>CM047391.1:3137469-3404257 GCA_026123125.1 Chironomus striatipennis | reverse complement strand
TTATGGATCAAAATTGGATCTGAAAAGTATCATTAAAGTAAGTAAATAAGTAAGTTTGCTCAAAAAATTCATAATTTCACCTCCCCAGAATCCTCAAAATCATGTCCAGCACATCCTCAACCCGGCTTAATACAAAAAAGCTTCAAATCCATCAAAATAAAAACCTAAAAAAACTCAAAATTTGCATAAAAAATTTGTAAAAAAATGAGAAAATTTAAAAATATTTAAAATAACAAGTCATTGCTTGCACACGTCTCTCGACAATCCATTAAATGTCTTATTTAAATGCTTTTATTAATGAATTCATGTAACAACCAATAACAGTTACTCAGAATTTGACGATTTCTTTCCTTATTTATGCAGCAATTCCAGTAAGATTAGTTCTTAACCAAATTTAACTAAAAATAATAAAAAATTATTAATGCTCATTTATGTCCAGTTAGAAGAAGATCAAATTAAAGAATACTCAAGTCTTACCTTGACAAAGCAGATAATTTGCATCTTTGTGTCTTAAAATCAATCAAATTTTTGACTTTTTTGTGCATCTTTTTTCATGTTTCATGTCCCGGAAATTGCTGCATTGCAACTTGTTCTTTTTAGAATTGAGAAATTTTCATTTTTTTCTGTTTTTCTTGAATAATTAATTTTCAGACTCATTTTCATCAGTTCCATTATGTCCATGTGGATTTATTTAATTGTTAATTTATTGTCAAAACTTTAATTTTGATAAATTTGATTTGCATTTAAGCACTGAACTTAAATTTAATAAAAACATAATTTTTTCTTTTATTTTTTTTGAGATTGTTATGAAGTCACGATCAGCTGATCAAAGAATAAATAAAAAATTACAAAAGTCCTCGTTTATATCGAGGGACTTCAGCGCATTTTTGACGCAGCGATTAGCAATTGATTAAATAGAAAAGAATGTCGAGTTTTAAATCTCAATTGCTGTTTCTTTAATCATAATTCATTTCAATAATAAGTTTAAAACTAAAGATATAAATTCCTTTAAAATTGATTTTTATAATGTTCAATACAAATAATAGCTTTACGATTTACCGGTTTTTTGAAATTCAAAATTTTCCATCAGCGAAAAATTTAAATTTCTGAACACATCCATTATTTTTCAAATTTCTAAACGCACTTATATTTGTTTTGTATGAAAAAATAAATGTTAATTAATTAAGATGTTTAAACACAAATTTAAGGACTTTTAAATACATTTGCCGCCAATAACTCGATGTGAAAACGAAGCTAATAAAACTCATGGAATCGCCTTAGAATAAAAATTCTGAGAAAAAATCAATCTGAAATAACGGTAAAAAAAATTCAAATTTTTAACGGTTAGAAAAATTCAAATTTCTCATCAGCATAGCTTTGCCCTGCATTGTTTACATATTTTTTTTGAAATATAAAATCGATGAATTAAGCTATTTAATGAGTGCTTTTTGACTTTTCAATATAAACGGCGGGAACAAAAACATTCAATGAAGCTATTAAAATAATTCCGAGCTTGCTACGAAGTCTAGATCAAGAGATAATTGGGACCCGAACGAACGAACAAACGAACGAACGAACGATCAAAGTGCATGATTGAGCTTCCTTTTTGAAAACAAGTTTTCAAAAATGCGCTAAAAATGTGAAGAAGAAGAACTGAAATGAAAAATAATAAAAATAGTTGAAATTGATTGAAATTTTTCAGTTTTTTTAACAATAAATTATCAATAAATTTATATTAATTTAAAATAAAGTTAAATATTGCAAAAAAAATTATCAAAAATTTAAAGAATTTTATTGGATAACAAATGCCCTAAAAATTCAAAAATATTTTGACCGTTATTTTAAATTACTTTTTTGATATTTTTTGTGTTTTTTTCTTAAATTTTCTTTGAAATTGTTGCTAGAATTTTATAAAATTCTTTGGAATTTAATTTAATTTGTTGTAATTTAAGCCATGAAATTTTTTGAATCTATATTATAAAATTTTATTGTTTTTAAAAAATTAACTTTTTACATAAAATTTATTAATGGTGAATAAAATATTTTTTGGAATTTCTGATATAACTTAAAAAATAAGATAACTCAAAATGTTATATTTTTCTGAATTAATCATCGGAAAAAATTAAGAAAAATTAAATTTTCGAATACAAATCAGAAAGTAAAAGCTTCAAAAATTGAATAATTGATAAATTAAAGTTATTGTCGAGTAAGTAAAAGCAACAAGTTTAAGATTTAAAATGAATTTAACATCAAAAAATGATCTTTTCTATTTTGTAGATCGTCGATAATTTTTCAAGATGGATGATGAAGATCAACTGGAAGTAAATGAATCTCAAGAAGATCAAAAATTTGACATTTTATCACAAAAGTGCTTTAAATTTTCATCTAATTACGAATATGAAAAAGTTATAAAATATTAACTGAGCGGAAAAAGTTTCACGAATAAATTAAAAAAAAATAAAAAAATAAATGTGCAGTGAAAAATTAACGGTCAAAAAAGAATTAAAAACTTGTTAAAATTGTGCGGAAATGTGCTTATCTTTAGTAAATAAATGTACTAAACTTTATCAGTTTGTGCCTAAAACTCGCCGTGAATTGAAGCTTGTGAGAAATCGGGAATTTTTTAAAAAAATATAAAAAATTGACTGAAAAAAGAAAATTTGATGAAAATTTTTCAGAAAATAAGTTAAAAATTTGTGAAAAAAAGAAAAAAATGCAAAAGTTAATTTTTGATGTGATTTTTTAATTTTTTTGATATTAAAAATAATTATGTAAAAATGAAATAAAATCGAACGAATAAAAAAAAAATAATTTCAAAAAATCTTAAAAAAAATCTCAAACATAAAATTACAAATGTAGAATCTCAAAAAAACCAAAAGAATAAAATTAAAAAAAGTAAGATTTAAGTGAAAAATTTAAAAATTTAAAATTAATAAAAGTTAAAATATCAATCTAAAAAATATAAAAACTAAAAAATAAAGTGAAAAAATTGAAAATTTTGAAGAAAAAAATTAATAACGGTTTCAAAAAATTTAAAAAGAACTTACAAAATTACAACTAAATTCAGTGAAAAAATTGAAAAAACAAAAAAATTAAAAGTTAAAACTAAGAAATAAAATAAAATTGAAAAAGTTAAAAATTTAAAAGTGAAAAAAAAACCAAAAAATTATAAAAAATTCAATAATTATTAAAAATTTTTTAAATAAATTAAAATTTAAAAGGGAAAAAAATGAAAAAAATTCAAAAAAAGAAGTTAAGAAAAATTTAAAAAATAAAAAAAAGCCTAAATATTTAAAAAATTAGAAGAAAATTCGAAATATTTGGTGAAACTAAAAAAAATGTTTAAATAAATAGAAAAACTGTGAAAAATTAAAAGTGGAAAATTTTTCAAATGAATTAAAAAAAATAAAACAAACAATCAAAAATCAATAATTTGATTCAAAATGAAAAAATTTCATGGCGTTTTTGTAGCATTTTTTAATTAAAAATTATTCAAAAAGTGAAAATTTATAAAATTTACAACACTTAATAGAATTTAAATTCATAACTAAATAATTTATTTAAAATCCAACAAAAAATGACTTTGAGCTTCATTACTGCAGTTAATTTAATTAAAAAATGTTACAAGCACAACCGGAATCCAAAATTCATAATTGTTGGTGTCAATATTGAAATAATTAAAAACCAAAGTACTGAAAACCATCCAGCCACCCACCAACTTTAATTCACATTAATTAAGGTAAGTGCATGAAAATTTTATTTTTATTTTATTTTTATTTTATTTAAAAAGTTTTTAAAAGTTAAATAAAAAAAATCAGTCAAATTATGAATCATAAAATTTATTTTATCAAAATCCAGGAATGTTAAACCTTTTTTTTCGCGTTTAAATTTAATTCTAAAATATTTTTTTATGTTCACATCGTGATTATATTCGGCCTATTTCACTAAAGTGGATAATCCTATCCGAAGATTATCCTCTTTTTCGATTCGAGGATAATCCAGAAAATTTTTTCACGCTTGAAATTTCAAGAAAAATTAAGAAAAATTATTTTCAAAAAAAATTATGGATTGATGGATTTCACTAAAAAAGATTATCCATGGAAATGTTAATTTTTTTATTTTTGGTGCATTTTTGTAATTTTTTTTCAAAAAGGTAGCTCAATCATACGCCTTTTGTCTGTGCGAGGTATTATCTTTTGATCTAGACATCGTAGAGAGCTCGGGTTTGTTTTGTTAGCTTTATTTCATCAAGTCATTGTCCCATTGGCTATTTAGAAGTCTTAAAATTGAGTTTAAACACCTTAATTATCAAACTTTTATTTTTTCATACAAAACAAATATGAGTTTGTTCAGAAATTCGAAAATAACGGTCAAAGGTAATGGATGTGTTCAAAAATTTAAATTTTTCGCTAATGGAAAATTTTGAATTTCAAAAAACCGTTAAATTATATAACTATTTTTTTGCATTGAATATTTGGAAAATCGATTTTAATGAGAATTAATTTTTTAATTTTAAAACTTTTTTTAGTAATGCAATATGCAAGGGCCAAGAACCTGCTACACTTGCTACACTCTACTACACTTTACTAATAACACTTCTAAACGTAAGTAAGATGTATAAATACGAAAAAAAGTACTTATAAAAATCACCTGAAATATAAATTATAATTTAAAATATACTTTGTTTTTGTCCATGTATATTTTATTTTAATATAAATATTAGATTCTGAATTATAATGTCAAAAATTGTAAAGAAGGAAAAGAAATACGGGTTGATGTTTAAAAAAAATAAAAATTAAATTCATCGTATTCATCTGATGAGGATGTGCTTTGGAGTCTCTTAACAACAATATTTGGATGAAAAACCCCTCAGAAAAGCAATTTTTCACGTTGATTTTCTTATTTGGGATGAAAACCCCTCAGAATAACGATTTTTCAAGCTCATTTTCTTATTAAAAAAAAGTAATTTTTTTATTTATTTTTTTTTTCATGTTATTTAGTGAATTTTCATAATAAAAAGCATTTGAAGTCAAAATTACTCATTTTTAGTTTTTAAAATTAAACTTAAAAATTTTCGGAACTTGGTGGAATTTTTCCACCATTTGCGGAATTTCTCCGCCAAATTTCCGCCGATTTTTTTTTTCCACCAAGTAGTTTTCCCTCTGTCTCTCCAATTTTTTTTAATATACAATTATAATAAAATTCAGTATAAACTTGTGAATTTTAAATTTATATGGAATGATTATAAGTACAACGTAAAAGAAAATATTTATTTAACAAATTCTTCAAATAAGAAAATAATTAACTCAATAATATCTGCAATGAACTGAATTTTGCAATCTTTATTGATCATTATTAAATTGTAAATAAACATTTGAATTAGCTTCCGCGCAAGCTAGGAAGCTGTTTTTTTTTTTAATATTTAATATGTTCTTAAGATTTTTTGAATAAAATTTTTACTTTATTATCAAAATATTTCTTTAATAAGAAACCTTTAATACCGTAATATAATTTACTTAGAAAATAAAATTTTACTACACTTGCTACACTTTTCTTTGGGTCCTTAGCCCTTGGCAATATGATTAGAGAAAAAACAGCAATTGAGTTTTAAAGCTCGTCCACCTTTTCTATTAAATCATTTGCTAATCGCTGCGTCAAAAATGCGCTAAAGTCCCTCGATATAAACACGACGGATTCTTTATTTTTTTTCTCTTTTACCATTTCTCATGCAAAATAATATTAGCATAAAAATACTTAAGTTATATTTCTAAAAACTAACTTAATCATGATTAACTAGGGGTGTCAATTACTTGGGGGTATCAGGACTTGTACAAGTCCCAAATACCCAAATCCTAAATACCCCAATTACTTGTACAAATCCCAAGTCCTTAAAATAGAACTAAAAAATGACCCTAAATGTGAAAAAGATACTATATTTGGTTCTTTTTATTGACATTTTTAAATAATTGAGCTATTTTAATTCCTAATGTTTTATTTTCAAGTCATTGAACTCTTTTAAATGTAAATTAAAATTGAAATTGTCCATGTACATCAAAAATTCGAAATTTTAATAAAAAAGTTCATTATTTAAAAATTTTAACTGAATTAGCTCCATTTTAAGTTTTCTGCATGTAAAAAAGACAATAATCTGTTAAAAATTCAATTTAAAAAAAAAATTAAAAATTTTATCTTAAATAGCTGAAAAATTGCTGAAAATTACTAAATTATTGGATTTGTACACGTACTTAGGATAAAAACCCAAGTACTTGGGGTCCCCAAGACCTTGCAAAATACCCCAAATACCCAAGTACTTGGGATTTGTACTTGACACCCCTATGATTAACCAAAAATTAAAATTCTCTTTATTGAACAAAATTTATCAGAATAATTTCAAGACTTTCGCAGATTATAATCTACAAAAAATCCCATACAAAGATTATAATTTTTGAGTTTTAAAGATTATAATGGTTATCTTGCATAGCGTCGACATATTTTATGCATATTTTGTGCATATTTTTACGCATATTTTAAAAAAATTAAAAAATTTTGTGTTAAAAAAAAAACAAATTTGATGCAAAAAATTTGAAACTTTATTCAACTTAAAATAATTTTCCCAAGCTTTCTGTAGAAGGAAAAATATTAGTAAACGTATGAAAATTCTTTTTGGACTGAAATTGTTTTTCCAATCTTTTTGTAAAAGGAAAAATATCAGTAAATTTATTAAACTTTTTTCAAAATCAGTTGATATTCTTCAATTTTGTGTAAAAGGAAAAATATTTAACAATTTTAAAAAGATTAAGCTACCAGGAAAATTCCAAGAAATTCAAAAAAATTTAATTTTTATAAAATTATGCACAAAATGTGCATATTATATGCATATAATATGTCGACGCTGTGCAAAAACCCCATTATAATCTGTAGAAGCCTTGAATAATTCCGTAAATTTCCCGTCCCGTTCCTGGAACCGTGAATCCCTTCCAGTGACAATAAAATGTGATAAATAAAAAACTAATTAAGTTAATGAAAAGATCTACAAAGTGAATACAGGATCAGCTGTAAAATAATGAATAAACAATGTGAATATAAACTCAAATTTGATAATTTATCAGCAGAATACCAATCGTAACTGGTTTGGGTATAAAACTTACAATCTATGGACCATGATTGGACAAATTGGAGAACAATCAAAGCATGAGCTGCAAATAGCAAATCATTAAGTAAGAAATTTTGATTTTCACATCGAATCGCAAAAAAGATCACATAATGGATACAAATTAGCAGTCAGTATTGGACGAGGAGAAAGAAGAATCAAATTTACTCATTCAAATAAGACTGGACATAAAAAAATTGGTTCATCATCAAATTGAGTGCATTGACTGGTAATTTTAATCAATTAATTAAAGTGAATTAAATAAAATTTGTGAGTGAGGTGAAGTGGCTCGGTGGTGGAATGGTTTAGTACTTCGGTACCTAATTATTGCAACACCGACACAGCGATTATGGGTTCGAGACTCGACAGGGGGAATTTTTTCGAATCATTTGTACTGGAAATGAAGCTCACAGCCTTCTTTTGTAGGCTACAGACAGAAATGTCATCAAGGGAGTGGTTCTGATTTCACTATAAATTCTAGTTCTTTTGAGTGCTGTGATCTGGCGAATCTCAGGAGGAAAATAATCTTTTGAAAATTTTGAATTATACATCGTTGGAAAGCTACGGAGGTCTAGTTGGGGGAGAAATTTTGTCGCTTTGTGTGAAACTTTATCGTTTTTGAGAAACAGCTCAAAATGTGTTTAATCCATCGGATTAAAATTTAAATCCATCGGATTTAACATAAAACCCTTTCATTCTAAATTTTTTCAAAACTTTTTTTTTATGAATGATATATCAAATTAAAGGTAAAAAATTTTAAATTTTAGGCAAATTGAGCCATCGAAGAGTTAATCCCGACTCAATTTTAATCCATGTGTGAGGATTAAAATTTCGAAATTTAACAAATTTTGCTTTTTACTTTAAAGATAAAAATAAAAAATAAATAAATCTGCGACCCGATGGAGGCTAGTATTCAAAATTATGCAAAGCAAAGCTTTGCGCGAGAGGAGCTTTTGCTAAGCTTTCTAACGTCTGGAGATCCAATAGCATAACAAAGCATTTAAAGATGAAAATCTTTAATGCATGCGTCAAGTCAGTGCTCCTGTCTCCTAACTGTGAGACGTGGTTTGTAATTAACGAGATTAACCGTAGACTGCAAGTATACGTCAACAGCTGCTATAAAAGGATTCTAAGGATCTAGTGGACTGGAAATCTAAGTGATTAGCTTTCAAATGAAAAGCTTCTTCAATTGGCAGGCCAAAAAGACATCAATAAGGAGATACAGATGAAGAAGTATGGCTGGATTAGAAAATGTCATTGCTGGGACAGAAACACAAGTTTGTTACACCGCCTTTGGTTGGAATCCATAAAGGAAGAGACGTCCAGGAGCTCCAAAAGTTATTTGGCGCAGAACACTGATGAAGGAATTTCAGCTTAATGTGCGGACAGAGAACTTGTACAAACTAGGTGATAAGGCCAGCTACAGAGTCAGATGGAAAACATTTTGTTGTAACCTAAGCTCCACATAGGAACATGGTTGCAGTAAGTAAGTAAGTAAGTAAGTAAAGTTTTGCTGACCCTATAGTCGAACGCGGAAGCTACTGACTTTCTACGTAAGTAGTGTTTTTTTTAATGCAACTAGAAAATTGACAATTTTGTTGGTAAATAAAAAATTGGCATCCCGCTAAAATAATTGATCCAAAGTGTGCCAAGACACCAAAAAGGTTGGCCACCACTGGATTATACTAAATGCCCCATACACTAGAAACTCCTCCCTTTGTTTATTATTTTTACTATATTGAAAAGACTTATTTACCTGTATCTATAAAGCTCATTTTTTACTTTTTCTCAACTTTTTCTCCCGTTTTTGGAATTGGAATAAGTTTTACATTTTTTTTTCATTTTTATTTCAATGAAACAAACATTAAGTTTATTAAAATTCATTATTAATCCAAATAAGTCTGAGTGAGAATAAAGTTTGAATTTTAAGAGAATAATTAGCTAAATTTAGACAAGATTACCTTAAATTCCTTTAAATTTCTTTTATTTTTCGTAATTTATTTTCATATGATTTAAAAAAACATTTCTGGAAACTTGATTTCTAAAAGGAAGCTCAATCATACACTTTGATCATTCGGTCGTGCCAGGGTTATATAAGAGTTGAAAAAGATGTCTGTAAATAGATAAAAACCATACAATTCCTTGATAATCTGCAAGGTTTTGTCAGAAAAGCATAACAAATTACAGACCGGACAGACCGGACAGACCGGACAGACCGGACAGATCGGACAGATCGGACAGACCGGACAGACCGAACAGACCGGACAGACCGGACAGACCGGACAGACCGGACAGACCGGACAGACCGGACAGACCGGACAGACTGGACATACCGAACAGACCGGACAGATCGGACAGACCGAACAGACCGAACAGACCGAACAGACCGAACAGACCGAACAGACCGAACAGACCGGACAGACCGGACAGATCGAACAGACCGAACAGACCGAACAGATCGAACAGATCGGACAGACCGGACAGACCGAACAGATCGGACAAAGTGCGGACAATTGCGTCCTTTTCCCAAGAGGAAAATGCGCTAAAAACTAAGTTCGAGAATTTGGTGATTTGAAATTTGAATTTCAAAAAACCGTTTAATAAGAAAATTATTTTCTTTTTACATTTTAATTTATAAAGATCGAGGAATTTAATAATTTTTTTAAATTATATATTACAGGGAAAAAAATTTTCAAAAAATAAACCATGGCGTCGAAACGGCTGAGACAAAACAGCAATAGTGAGCCTCCCAGTGTGTAAAGTTAGCCGGACAAGAAAGTTCCAGGACCATCGAAAATTTTTGATATTTTAGCAATCAAAACACATCGATAAAGACAAAAGTTATCAAGTTTGGAAAAATGAATCCAAGATCAGTAAAGAAAAAAAGGAAAAATGTAAAATTATGGAATTCTCATTCAGATTGGGAGCCATTGTGATGAAGTTTTTTGACTTGAAATTATGAAACTCAAAAGTGCAGAGATTATCCTCACTCTGTTTATTTTTTGTCATCAATTTCAAAGAACAAAATCTAGCATGTCATATATAACAAATGATAGAAAAAGACGAAAATCAACAATGAGAAATGGAAAGAAGCTCTCCAAAAATTTGACAATGAACGTACCATTGGTACTGCAACTTAAATCGAACACGAAGTAAGCTACGCATGTGTTTATTTACAAGCTGTTGAAAAATTCAAAAGATTTTCTATCAAATCAACTTTCGATCAAAGCGACAACTTCAAGGTTATTCTTAAACTTTCCAATGTTCCTGTTATCTGTTTTGAAAGCGCAAGTTGATGAAAATCAATGCGAAAATTTCATTGAGGCTTGTACCAAAAAGCAAGAGCAATATTCTGCAACTTTATCATAAGAATATTAATGAGAATATTAAATTTGATCTCGTAAAATATTTGACGCTTGTCTTGAAATGTGCTGCAAGCTGTTGCTCAAAAATATGATCTTCTTTGGCTTCGATGGATTGCTCATTTGACGAAAAAGATTGAATCTAAGGAAATGATCAAAATAATTTATATCATTATTTGGAGAAAACATTTGAAGAAATTGATCAGAATTCTGGATTAAAAAGTCAAGAAAGTTACAAGTGTAATAATTCTAGCCTTGAAGCTGTCAAGAATGAAAATAAATCCGTCTTGAATTATTTATTGGATAATTGGGCGCATTTGATTGACCTTCCATTCGATCATCAAGTTGATATTTCTACAGCTGCATTTGAAACAAAACAATTTAGAGAACTGTACGAACTTATTAAGTATTGTGACTTTCCATTCCCAAGAGATTTCAAGAAGGATGAAGTTGAAGATGACGACCTTAAAAAGTTAATAGAAGACATAAATAAACTGATAGAAGCAGTTAATGATGAAAATAAAGAAAAAATCACAGAAATTCTGGACTATTTGGACTTAAGAGTAATTTACACTCCAGACAATGTTAAAATAGCTCAATTTGCATGGGATCAAAAAAAGTACAAATCATTTTCATATTTAAAATCACAAGGAATTGAAGCAGAAGACTATGACAGGCTTGAAAATACTCTTAATAAGGATGATTATGAGTATGCAAAAAATGTCTTAGATTTGCAAATGAAGGAAAATATAAATTCAGCACACAAAAACCCTTTCAGTTCAGTTAATTTATTGATCAATAAATCGCGAATCCACAAAGTTAGAACTGATGAAAGAAAGGCTGATGGATGTTATAAAAAAATTCGAGAATGGCTTGAATACATCAAAAAAATTGAATTCGGGTGTGAATTATTGAGAGTTACTGCATCGTGTGAGGAATTGAAAATCGTCTTTGACTTCAATAGCAAAACGGTAATTTAATAAATTAAAAATTAATTTTTATTTTAAGAAAATTTTAATTAAAAAAATTTTTTTATTTAATATTAGGTTGAAAAAATGCGCCTAAAATCATCAGACTCATATGGATTAATGAGTCCTAAACATAAAATAATTTTTGTTGGAGCAAAAATGTCAAAAAAGGAGCACGAACAAGAAATCAGAGGAACTTTGGCTCATGAGTTGTGTCATTATGCAATGAAGCTTATCTATGAGAACAAGGAGCATCCTTACTACAGCCACTGTAAGTGAATCAAAAGACAAATTTGAGAGAATAAACAAAGAAATTGAAACTAAATTTTAAAAATTTCTGACGATAAATGCAACAAAATTCACCGGCTTCTTCAGTCTATAAGGACTACGATGAAGAAGACCATCAACCAGAACTAATCGAAACAGGAGCATAAAATTTTTGCAACATTCGATAAAGATGAAGCAGAAAGAATTTTATTAACTTATTATAGATGACCTCCATACGAATACTTCAGAGATAATGTTTGAAGCCGGACATGAAGAGCTTTAATCTGGAAAAGAAAGAAAAAAGGCGCAGTAAAATGAATAAAAACTTTCCAGCTTTTTAAAGAATATTAAAGAATGTAAATCTAGAATTATGCACAAACAAACAAAAATGAACATTAATGCATTATTAGATAATAAGTTTGTAATAATAAAAACAAATGTTCCAAAATTGTTGCTCATTGACATTTACGATAAACTTTATGATAAATTTGGTGTTTTAATAGACACAAAAAATATTTTCGTTGATCCAAAAGTCCTCAAAAATTCAGAAAATTGCGAAGATTTTAAAAAATTGTTAAAAGAAAATCCAAAACTAGATCTTATTGTCGATTGCACTGCTGAAGTTGGTGATGAATTAAAAACTATAACATTTAGTTCTGAATCGAGTCTGTTTTTTGTTGTCAGAAATGAAAACCAGGCTGAAGAAGTTAATCAAATTTTACCAAATCAAAGTCCAATAAAAATAAATATTGAGTACAATTTTAATGACTTGACAAAAGAAAGTCAGGATCAGTTGCTTCAAACTAAAGTAAATTTTCAAAATAATTTTCAAGTTTCCTTGTTGGAACTTTTTGAACCTAAGAAGGAGCTTCAAGATCCAGAACAAGAATCGTCATCTATTTCATCATCCGAGTCTGAAGATCTTCCACCACATAATCCAGTTATGGTTCCATTAAGTGACCGGTCGAGAATAAACTTCAGTGAGATTGTTGATGTTGAACTTTTAAATTTATTTTTAAATCAACAACCAATTCCTGTCAACAATATTTTTGAAGTACCTGAAAATTTTCGTTTTCTTTATGAAAACAGACAGTTTGTGGGTTCACAATGGATATTTCCGTCCAACCGTCTTCTTTTTAATGTTCAAAATGATAAATTTGTTCTGATATCAGACATTGCAGGAAATGGAAAAAGTTGGGCAATGATTCAAATTTCAAACACTTTAATGGAAGAATTTCCAACATGTTGGGTCACTTATGTCGATTTGAAGCAGTTCATTAATGAATTTAAGGCTTCAATGCAATTTATTAAGGAGTTTAAAGCGCAACAGAATGAAAAAATTGATTTTTCAAAATTTTTGTTAGAAAAAATCTTAAAATCCTTGAGGTTAAAAACAATCACTTACGAGATTGAAAATCTTCCAAAATGTACGAAATTGGCAAAGTTTTTATAATTTTTGATGGATTTGATGAAATTGCGCCAGATTGTGCTGAATTTGTTTGCAAGTTGGCAAAGTCGTTTAAACAAAATGGCGGAAATCAGTTGTGGATTGCAACACGAGATTATTTTAAGGTTAATTTGCAGAAGGAACTTCGAATTAAAAAAGCATTTAAACTTAAAGTTTTCTCAGTGGATGAAGGAGCAGAATTCATAGCAAAAAGTTGGATGTTGAATGAACCTGAAGCAAAAGAATTAAAAACTAAAGACGAATTTGAAGAATTAATCAAAAAATCAGCAAAATACAAGAATTTTTTTAATATGACTGAAAAGATTGCTAAAAAAGTTTCTGTTTCCAAATCTTATGGAACAATTGGAATGCCTCAAATTTACAAAATTGTCGCTGAAATTTCCAAAAATAACAAAGAAACCACAATCAGCTACACGCAAACAAAATTGTACAAATCTTTATTTCAGGAATTATACTGGCGATGGGCCACACAAAAGGGGGACATTCGGATTCAAGCAAATAAAAATAGTCTTGAATTTGATTTAAAATTTAAAGAAATTCATCAATTTTTGGCAATTTTAACTTTATTTCCTGAACTAGCTGAAGTCCTTTTTAAAGATTATGATAAAAGTGAATGGACAGACGAGGAAGTTGTTGCGGGCGGAATTGTTAGAATTGAGGACGGAAAATATTTGTTCAACCATGAAACACTTCGCGAATATTTTGTTGCTGATTTTATTGCAAAAGAACTTAAAAAAGTTTCACCTCGGCAGGAAGTTGTTGACATGTTCGCAAAAATCTTGACGATCGAGAAATTTGGAGTAATTCGAATGTTCCTGAATGAGATGTTAAGCAGCACAGATTTGAATAAAATTTTACCAAAAATGCAAACTGATAAAAACATTAAAATGTTTCGATACATGAACAGTTTTAAAGATATTAGCAATAATGGGCAAGACCAATTTACTGAATTTATTGTTCAAGTCTTAAAATCAAAAAGTGATGAATTGAGTAAAATTTTAATAAAACATGCATGCAAGCTGTTGAAGGAATCAACAACATTTAAAAAATTCCAAAAAATTTTACTTGATCATTGCAATGACGAACATTTAAAGAAATTAATAACGGAACAGCAAGTTTTCCTGGAAATGATTGAATCAGAACTTGAAATTGAATATTTTGAGGAATTTGTGAAAAAAATGGAAATAAAATTTGGAAAAGAAATTATAAACAAAAAAATGAAAGTTAAAAAAAATTATAAAGAAAACATTTTTTACATGCTAAAAAAATCAAAAAATTTCAACATTTCAAAATTAAGAAAGTTTCTCGAAATTCTCAAAAAATATTTAAATTTGGGAGAAATTTTCAAGTTAATGTACAATTGTGAATTGTTTGAAGCAACTTTTCCGCAATTAATCTTGCAAATACAAGAAAATGGGAACTTAGAACCTTTGAAATGTTGGATAGCAATTGAGGAAATTATGGACGTCGAAATGTTTAAAATTCTTGTCAGCAAAGAAGATTCAAAAGGATCAAATATTTTATTTTATTTAAGTTATCTAAATGTTAATGAATTTAAGAAATTTTGGTACAAAATGTTTGAATTATTTGACATGAAAACTTTAGAAGAAATGATAATGAAAATAGACAACAAAGGAAAATGTTTCATGAATGATTTATATAATTTTGGTGAAGTTGGCGATGTTTTCGTTGAAATATTTGTGGAGAAATTTGGAAAAAGAAAATTTGGAGAAATATTAAAATTAAAAATACAAAAGAAAGATGGAAGAACAAAAGGAATAGAATTAAACATAAGTCTTTTTGGAAGTAAGAATTTGGAAATTTATAAAACTGTTTGGAATTCGCTAAAGCTAGCTTGCGATTCTGATCAAGAGTTTTTACAAATTATTGACAAGAGCGTTTTAGTAGCATTTTACAGCAATAATAACGACGGCAAATTGGATGGTGAAAAAGTCAAATTTATAACCGATGAATTAGAAAAATTCAAAAAATGTGATGAACTTAAAAAATTGCTATGGAAGAAAAATCAAGAAAAAAATCTTTTGTCTGCAAAAGTTTTATTTAAAGAAAAATATTTTGAACTTTATAAAAATTTGTGGAAAATTTATTCTAAAAATTTTAATTTTAATGAAATTATCAAAATTATGGAATTATTTTTTTGGAAATTAATTCAAAAAGGAAATTTAAAGCAAATTGAATTCACTTGGAATGAACTTAAAAAGTTTGAAAATGCAAATGAATCAGCTTTAATTCACATGTTAAGAAGTCAAAATCAGCATAAAAATTTATTAGAAAATTTATCAGAAAAATGTCCAGAAGTCTTTGAGTGGACGAAAAAGCTTTTTGATGAATTTGGAATAAATTTTGAGAAAAAATTAATTGTTGAGTTTGACAAAGAATTTGAAAAATGTCTTAAGTCAAAAAATCATGAAATATGCTTCGAAGAATTAAAGCCGAAAAATGGTCAGAAAAAATCTTTCAAAAACTAAATTTATTACTGTCAGGAAAATTTCAAATATTTTCTTTTAACTCAAAATTCAGGAAAAAAGAAATTTTTTTGTTCGAGCAGTTTTGATTTTCAAAAATATTGAAATTGTAAAAGTTTTGTGGTCGAAAATTTCAAAAATCCCAAATAATTCTGGAATAATTTCTAAAATATTTACAGAAATTGATAATGAAAATCAAACAATTCTTCATGCAGCAATTGACCAGTCGTCTTTAAATATTTTTGAATTTTTATTCAATCAATTAGAGTCGATTGCATCAATTGACGAAATTAAAGAAGTTTTGAAATGCAAAAGTCGTTACACTCCAAGTTTGTTACTCTCTGCAGCAAAAAATGTCAAATTGATAAATTTTCATGAAAAACTTTGGAAAATTTATAAAAAATATTTCAAAACAGAAGACATTGTTGATTTAGTTACTAAAGAATATTATGATGTATTACAAAATGCAGCTGAATATAACACAATAGAAATTGTTGAGCTAACTTGGAACAATTTCAAAAGTTTAATGAGTAAAAATGAACAAATTCAGTATTTAAGAAAAATTTTGCATAAAAGATTAAAAACTTCACAAGAAAATAAAACAAACAAAGTTAAAATCGAAGAATGGATAAAAAATATTTTGACTCAATATCCAATAATTTTACTTGAAATTCAGAGTATGGGTAGGTATTTGGACGAACATTTGTTATTATATGTTGAAAATTTAAAATTTGATGAAAATTTAATAAGAGAAAATTTTTTGTCAGTGAACGAAAATGAAAATTTGTTTCAATATTTACTTGAATCTAGCTATGAATTTGATTATAGATATGCTGAAGTATTCTTGAAAAATTTACAAAAACATTTAACAGTTGAAGAAATTGTTAAATTAATGAAAAATTGCAACGAAAAAGGCGAAAATCTTTTTCATCTTTTGGTCAAAGCTAAAAATAGTTTTAAATTATTTTGTTGGCAAAAAGATGTTAAAAGTTTTTTTTCATCAGAAAAACAACAAAATTCATTTTTTAATCTTTTAATGCATACAAATTTGGATGGACACAATTTTTTGTATCTTTCAGCTTTTAACAATTCTTTGCATTTCCATGAAACAATTTGGGATTTTTTAAAAGATTTTCTTACAAATGATCAAATATTTCAAATTTGCTTCCAAAAAAACGACAAAAATGTTAAAAATTTTGTTGAATTTCTTATCGAAAACAATAAAAATCCCGAAGTTGTTGTTTACATTTATGAAATATTAAAAGAAAGATTAAGTCAAGAATATCAAGAAGAAATTGAAAAATTTAATTGGTTTTTAAAATTAGATGAATAAAAGGAGATAAAAAATTAAATCACTAATTTTATGAATTACAGTAGTTCCAAAAGATAGGAATGATTTTATTGAATTCTTTTACCTTTTAAACATAATTCGAGTTTCCATTCTACCACTTAATCGGATAATCTTCGGTTTTAGATTCATAATTTTTCAAAATGTGCAAAGTGACCTATGAAGAAAATCTTCTCTGAAAATTGGTGTTTAGTGAAAAACAATTTTCCAAAGCGTTTGCGGCGTTCGTGACAAGATAGAATTATCTATGAATGAATTAATATCTATGGTTTTTATTTATGGCTTGATTTTAAATAAATCTAATCGATTAAGTTTATTAATTTTAAATGTCCTAAGTTTAATTTAAACATTAGAATTTATGTTACAATATATTTATATTTTGTTTTTAAGTATGGTAAATGAATGCATTATTTTAATGGAGTTTATTCATTTCATCTTCTCTACGATTGACAACTTTTATTAAATTATAGTACTATGTATTTACTGTTTGAAAGTATTTTTTAAAATTTTAATTTTGGATGATAATATTCATTATCATATCATATATTTATCACGGTCTCTGGAGAAATTAATAGAAATATAAATATGTTTAAAAATCTGTTAATATGAAGGAGGAAACGAGTAGCCGTAGGTTCAAATTTATGATTTCTTAATAAATAGCAGCATTTGTTATACTTTTTTTCACGTTATTTTTTATAGATTTAATATTGTTAATTAATATTATTAATAGTTACTATAATATTGTGCTACATTCCAGTTTTATTAGAAGATATTTATCAATAAATGTAGCACTTCTTAAATTTCATGTTAAAGTTAGTTGAGTGCAATTGAGTTTTTCAGTTCTTTTTTTGAATCAAAACCTCCTTTTAACACAACTAAAATTAATCAGGAATAACTTAAAATAGTTCTAGGATTAGAGAAATTAATAACCTTTTTGCAGTATTAAAAAAGAGGTTTTGATTGAAAAATTCTTGAAAAATCAATGTAATGCACGCAATCAACTTGTATGAAAATTTCGAAGAAAGTGCCACATTTATTGGATAAATATCTTCTAATAAAACGAATGTAGGTGTATGTAACTATTAATAATATTAATTAACAGTATTAAATCTATAAAATAATGTGAAAAAAAGTATAACAATTGCTGCTATTTATTAAGAAATCATAATTTGCATTTCTATGGAACCGCCATATTGGATTTTAAAACATGTTTTCAAGACTTCTCCAGAACCGTTAATGATATGGATAATGAATGATACATCAAATTGTAAAGGTTTTTAAAAATGCCGTTTCAAAACAGTAGTATAGTATATAATTTAATAAAAGTTCAATCATTAGAAAAATGAATGAAAAGCCTCAGTAAAAACAATGCATTCATTTTTTATGCTAAAAACAAAGCATAAATATGTTGTAGCATAAATTCGTAATGTTTAAATTAAACTTAGGAACAAGCAAAATTAATCAACTTTAATCATTAGTTTATTTAAATCAAGCCGTAATAAAACAAAAATGTTAATTTCATTCTTAGTGGTTCTATCTTTTTTGAACGCTCTGAAAAACTTTGGAAAATTGTTTTTCCTTAAATACTCAATTTTCCAGAAAATTTTTCTTCTTAAGTCGCTTTAATTTGAAATTATGAATCTAAAACCGAAGTGCTGAATCAAATGTTGAAATTGGTGAAATTGAACTCGAATTAGTGTTTGAAAAAAGTGTAAAATTTCAGTGGTAGGTAGTTCTATTCTTTTGGACGCTACTGCATAAGAGAATTTGAATTTTTTTGAACCGTTAAATTTTCAAATATTTTTTGACTGTTTTTTAAAAACAATTTTGATTTCATTGTCTAAACTTCAGAATTTAAAATATGGTAAAATACTATATTCATCAAAAAATATAGGTATCAGAAATATATTGTACATAAGATCAAAATAATTCCTCTTGAAAAATACAAGAGGAATTATTTTTAGCACGGTGAAAATAAAATACTAGAAGTCAAAATAATTTCTGGAATTTCAAAAATCACGGTGAAAATAAGGTCCTCTTAGAGTTCCAAAAGAGGACTCTATTATTTCACGGTGCCAAAATAATTCCTCCTAGTTTTAATAAGAGTGACTTAATAATTATCGTGAAAAAATAACTCCTCATACATTTCAAAGAGGACTTATTTTGGTCTTGTGATCTGAGGTTTTTTGCCTCCATGCAGCGGAATTATTAGGTTTCTGTGATTTTACAGGGCACCAAATTTACAAGTTAATGTACAATTGTGATCGATATGAAGCAACTTTTCTGCAATTAATCTTTAAAAACACAAGAAACTATTTTGAAAACTGGAAAGAAATTGAGGAAATGATGGACGTCGAAATGTTCAAAAAACTTGTCAGTAAAGAAAATAATGGAGGAAAAAATATTTTATTTAATTTATATGAAATAAATGAAATAAATGTTGATGAATTTAAGAAATTTTGGGCCAAAATGTTTGAATTATTTGACTTGAAAACTTTAGAAGAAATGATAATGAAAATTAACAACAGAGGAAAATGTTTCATGAATTATTTAGACATTGATGTATTTGGCGATGTTTTAGTTGAAATATTCGTGGAGAAATTTGGAAAAAAAAAGTTTGGAGAAATATTAAAATTAAAAATACAAAGAAAAGATGGAAGAACAGATGGAATAGAATCAAAAATAAAAGATTTAGGAAGGAAGAATTTGGAAATTTATAAAACTGTTTGGGATTCGCTAAAGCAAGTTTCTGGCACTGATCAAGAGTTTTTACAAATTATTGACATGAGCGGTTTAGTAGAAATAGCATTTTACAGCAAAAATAACGATGATGATGACGGCAAATTGGATGGTACAAAAATGGAATTTATAATTGATGAATTGGAAAATTTTAAATCAAGTAATGAACTTAAAAAATTATTGAATAACAGCGAATTTATTTTACTTGCATCAGATTTATTTAATGAAAAATATTTTGAATTTTATAAAAAATTGTGGAAAATTTATTCTAAAAATATTAATTTTCGTGAAATTATCAAAATTGTGGATTTATTTTTTGAGAATTTTATTCAACAAGGAAATTTAAAACAAATTGAATTTACTTGGAATGAACTTAAAAAGTTTAAAAATGCAAATAATTCAGCATTAATTCACATGTTAAGAAGACTGAATTGGAATAAAAATTTATTAAAATTGTCATCAAAAAATTGTCCAGAAGTCTTTAATTGGACAAAAAAGAATTTTGAGGAAATTGGAATAAATTTTGAAATAAAAATATTTAAAGAATTTGATAAAGAATTTGAAAAATGTCTTGAATCAAAAAATCATGAAAAAGTTGAAGAATTGCTGACAAAATACGAAAAAGTCTTCAAAAATCAAAATTTGGAGGAAAATTTCAAATATTTTCTTTTAACTCCAAATTCAGAAAAAAGAAATTTTTTGCATCGAGCAGTTTTGACCAAAAATATTGAAATTGTAAAAGTTTTGTGGTCGAAAATTTCAAAAATCCCAAATAATTCTGGAATAATTTCTAAAATATTTACAGATATTGATCATAAAAAGCAAACAATTCTCTATGCAGCACTTGATCAGTCGTCTTTAAATATTTTTGAATTTTTATTCAATCAATTAGAGTCGATTGCATCAATTGACGAAATTAAAGAAGTTTTGAGTTACCACAGTCGTTACACTCTAAGTTTGTTCCGCTTTGCAGCAAAAAATGTCAAATTGATAAATTTTCATGAAAAAATTTGGAAAATTTATAAAAAATATTTCAAACCAGAAGAAATTGTCTGGTTAGTTACTAACGAATATTATGATGATGTATTACAAATTGCCGCAAGATATAACACAAAAGAAACTGTTGAACTAATTTGGAACAATTTAAAAAGTTTTATGAGTAAAAATGAACAAATTAAATATTTAAGAGAAAATTTGGATCAAATATTAAAAATTTCACAAAAAAATGAAACAAACAAAGTTAAAGTCGAAGAATGGATTCAAAATATTTTACTTCAATATCCAATAATTTTATTCGAACTTCAGAGTATGGATAAAGAATATCATTCGGACAATAAATTAAAAGATTTGTTTTTATTTGTGCAAAATTTAAATTTTGATGAAAATTCCATAAAAGAAAATCTTTTGTCAATGAACGAAAATGAAATTTTGTTTCAGTATTTAATTTTTTTTGGCTATGAATTTGATGAAAGAGATGCTGAAAAATTCTTAAAAAAATTACAAAAATATTTAACATTTGAAGAAATTTTTAAATTAATGAAAAATTGCAACGAAAACGGCGAAAATCTTTTTCATCTTTTGGTCAAAACTAAAAATAGTTTTGAATTAGTTGATTGGTTAAAAGCTGTTAAAAGTTTATTTTCACCAGAAGAACAAGAAAATTTATTTTTTAATCTTTTAATGCAAACAAATTTGGATGGACACAACTTTTTGCACCTTTCTGCTTTCATTAATTCTTTTGATTTTCATGAATATATTTGGTATTATTTACAAGAAATTCTTACAAATGATCAAATATTTCAAATTTGCTTCCAAAAAAACGAAAAAAATGATAAAAATTTTGTTGAATTTCTTGTCGAAAATAATGAAAATCTCGAAGTTGTTGTTTTTATATATGAAATATTAAAAGAAAGATTAATTCAAGAATACGAGAAAGAAATTCAAAATTTGAAAAATTTAATTGAAATAAATGAAAAAACAAATTGGTTCTTAAAATTGGATGAATAAAAAAAAGTTAATTACTAAGTTTATGAAACATATGCTTGAATTAAAAACTATAAAAAAATAATATGATTATTAAATTAGATTATGAATAATAATAATTAAAATAAATTTTCAATAAAATAGTAAAATAAATCAGAGTTGGCAAAACGCCAGGCGTCGGACGCCAATGACGCCAAAGCGTCGGACGCCGAGCGGCGTCGGACGCCAAAAAAAAATTTGGCGTCCGACGCCAAAAGCGTCCGACGATTTGGACGCTGGGCGTCCGGCGTCCAAAAAAAAAATTTTTTTTTTCTTTCTTTAACTAATTTTTCGCTTTTCCGAGGGGTTTTTCATACCAACTAAGAAAATCAACGTGAAAAATCGCTTTTCCGAGGGGTTTTTCATACCAAATAAGAAAATCAACGTGAAAAATCGCTTTTCCGAGGGGTTTTTCATATCAACTAAGAAAATCAACATGAAAAATCGCTTTTCCGAGGGGTTTTTCATACCAACTAAGAAAATCAACGTAAAAAATCGCTTTTCTGAGGGGTTTTTCATCCCAACTAAGAAAATCAACGTGAAAAATCGCTTTTCTGAGGTGTTTTTCATCTCATCTAAGAAAATCGAGGCGAAAAATCGCTTTTCCGAGGAGTTTTTCAGAGAAAAATAAAAAAAAATTTTTTTGGACGCCGGACGCCCAGCGTCCAAATCGTCGGACGCTTTTGGCGTCGGACGCCAAAAAAAAATTTGGCGTCCGACGCCGCTCGGCGTCCGACGCCAAAAACGTCCGACGCCGAGTGGCGTCCGACGCCAAATCGGACGATTCCAACTCTGATAAACGCATGAATAAAAACTATAAAAAAGTAAAATGATTAATAAATTAGAATTATGATTAATAATTAAAATAAATTTTCAATAAAATGATTAAATAAAAAGTAAAATAAAATAATTTTTATAACTTTAATAAAATAATTTTATTTCAATAATATTTTGTATAAAACATGATTAATCGATTTAAATTTATGTAATGGAAAAATGATTTTTATAAAGTTAATTAATAATTTTTTGTTTATATAAATAATCAAATTAAAAAAAAATTAAAATTATATGTTTTAAAAAAAATTTCAAAATATTATTTTCAACTAAATATTCAAAATTTATAAATAAACTTTATTAAAATTTCAAAATATTAATATTAACTTTAATTATTTGGTGTTTCAAAATATTTTAATTTTGTTAAACAATTTTTAAATCCTTACTAAACATAATTAAAAATATCAAATAAATTTATTTTAGAATTATTTCAATTTTTTTCATTTCAATAAATTCTTATTTTATTTAATTTTTAGCACAAAACGACGCAAATTTTCCATTTAAATCCTTAATTTCTTCTTTTCCACTCGCAACTTCATCAATACAAGAATTTTTCTGAAAACTCACAAATTCCAACTTCGTCAATGACGTCAACAAATTTAAGTCAATTTTCTTCAAATTATTTCCATAAAATTTCAATTTTTGAAGCTTTAAATTCTGATTAAAAATTCCACTTTCAAGGATTTCAATTTGATTTAATTTTGACTTAACTCGTCCCTAAATTGCTGCAATTTCTTCTTTTAATTATCAAATCTTGTCCTTAATGGAACTGACTGGCTCCAAATTAATGCACGGAACTGCTTTGATCTTTTTGTCCTCAATTAAATCCTTCAAAAGTTGCTGGTAAGTAAGTGATGAGTTGCATTTGTATATCGATGCCATTTCTAGTCATTATGAAGCTGAAATTTGAAATTTATTGACGAAATTAAGGAACAAAGTGAAAAAAATGTTCGGACTTGACTGGAATCGATCTCAAGACTTAAGAATTAAAAGTCCACAAAACTAAGCTTCGAAGCCAAAATAAAGTTTTTTCATTTTTTTCTTTGTCGCAATTTTTCTATTTAATTTGATTTATTTTGAAAATGGAACAGCTGAAAATGAAATTTTATTTTTACTTTTTTTTGTGACTTTTTTTTTTTAAAGAAATTTTTTTTTTTTTTTTTTTTTTTTTTTTTAATTTTTCTCACAATTTTTTCATTTTATGTCCAAAGGACTATTTTATGCTTTCTTGGACCAAAGAAAG
Source organism: Chironomus striatipennis (assembly GCA_026123125.1). Lineage (NCBI taxonomy): Eukaryota > Metazoa > Arthropoda > Insecta > Diptera > Chironomidae > Chironomus > Chironomus striatipennis. The sequence continues at coordinate 3,380,370 of CM047391.1, read as the reverse complement.
AAGAAAACCTTTTTAAGTGCAGGAACAACGAAGAAGTGAATCAACGCTTTTTACAGAAGCTAATATTGTGAAATAAATTAAGGTAAACAGGCTTCGATGGGCTGGACATGTTGTAAGAAGACCTGTGGAAGTTCCAATAAGTTAAGGTCTTTAAATCAGAATTTATTGAAGGAAAAAAGTTCACGCGGGCGTCCAAAGAACTCTTAGAAAGAAGCCATTGATAAAAACAGCACAGCACTTGGTATTGGAAATTGGCAGAAAGCCACTAACGATTGAGTCAGTTGTAGGTGAAAATTAAAGGAAATTATGGATCAAAATTGATCTGAACGATCATTAAAGTTAGTAAATAAGTAAGTTTGCCCAAAAAATTCAAAATTTCACCTTCCAGAACCTTCAAAATCATGCCCAGCACATTTCTCAACCCATTAATACAAAAGCTTAAATCCATCAAAATAAAAACCAAAAAAACTCAAAATTTGCATCAAAATTTATAAAAAAAATGATAAAATTTAAAATATTTAAATAAAGCTGCTTGCACACGTCCTCGACATCCATTAAATGCTTATTTAAATGCTTTTATTGATGAATTCATAACAACTTAACAGTTACTCAGAATTTGGACAATTCTTTCCTTATTTATGCAGCAATTCCAGCAAGATTTGTTCTTAATCAAATTTAACTAAAATAATAAAAAATTATTAATGCTCATTTAAGTCCAGTTAAAGGATCAAATTAAGAATACTCAAGTCTTACCTTGACAGCATGATTGCATCTTGTGTCTTAAAATCAATCAAATTTTTGACTTTTTTGTGCATCTTTTTTCATGTTTCATGTCCCGGAAATGCTGCCTTGCAACTTGTTCTTTTCAGAATTGAGAAATTTTTATTTTTTTGAATAATTAATTTTCAGACTCATTTTCGTCAATTCCATTATGTCCATGTGGATTCACTTAATTGTTAATTTATTGTCAAAACTTTAATTTTGATAAATTTGATTTGCATTCAAACACAGAACTTAAATTTAATAAAAAAATAATTTTTTCTTTTATTTTTTTTTGAGATTGTTATGAAGTCACGATCAGCTGACGATCAAAGAATAAATAAAAAATGTAAAGAAGAAGAACTGAAATGAAAAATAATAAAAATAGTTGAAATTGATTGAAATTTTTCAGTTTTTTTAACAATAAATTATCAATAAATTTATATTAATTTAAAATAAAGTTAAATATTGCAAAAAAATTATCAAAATTTAAAGAATTTTATTGGATAACAAATTTAAAAATTCAAAAATATTTTGACCGTTATTTTAAATTACTTTTTTGATATTTTTTGTGTTTTTTTCTAAATTTTCTTTGAAATTGTTGCTAGAATTTTATAAAATTAAATTTAATTTAATTTGTTGTAATTTAAGCATGAAATTTTGAATCTATATTATAAAATTTTATTGTTTTTAAAAAAATTAACTTTTTACATAAAATTTATTAACGAATAAAATATTTTTGAATTTCTGATATAACTTAAAATAAGTTAACTAAATGTTATATTTTTCTGAATTAATCATCGGAAAAAAATTAAGAAAAATTAAATTTTCGAATACAAATCAGAAAGTAAAAGCTTCAAAAAAAAATCTCAAACATAAAATTACAAATGTAGAATCTCAAAAAAACCAAAAGAATAAAATTAAAAAAAGTAAGATTTAAGTGAAAAATTTAAAAATTTAAAATTAATAAAAGTTAAAATATCAATCTAAAAAATATAAAAACTAAAAAATAAAGTGAAAAAATTGAAAATTTGGAAGAAAAAAAAATTAATAACGGTTTCAAAAAATTTAAAAGAACTTACAAAATTACAACTAAAAGTGAAAAAATTAAAAAAAAAAACAAAATTTTAAAAAATTAAAAAAACATTAAAAGTTAAAACTAAAAAGTAAAATAAAATTGAAAAAGTTAAAAATTTAAAAGTGAAAAAAAAAACCAACAAATTAAAAAAAATTCAATAATTTAATAGAAATTTTTTTAAATAAATTAAAATTTAAAAGGGAAAAAAATGAAAAAAATTCAAAAAAAGAAGTTAAGAAAAATTTAAAAAATAAAAATAGCCTAAATATTCAAAAAATTAGAAGAAAATTTGAAATATTTGGTGAAACTAAAAAAAATGTTTAAAAAAATAGAAAATTGTGAAAAATTAAAAGTGGAAAATTTTCAAATGAATTAAAAAAAAATAAAACAAACAATCAAAAATCAATAATTTGATTCAAAATGAAAAATTTCATGTTTTTTGTGCATTTTTTAATTAAAAATTATTCAAAAAGTGAAAATTTATAAATTTACAACACTTAATAGAATTTAAATTCATAACTAAATAATTTATTTAAAATCCAACAAAAAATGACTTTGAGCTTCATTTGCAGTTAATTTAATTCAAAAAACAAGCACAACCGAGTCCAAAATTCATAATTGTTGTGTCAATATTGAAATAATTAAAAACCAAAGTACTAAAAACCATCCAACCACCCACCAACTTTAATTCACATTAATTAAGGTAAGTGCATGAAAATTTTATTTTTATTTTATTAAAAATGTTTTTAAAAGTTAAAAAAAATCAGTCAAATTATGAATCATAAAATTTATTTTATTAAAATCCAGGAACCTTTTTTCGCGTTTAAATTTAATTCTAAAATATTTTTTATGTTCACATCGATTCACATTGTGATTATATTCGGCCTATTTCACTAAAGTGGGTAATCTTATCCGAAGATAATCCTCTTTTTCGATTCGAGGATAATTCAGAAAATTTTTTCACGCTTGAAATTTCAAGATAAATTAAGAAAAATTATTTTCAAAAAAAATTATGGATTGATGGATTTCTTTAAAAAAGATTATCCATGGATAAGGATTGAAATTTCAAGCGTGAAAAAATTTTGTGGATTATCCTCGGATCGACAAAAAGGATAATCTTCGGATAGAATTATCCACCTTAGTGAAAGTGGCGCAAGAATCCTTCAAACTCTTTTATCCAGAACTAGTGTTTAGGGCCCGTCACGGGCCCCGTTGCATTTGTATTAAAGCTATCAGACATCTCATTTATAAATTAAAAAAAAAAATTAAAATTTTCATTAAATTTATTTCTAGAGCTTTTTAAGAGTTTTTTAATTTTGGTGGTAAAAAGTTAGATTAAATTTTTAATCAAAATCCTTCAAAGATATTAATTCAAAAGTCTTAATTTTTGAAAAAATTACAATTTTTCAACACATTCATAGTAAGAAAACAATAGACCTAAGCATTTTAAATTTAACTAATGACTCTTAATTTTTTGTCCAATTTCATAAAATACTTATTACGCATCAAGAACTGAATTCAAAGCACTCTTGAATGTGACAGCGAAAACATTAGATAAGCTGTGCAAAACAAAAGGAAGTAAAGTGGAGTTCACATGCCATATTTATTACCCACATGATCCAAATGCCAAATTTCAGCTCAAAAAACCATAACAGGTCACCACCACAACTAAAACAAAATGGCAAAAACCGTCATTTTTGAGTTTAAATCAAAGCTATTTTAACCTCAAAATTTTCAAAACAAAATTTTTGCATGCGCAAATCATGAAAAGTCATTTCCTACAATACAATATCAAAAAAACTGATTTGAAATTTTTTGTATGGAGCGAAAAATTTAGGGTGAATTTTGGGATTTTTTCCCAAAAACCCTAGCAAATTGAAGAAATTTCCCAAAAAGAGGGGGGTTAAAACCCATAACCAACCTGAAACCCTGACTACAGAAAACTTGACTACTTTTAGCTTTTACAGAAAATTAATAAAAATTTTAAAGAATGTGGTGTGTGCAAGACTTGAGAAAAGAGGAAACAAATTAAACAATTTAGAATCGATATAATTTCTGTTTTCCTAATTTAATTGAGCGTTCGCGCGTTAGCTAGAAAAACTAATATTGCAAAAACAGTCAATTTTAACTCAAAAGTTAAACTCGAAAATAGCGGTCAAAAAATTTTCAAATTTTATGATTTGAGAGTGAAACGGTCATGAAAAATTTTTTATGTATGTTCTGACTATGCATTTTGCACGAAAAGACAATTTTCAAAGCGCTAACTCAAAAACTTATAAAAAGAATAAATTTGAAAATTTGTAACGGTAAAAAAAATTTTGAATTTTATGATTTCACAGCGTAAAGATTATCGAAAGTTTCAATGAATATGTTCCTACAGTTCAAAACTCATGAAATTAAGAAAAAAATAAAGTCAAAAATAACGGTCAAAAAGTATTCAAATTTAATGATTAAGCAGCTTAACGGCCAAAAATTTTTTTTGAAAAATATATTTTCATGACCCAATACATATATAAAGTCAATTTTCAAAATCCAAAACCCTAGAAATTGCGAAAAGAAAAATGTTGAAAAACGGTTAAAAAACATTTAAATTTGTTTATTAAACAGTTTAACGACCACGTGATTTTTTTGAAAATGTGTTTTCACGTATTGCTATGCATGAGTAGTCTAATTATACACCCCAAAAAAAAAAAAAATTAAATAGAAGAAAATTCAGAAAAAACCGTCAAAAAAATTTCAAATTTCGATCACGCAATCACGCAATCACGGAATCAGGAAGAATAACTTTATTTTATAGTATAGATAATAGAATGATTTATCCGGGAACAAAAGATTTTTCATCCGAATGAAATGAGGTGTTACTGCCTTCAGTTTTGTAATTGAAAATTTTAAATTTCTTTCAAACAAAGGCACAGTGGGCTGAAAATCGATTTTTGTTCACCAAATCTTGATATTTTGGTGGTTTTTAGCTATGGATCTGGGATGTTCAAAAATGTAACCAAAATTTTTTTTCGTCCATACAGGTGCCCATACGGGCCAAAAATGTGTTTTTGGTACCAATGATTTTCAAAAAATTCGTGTGCCTCACTATGTGGATGAAATTTCACAAACTTTTTTTTATTCACTCAATACAACCTCTAAATTTCATATAAAAATTCCAAAAGTTTGAAAAAAAATTATTTTGATGGTCAAAAATGTGAAAAAGTTCAAAAAATCGCCATTTTTTGGACATTTCGACTTCCTGTGCCTACAGGTTGATCTTAAAAATTCTCAAAGTTAGTGATTATTGTAGTTTATCAGTTGATCTACAAAAAACGTTTCATTTGCCATTGCCAAAAATGTCATTTAGTGCTTCAAAAATGAGATCAAAGGTCAAAATTTTCAATTTTTTCGTGATTTTTTGGGTTTGCCGGCCTATATGATCCACTAAATAGCCTCAGGAAACTTTCAAGTGACATTTTTCTTGTAGTTTTTATGTTATACTATAAAACTAGGCAAAAAAAATAAATTTTTTTCCGGTAACTCGGTTCACCAGAGGCCCCCAAAGAGGGTCTAGTAGGGGGGTCTTCAAAGCAAAAAAAATCATATCTCAAAAATATCTTCACTTTATTGACTGAAACTCTCAGAAATAATAGAAAACATCAATACGGACCATATTCAGTCATTTAGACTTAATAAAAATTTGATTTTTGAACTTTATGTAAATTTTGCTGATTTTTGAGCTTGGTCAAAAATCGAGTTTTCACTTTTCGACTCCTACCACCTCAGGATGGCTTTATATTTTATTTCTTTTGCTTTAATCTTAAAGCTTAACATAGTACGCATCCAGCGAGGTATAAAACATGATATATAGTTAAGATATGACAGAGTTATGGCCAAAAAACTGAAAAATGGTCAATTTTTTGAGGGTTTGACAACTTTCATCGCACATATTTGCTCATATTTCATCAAAATTTCAAGTATATGTAACAAATTTGGTATCGTTGGAAAGGTTATTGCTTCAGCTATACAATAAAATAAAAATCTAAGTTTAGAAGTTCCTCAGTAGACCAGAAAACTTACAAAAGTTTGCCTTGTCCTCCCATACACAGCAAAAATTAAAAATTTTTATTTTTGTGTTTTTTCTACAGTTTTACACATGAACTTTCATAATATGATCAATAAAAGACTTTGCAATCATTAATTCTTACATACACGTTCATAGAAAAAACATCAAATTTTCGAATATTTTCGATTTTTTCATAAAAAGTTGCATTTTTTCTATGAACGTGTATGCAAGAAGTAATGACTGCAAAATCTTTTATTGATCATATTATGAAAGTTCATGTGTTAAACTGTGGAAAAAACACAAAAATAAAAATTTTTAATTTTTGCTGTGTATGGGAGGACAAGGCAAACATTTGTAAGTTTTCTGGTCTACTGAGGAACTTCCAAACTTAGATTTTTATTTTATTGTACAGCTGAAGCAATGACCTTTCCAACGATACCAAATATGTTACATATACTTGAAATTTCGATGAAATATGAGTGAATATGTGAGATGAAAGTTGTCAAACCCTCAAAAATTGACCATTTTTTGAGTTTTTTGGCCATAACTCTGTCATATCTTAACTATATATCATGTTTTATAACTCGTTGGATGCGTACCATACTTAGCTTTAAGAATTTATCAAAAAAATAAAATATAAAGTCATTCTGAGGTGGCAGGAGTCGAAAAGTAAAAACTCGATTTTTGACCAAGCTCGAAAATTAGCAAAATCACTATAAAAGCCAAAAATCAAATTTTTATTAGGTCTAAATGACTAGAAATGATCCGTATTGATGTTTTCTATTATTTCTGAGAGTTTCAGTCAATAAAGTGAAGATATTTTTGAGATATGATTTTTTTTGCTTTGAAGACCCCCCTACTAGACCCTCTTTGGGGGCCTCTGGTGAACCGAGTTACCGGAAAAAAATTTATTTTTTTTGCCTAGTTTTATAGTATAACATAAAAACTACAAGAAAAATGTCACTTGAAAGTTTCCTGAGGCTATTTAGTGGATCATATAGGCCGGCAAACCCAAAAAATCACGAAAAAATTGAAAATTTTGACCTTTGATCTCATTTTTGAAGCACTAAATGACATTTTTGGCAATGGCAAATGAAACGTTTTTTGTAGATCAACTGATAAACTACAATAATCACTAACTTTGAGAATTTTTAAGATCAACCTGTAGGCACAGGAAGTCGAAATGTCCAAAAAATGGCGATTTTTTGAACTTTTTCACATTTTTGACCATCAAAATAATTTTTTTTCAAACTTTTGGAATTTTTATATGAAATTTAGAGGTTGTATTGAGTGAATAAAAAAAAGTTTGTGAAATTTCATCCACATAGTGAGGCACACGAATTTTTTGAAAATCATTGGTACCAAAAACACATTTTTGGCCCGTATGGGCACCTGTATGGACGAAAAAAAAATTTGGTTACATTTTTGAACATCCCAGACCCATAGCTAAAAACCACCAAAATATCAAGATTTGGTGAACAAAAATCGATTTTCAGCCCACTGTTAAAGGGCCTAGTAGTTTAAATTGGTTGATATTTCTAGAAATGTTAATTTTTTTATTTTTAGTGCATTTTTGGAAACTTGTTTTCAAAAAGGTAGCTCAATCATACGCCTTTTGTCTGTGCGAGGTATTATCTTATGATCTAGACATCGTAGAGAGCTCGGGTTTGTTTTATTAGCTTCGTTTCATCGAGTTATTGTCGCCACGGCTATTTAGAAGTCTTAAAATTGAGTTTAAACACCTTATTTATCAAATTTTTAATTTTTCATACAAAACAAATATGAGTGTGTTCAAAAATTTAAATTTTTCGCTAATGGAAAATTTTAAATTTCAAAAAACCGTTAAATTATTTAACTACTAGTGTTTAGGGCCCGTCACGGGCCCCGTTGCATTTGTATTAAAGCTATCAGACATCTCATTTATAAATTAAAAAAAAAAATTAAAATTTTCATTAAATTTATTTCTAGAGCTTTTTAAGAGTTTTTTAATTTTGGTGGTAAAAAGTTAGATTAAATTTTTAATCAAAATCCTTCAAAGATATTAATTCAAAAGTCTTAATTTTTGAAAAAATTACAATTTTTCAACACATTCATAGTAAGAAAACAATAGACCTAAGCATTTTAAATTTAACTAATGACTCTTAATTTTTTGTCCAATTTCATAAAATACTTATTACGCATCAAGAACTGAATTCAAAGCACTCTTGAATGTGACAGCGAAAACATTAGATAAGCTGTGCAAAACAAAAGGAAGTAAAGTGGAGTTCACATGCCATATTTATTACCCACATGATCCAAATGCCAAATTTCAGCTCAAAAAACCATAACAGGTCACCACCACAACTAAAACAAAATGGCAAAAACCGTCATTTTTGAGTTTAAATCAAAGCTATTTTAACCTCAAAATTTTCAAAACAAAATTTTTGCATGCGCAAATCATGAAAAGTCATTTCCTACAATACAATATCAAAAAAACTGATTTGAAATTTTTTGTATGGAGCGAAAAATTTAGGGTGAATTTTGGGATTTTTTCCCAAAAACCCTAGCAAATTGAAGAAATTTCCCAAAAAGAGGGGGGTTAAAACCCATAACCAACCTGAAACCCTGACTACAGAAAACTTGACTACTTTTAGCTTTTACAGAAAATTAATAAAAATTTTAAAGAATGTGGTGTGTGCAAGACTTGAGAAAAGAGGAAACAAATTAAACAATTTAGAATCGATATAATTTCTGTTTTCCTAATTTAATTGAGCGTTCGCGCGTTAGCTAGAAAAACTAATATTGCAAAAACAGTCAATTTTAACTCAAAAGTTAAACTCGAAAATAGCGGTCAAAAAATTTTCAAATTTTATGATTTGAGAGTGAAACGGTCATGAAAAATTTTTTATGTATGTTCTGACTATGCATTTTGCACGAAAAGACAATTTTCAAAGCGCTAACTCAAAAACTTATAAAAAGAATAAATTTGAAAATTTGTAACGGTAAAAAAAATTTTGAATTTTATGATTTCACAGCGTAAAGATTATCGAAAGTTTCAATGAATATGTTCCTACAGTTCAAAACTCATGAAATTAAGAAAAAAATAAAGTCAAAAATAACGGTCAAAAAGTATTCAAATTTAATGATTAAGCAGCTTAACGGCCAAAAATTTTTTTTGAAAAATATATTTTCATGACCCAATACATATATAAAGTCAATTTTCAAAATCCAAAACCCTAGAAATTGCGAAAAGAAAAATGTTGAAAAACGGTTAAAAAACATTTAAATTTGTTTATTAAACAGTTTAACGACCACGTGATTTTTTTGAAAATGTGTTTTCACGTATTGCTATGCATGAGTAGTCTAATTATACACCCCAAAAAGAAAAAAAATTAAATAGAAGAAAATTCAGAAAAAACCGTCAAAAAAATTTCAAATTTCGATCACGCAATCACGCAATCACGGAATCAGGAAGAATAACTTTATTTTATAGTATAGATTTCTTTAATAAGAAACCTTTAATACCGTAATATAATTTACTTAGAAAATAAAATTTTACTACACTTGCTACACTTTTCTTTGGGTCCTTAGCCCTTGGCAATATGATTAGAGAAAAAACAGCAATTCAGTTTTAAAGCTCGTCCACCTTTTCTATTAAATCATTTGCTAATCGCTGCGTCAAAAATGCGCTAAAGTCCTTCGATATTAAAGTGTCCATCAAGTAAAACGGAGACCTAACGAATTGAGTAATGTGCTATATATGGGTTTTTTGTGCAATTTTGTGAAAACCAAAAAACATCCTCTTTGAATTTTGTGAACGTTATACTTTCGAGATATGAGCATCTCAATATGTAAAATTGACAGATTTTTCCATTTTTACTTTTTTAGCCATAACTCTGTCAGAACTTTATGAAATCTCTTCAAATTTAGCATAAATTATGTTTGTACTTTGCAAAAAATTCAGGTCAAATTTGAAGAGATTTTATAAAGTTTTGACAGAGTTATGGCTAAAAAAGTAAAAATGGAAAAATCTGTCAATTTTACATATTGAGATGCTCATATCTCGAAAGTATAACGTTCACAAAATTCAAAGAGGATGTTTTTTGGTTTTCACAAAATTGCACAAAAAACCCATATATAGCACATTACTCAATTCGTTAGGTCTCCGTTTTACTTGATGGACACTTTATTTTCATATGATTTAAAAAAACATTTCTGGAAACTTGATTTCTAAAAGGAAGCTCAATCATACACTTTGATCATTCGGTCGTGCCAGGGTTATATAAGAGTTGAAAAAGATGTCTGTAAATAGATAAAAACCATACAATTCCTTGATAATCTGCAAGGTTTTGTCAGAAAAACATAACAAATTACAGACCGGACAGACCGAACAGACCGAACAGACCGAACAGATCGGACAGACCGAACAGACCGGACAGATCGGACAGATCGAACAGACCGAACAGACCGAACAGATCGGACAGATCGGACAGATCGGACAGACTGGACAGATCGGACAGACCGGACAGACCGGACAGACTGGACATACCGAACAGACCGAACAGATCGGATAGACCGAACAGACCGAACAGACCGGACAAAGTGCGGACAATTGCATACTTTTCCCAAGAGGAAAATGCGGTAAAAAATAAGTTCGAGAATTTGGAGATTTGAAATTTGAATTTCAAAAAACCGTTTAATAAGAAAATTATTTTCTTTTTACATTTTAATTTATAAAGATCGAGGAATTTAATAATTTTTTTTAATTATATATTACAGGGAAAAAAAATTTCAAAAATAAATCATGTCGAAACGGCCGAGACAAAACAGCAATAGTGAGCCTCAGTGTAAAGTTAGCCGACAAGAAGCTCCAGGACCATCGAAAATTTTTGATATTTTACAATCAAAACACATCGATAAAGACAAAGTTGTCAAGCTTCTGAGAAATGGACCGAAGATCAATAAAGAAGAAATGGAAAAATGTAAAATTATGGAATTCTCATCTGATTGGAGCTACGATCAAGTTTTGACTGAAATTAAGGAACTCAAAAGAGCAGATTATCCTCACCTGTTTATTTTTATCGTCAATTTAAAGAACAATCCAACATCATATATAACAAATGATAGAAAAAGACGAAAAACTAATGAGAAATGGAAAGAAGCTCTCCAAAAATTTGACAATGAACGACCATTGGTACTGCAACTTAAATCGAACACGAATCAAGCTACGCAGATTTATTACAAGCTAGAAAATTTAACAGAATTTCATCAAATCAACTTCGATCAAAGACAACTTCAAGGATTCTTAAACTTTCCAATGTTCCTGTTATCTGTTTTGAAAGGGCAAGTTGATGAAAATCAATGCAAAAATTTCATTGGAGGCTTACCAAATGCACAGCATTCCAACCTTATCATAAGATTAATGAGAACATTAAATTTATCTTCAGAAATATTTGACAAGTTGGTCTTGAAATGTGCTGCAAGCTGTTCAAAAAATGATCTTCTGGCTTCGATGGACTGCTCGTTTGACAAAAAGATTAAATCAATAAATGATCAAAATAATTTATATTATTATTTGGAGAAAACATTTGAAGAAATTGATCAGAATTCTGGATTAAAAGTCAAGAAAGTTACGACAACAATTCTACTTGAAGCTGTCAAGAATAAAAATGAATCCGTCTTGAATTATTTATTGGATAATTGGGCGCATTTGATTGACCTTCCATTCGATCATCAAGTTGATATTTCTACAGCTGCATTTGAAACAAAACAATTTAGAGAACTGCGCGTACTTATTAAGTACTGTGACTTTCCATTCCCAAGAAATTTCAAGAAGGATGAAGTTGAAGATGACGACCTTAAAAAGCTAATAGAAGACAGAGATAAACTTGAAAAAGCAGTTATTGATGAAAATAAAGAAAAAATCAAGGAAATTCTGGACTATTTGGACTTAAGAGTAATTTACACTCCAGACAATGTTGAAATAGCTCAATTTGCGTGGAATCAAAAAAAGTACGAATCATTTTCATATTTAAAATCACAAGGAATTAAAGCAAAAGACTATGACAGGCTTAAAAATACTCTTAATAAGAATGATTATAAAGTTGCAAAAAATGTCTTAGATTTGCAAATGAAGGAAAATTTAAATTCAGCACACAATAATCCTTTCAGTTCCGTTAATTTATTGATCAATAAATCGCGAATCCACAAAGTTAGAACTGATGAAAGAAAGGCTGATGGATGTTATAAAAAAATTCGAGAATGGCTTGAATACATCGAAAAAATTGAATTCGGAAGTGAATTATTGAGAGTTACTGCATCGTGTGAGGAATTGAAAATTGGCTTCGACTTCAATAGCAAAACGGTAATTTAATAAATTAAAAATTAATTTCTCGGCCTCGCCGAAAAAAAATTCTTCGTCAGGAACGCACTGTTTTTATCAATTTACTCTACTTTTTCATTAGAAAACATATTGTATTATTATTTTATCTTATGCATTTCTATGATACAAATATTTTGATACCTAATTTGTATAAATACGATGCTTAATTTCGTTAAAAAATCAATTTTAATTCGCGTTCCTGATGAAGAATTTTGAGGAAAAAAAATTATTTTTTTTAAAACTGTCAATATATCTACAGTTCCTGCAGTAATATTCAAAGTTTTTATGCCAAAATGTGTGTAAGCTTCTGCTTTATAAATCCTAATATTCAAATTAAAATTTAAAACTGTTAAAGCATGAAAAAATGCAAATTTATGTTCAAAAATCTGTAACGGTCGCCATAAATTTGAATTTTTCAGTTGACAAATAACTGGAAAAATTTAAATTACTTTATGATTTGATGCTAAGATCATCAGTATCATCTTGATTTAAGGTGTATTTCATGAAACGAAAATTTTATCAAAATTTGAAGTTCAAAAAACCGTTACTCTGAATTCCTCAATTTTTTGGCGAGGCTGTTCTATTTTAAGAAAATTCTAATTAAAAATTTTTTTTTACTTAATATTAGGTTGAAAAAATGCGCCTAAAATCATCAGACTCAAATGGATTAATGAGTCCTAAACATAAAATAATTTTTGTTGGAGCAAAAATGTCAAAAAAGGAGTACGAACAAGAAATCAGAGGAACTTTGGCTCATGAGTTGTGTCATTATGCAATGAAGCTTGTCTATGAGAACAAGGAGCATCCTTACTACAGCCACTGTAAGGAACTAAAAGAGAAATTTGAGAGAATAACAAAAGAAATTGAAACTAAATTTAAAAAATTTCCTGACGATAAATGCAACAAAATTATTTCTTCAGTTTATAAGAAGTACGATGAAGAAGACCATCAACCAGAACTAATCGTCAGAGTTATTGAAATTCTTGCAACATTCGATAAAGATGAAGCAGAAAGAATTTTATTAACTTATTATAATGACCTATACGAATACTTCAGAGATTATGTTTGGCCTGACATGAAGAGCTTTAATCTGAAGGAAAGAAAAAAGGCGAGTAAAATGAATAAAACTTTCCAGCTTTTAAAGAATATTAAAGAATGTGAATTAGAATTAAAAGAAACAAAAATAGATATTAATGCATTAATAGATAATAAGTTTGTAATAATAAAAACAAATGTTCCAAAATTGTTGCTCATTGACATTTATAAAAATCTAGAAATTAAGTTCGGTAATTTAATTGACACAAAAAATGTTTTCGTTGATCCAAAAGTCCTCAAAAATTTAGAAAATTGTCAAGATTTCAAAAATTTATTAAAAGAAAATCCAAAATTAAACTTAATTATTGACTATGCGAATTATAATTGTGAAGAATTTAAAAGCTTGACATTTAGTTCAGAATCGAGTCTGTTTTTTGTTGTCAGAAATGAAAATCAGGCTGAAGAAGTTAAACAAATTTTGACAAATCAATGTTCAAAGGACATAAGTGTTGAGTACAACTGGAATGACTTGAAAGAAAAAAGTCAAAATCAGTTGCTTCAAAAAGAAATTAATTTCCAAAATAATTCTAAAGTTTCCTTGTTGGAACTTTTTGAACCTAAGAAGGAGCTTCAAGATCCAGAACAAGAATCGTTATCTATTTCATCATCCGAGTCTGAAGATCTTCCATCATCAAGTTCAGCTATCGATCCATTAAGTGACCGGTCGAGAATAAACTTCAGTGAAATTGTTGATGTTGAACTTTTAAATTTAATTTTAAATCAACAACCAATTCATGTCAACAATGGATTTAAAGAACCTGAAAATTTTTGTTTCCTTTATGAAACAAGAGAGTTTAGGGATTCAAAAAGGAAACTTTCTTCCGACGACGACCTTCTTTACAAAGTTCAAAATGACAAATATGTGCTGATTTCGGACATTGCAGGAAATGGAAAAAGTTGGGCAATGACTCAAATTTCAAAGACTTTAATGGAAGAACTTCCAACATGTTGGACCACTTATGTCGATTTGAAGCAGTTCATTAAGGAGTTTAAAACTGAACAGAATGAAAAAATAGAATTTTTAAAATTTTTGTTAGAAAAAATCTTGAAACTTGACAAAAACAATTTCGAGGCGAAAATCTTCCAAAAAATGTACGAAATTGGCAAAATTTTTGTAATTTTTGATGGATTTGATGAAATTGCGCCAGATTGTGCTGAATTTGTTTGCAGCTTGGCCAAGTCGTTTGAACAAAATGGCGGAAATCAGCTGTGGATTGCAACACGAGATTATTTTAAGGTTAATTTGCAGAAGAAACTTCAAATTGAGAAAGCATGGAAACTTGAAGATTTCTATGAATATGAAGGAGCAGAATTCATAGCAAAAACTTGGATGTTAAATGAACCTGAAGCAAAAGAAATAAAAACTAAAAAAGAATCTGAAGAATTAATCATAATATCAGAAAAATACAAGAATTTTCTAGAAATGGCTGAAAAGATTGTTGAAAAAGTTTCCAAATCTTATGGATCAATTGGAATGCCTCAAATTTACAAAATTGCAGCTGAAATCTCAAAAAACAACAAAGAAGCCACAATCAGCTACACGCAAACAAATTTGTACAAATCTTTATTGCAGGAATTATACTGGCGATGGGGAACACAAAAAGGGGACATTCGGATTCAAGCAAATAAAAATAGTCTTGAATTTGATTTAAAATTTAAAGAAATTCATCAATTTTTGGCAATCTTGAGTTTATTTCCTGAATTTGTGGAAATATTTTTTCCAAATTATGACAAAAGTGAATGGACAGACGAGGAAGTTGTTGCGGGCGGAATTGTTAGAATTAAAAATGGAAAATATTTTTTCAACCATGAAACACTTCGCGAATATTTTGTTGCTGATTTGATTGCCAAAGAACTTAAAAAAGTTTCACCTCGTCAGGAAGTTGTTGACATATTCACAAAAATCATAACTGTGAATAAATTTGGAGTAATTCGAATGTTCCTGCATGAGATGTTAAACAGCGAAGATTTTGAAAAAATTGTACCAAAAATGCAAACTGATGAAAACATTAAAATGTTTCGAGACATGAACAGTTTTGGAGATATTTGCAATAATGGGCAAGATAAATTTATTGAGCTTATTGTTCAAGTTTTAAAATCGAAAAGTGATGAATTGAGTTTTATTTTAATAAATCATGCATGCGAGCTGTTGACAAATTCAACAAAATTTGAAAAATTTCAAACATTTTTATTTGATCATTGCAATGATGAACATTTAAAGAAATTAATAACAGAAAATAATGTTTTCCTGAAAATAATTAGATCTGGTCTTAAAATTGAATATTTTGAGGAATTAGTGAAAAAAATGGAAATAAAATTTGGAAAAGCGATTGTAAAAGAAGGATTGAAAGTTAAAAACGATGATAAACAAAACATTTTTTACATGCTAAAAGAATCAAAAAACTTAAACATTTCAAAATTAAGAAAATTTCTCGAAATTCTCAAAAAATATTTAAATTTGGGTGAAATTTTCAAGTTAATGTACAATTGTGATGAATATGAAGCAACTTTTCTGCAATCAATCTTGGAAAACAGAAGAAACCCTTTGGAATGCTGGAAAGAAATTGAGGAAATGATGGACATCGAACTGTTTAAAAAACTTGTCAGTAAAGAAGATTCAAAAAGATCAAATATTTTATTTTATTTATTGTATTTAAATGTTGATGAATTTAAGAAATTTTGGAATAAAATGTTTGAATTATTTGACATGAAAACTTTAGAAGAAATGATCATGAAAATAAATGATGAAGGAGAATGTTTCATGAATAAATTAGAGATTGATAAAGTTGGCGATGTTTTAGTTGAAATATTCGTGGAGAAATTTGGAAATAAAAAGTTTGGAGAAATTTTAAAATTAAAAATACAAAAGAAAGATGGAAGAACAAAAGTAATAAAATATGTAATAAGTCTTTTAGGATGGGAAAATTTGGAAATTTATAAAATTGTTTGGGATTCGCTGAAGCAAGTTTGCGACACTGATCAAGAGTTTTTACAAATTATTGACAAGAGCGGTTTAGTAGAAAATGCATGTTACAGCAAAAATAACGATGATGATGACGGCAAATTGGATGGTGAAAAAATAAAATTTATAATTGATGAATTAAAAAAATTTAAAAAATGTGTTGAGCTTAAAAACTTGTTACGTATCAGATATCACGAGAAAAGTCTTTTGTTTACAACTGTATTAATTAAACAAAAATATTTTGAACTTTATAAAAAATTGTGGAAAATTTATTCTGAAAATTTTAATTTTTCTGAAATTATCAAAATTGTGGAATTATTTTTTGAGAAAATGATTCAAAAAGGAAAATTAGAGCAAATTGAATTTATTTGGAATGAACTTAAAAGTTTTGAAAAAGCAAATAATTCAGTTTTAATTCACATGTTAAGAAGTCTAAATTGGCATGAAAATTTATTAGAATTGGCATCAGAAAACTGTCCAGAAGTCTTTAACTGGACTAAAAAACTTTTTGATGAATTTGGATTAAATTTTGAAAAGAAAATATTTGGAGATTTTGAAAAAGAATTTGAAGAATGTCTTAAGTCAGAAAATCATGAAAAAGTCGAAGAATTGCTGAAAAAATACGAAAAAATCTTCAAAAATAAAAACTTTGAGGAAAATTTCAAATATTTTCTTTTAACTCAAAATTCAGAAAAAAGAAATTTTTTGCTTCGAGCAATTTTGACCAAAAATATTAAAATTGTAAAAGTTTTGTGGTCGAAAATTTCAAAAATCCCAAATAATTCTGGAATAATTTCTAAAATATTTACAGATATTGATCATAAAAAGCAAACAATTCTCTATGAAGCACTTGATCAGTCGTCTTTAAATATTTTTGAATTTTTATTCAATCAATTTGAGTCGATTGCATCACCTGACGAAATTAAAGAAGTTTTGAGTTACCACAGTCGTTACACTCTAAGTTTGTTCCGCTTAGCAGCAAAAAATGTCAAATTGATAAATTTTCACGAAAAACTTTGGAAAATTTATAAAAAATATTTAAGACCAGAAGAAATTGTTGAGTTAATTACTAAAGAATATCATTATAATGATGTATTACAAAATGCAGCAGATTATAACACAATAGAAATTGTTGAACTAACTTGGAACAATTACAAAAATTTAATGAGTAAAAATGAACAAATTCAGTATTTAAGACAAAAATTGCCTGAAATATTCAAAACTTCACAAGAAAATAAAACAAACAAAGTTAAAATCGAAGAATGGATTCAAAATATTTTACTTCAATATCCAATAATTTTACTCGAACTTAGAAGTATGGATAAAGAGAAACTTTGGGACGAATTAAGTGAGTTGTTTTTATTTGTTGAGAATTTAAAATTTGATGAAAATTCCATAAAAGAAAATCTTTTGTCAATGAGCGAAAATGAAAATTTGTTTCAATATTTAATTGATTCTGGTGATTTTTTTGAAAAAATAGATGTTGAAGAATATTTAAAAAATTTACAAAAATATTTAAAATTTGAAGAAATTTTCAAATTAATGAAAAATTGCAACAAAAATGGCGAAAATATTTTTCATCTTTTGGTCAAAACTAAGGATAGATTTAAAATTTATTGGTGGTTAAAAGCTGTTAAAAGTTTATTTTTATCAGAAAAACAACAAAATTCATTTTCTGATCTTTTAATGCAAACAAATTTGGATGGACACAACTTTTTGGATCTTTCTAATTTTAACAATTCTTTAAATTTTCATGAAAGAATTTGGAAGTTTTTAGAAGAAATTCTTACAAATGATCAAATATTTCAAATTTGCTTCCAAAAAAACGACAAAAATGTTAAAAATTTTGTTGAATTTCTTGTCGAAAATAATAAAAATCTCGAAGTTGTTGCTCATATTTATGAAATATTAAAATCAAGACTAGAACAAAAATACGAAGAAGAAGTTCAAAAATTCCGAGCTTTGATTAAAGAAAGTGAAAAATTTAATTGGTTTTTAAAATTAGATGAATTAAAGGAGATAAAAAATTAAATCACTAATTTTATGATAATAATAATAATAATACGTCTTCTTTATTGTGACTTTGGTCAAATTTTTTGTTTCTGACATTAAGTTTATATTTTTAACAAAAACCTTCCAGTTTCAAATTAAATTTAAATATGATACTTAAGAATTTTTATGATTATGAATTGTTTAATATGAGCTGATAGTCGGACTAAAAAAGTTTGCAAAAAAAATTCAGTTGAACTAATTTCATGAAATAAACGCATGAATAAAAACTATAAAAAAGTAAAATGATTAATAAATTAGAATTATGATTAATAATTAAAATAAATTTTCAATAAAATGGTTAAATAAAAGGTAAAAGAAAATAATTTTTACAACTTTAATAAAATAATTTTACTTCAATAATATTTTGTATTATACATGATTGATCGATTTAAATTTATGTAATGGAAAAATGATTTTAATATTTAATTAATAATTTTTCGTTTATATAATTAAGGGGCCGTTCACATATTACGTAACGCTCTGAGGGGGGGGGGGGGTCGAGAGTTTGTTACGGTCTATTGTTCTCGCAACTGATTCTTTTGTTAAAAACGTTACGCAGGGGGGGTAAAAAATCCGAATTTTTGCGTTACGTAATAAGTGAACGGCCTCTAATCAAATTAAAAAAAAATAAAATTAAATGTTTTACAAAATTACAAAAAATTAATTTCAACTAAATATTCAAAATTTATAAATCAACTTTATTAAAATTTCAAAATATTAATATTAACTTTAATTATTTGGTGTTACAAAATATTTCAATTTTATTAAACAATTTTATGCAAAAATTTTATATCTTTACTAAAAGTAATTAAAAATGTCAAATAAATTTATTTTAGAATTATTTTAAATTTTTTTTTAAATTAATTTTCAGCACAAAACCACGCAATTTTTCCATTTAAATTCTTAATTTCTTCTTTTCCACTCGCAACTTCATCAATACAAGAATTTTTCTGAAAACTCACAAATTCCAACTTCCTCAATGACGTCAACAAATTTGAGTCAATTTTCTTCAAATTATTTCCATAAAATGTCAATTTTTGCAGCTTTAAATTCTGACTAAAAATTCCACTTTCAAAGATTTCAATTTGATTCAATTTTGACTTAATTCGTCCCTAAATTGCTGCATTTTCTTCTTTTAATTATCAAATCTCGTTCTTAATGGAACTGACTGGCTCCAAATTAATGCACGGAACTGCTTTGATCTTTTTTTTCCTCAATTAAATCCTTCAAAAGTTGCTGGTAAGTAAGTGATGAGTTGCATTTGTATATCGATGCCATTTCTAGTCATTATGAAGCTGAAATTTGAAATTTATTGACGGAATGAAGGAACAAAGTGAAAAAAATGTTCGGACTTGACTGGAATCGATCTCAAGACTTAAGAATTAAAAGTCCACAAAACTAAGCTTCGAAGCCAAAATAAAGTTTTTTTCATTTTTTTCTTTGTCGCAATTTTTCTATTAAATTTGATTGATTTTGAAAATGGAACAGCTGAAAATGAAATTTTATTTATTTTTTTGTTCTTTTTGATGGAATTTTTCTCACAATTTTTACATTTTATGTCCCAAAGGATTATTTTATGCTTTTTTGGACCAAAGAAAGAAGAAAACCTTTTTAAATGCAGGAACAACGAAGAAGTGAATCAGAGCTTTTTACAGAAGCTAATATTGTGAAACGAATTAAGGTAAACAAGCTTCGATGGACTGGACATGTTGCAAGAAGACCTGTGGAAGTTCCAATAAGTTAAGGTCTTTAAGTCAGACTTTACTGAAGGAAAAAGGTCACGCGGGTGTCCAAAAAACTTTTGAAAAGAAGCCATTGATAAAAACAGCACAGCACTTGGTATTGGAAATTGGCAGAAAGCCATTAACGATAGAGTCAGTTGTAGGCGAAAATTAAAGGAAATTATGGATCAAAATTGATCTCAACGATCACTAAAGTAAGTAAATAAGTAAGTTTGCCCAAAAGATTCATAATTTCACCTCCCAGAACCCTCAAAATCATGCCCAGCACATCCCTCAACCCATTAATACAAAAAGCTTAAATCCATCAAAATAAAACCAAAAAAACTCAAAATTTGCATCAAAATTTATAAAAAAAATGATAAAATTTAAAATATTTAAATAAAGCTGCTTGCACACGTCCTCGACATCCATTAAATGCTTATTTAAATGCTTTTATTGATGAATTCATAACAACTTAACAGTTACTCAGCATTTGGACGATTCTTTCCTTATTTATGCAGCAATTCCAGCAAGATTTGTTCTTAATCAAATTTAACTAAAATAATAAAAAATTATTAATGCTCATTTAAGTCCAGTTAAAGGATCAAATTAAGAATACTCAAGTCTTACCTTGACAGCATGATTGCATCTTATGTCTTAAAATCAATCAAATTTTTGACTTTTTTGTGCATCTTTTTTCATGTTTCATGTCCCGGAAATGCTGCCTTGCAACTTGTTCTTTTCAGAATTGAGAAATTTTCATTTTTTTCTGTTTTTTTTGAATAATTAATTTTCAGACTCATTTTCATCAATTCCATTATGTCCATGTGGATTTATTTAATTGTTAATTTATTGTCAAAACTTTAATTTTGATAAATTTGATTTGCATTCAAACACAGAACTTAAATTTAATAAAAAAATAATTTTTTCTTTTATTTTTTTGAGATTGTTATGAAGTCACGATCAGCTGACGATCAATGAATAAATAAAAAATGTGAAGAAGAAGAACTGAAATGAAAAATAATAAAAATATTTGAAATTGATTGAAATTTTTCAGTTTATTTAACAATAAATTATCAATAAATTTATATTAATTTAAAATAAAGTTAAAAGTTGCACAAAAATTATCAAAATTTGAAGAATTTTATTGGATAACAAATTTAAAAATTCAAAAATATTTTGACCGTTATTTTAAATTACTTTTTTATATATTTTTTAGTGTTTTTTTTTCTAAATTTTCTTTGAAAATGTTGCTAAATTTATCTCAAAATTAAATTTAATCAAATTTCGCAATTTATTATGTAGAAAATCTTTAATTTAATTCAAAACTTCCGCAGATTATAATCTTGAAAAAATCCCATACAAAGATTAAAATCTTTGATTTTTATTAATGATTATAATCTGCGGAAGCCTTGATTTAATTTTGGACATTTACCCTGTTTTCGCGTTATAAGCTCAAGGCTTAGTAGAGGTAAAAAGTGATTTTTTGGAGTAAAAGAATGCTTAGTAACAGGTGGTGGCTTAAAATGCGAAAAATGGGTTGGAAGATTTTAAATTTTTTTCATAATTTTACTTAAATTTTTTTACCGAATAAAAATGTTTTGAAAAGTTGATATAACATTTAAAATAAATTAATTAACATTTTATTTAAGTCCAGGGTGTGGAACTGATCAAATTGATCAAAAATGATCAAAAAATGAATTTTATCAGTTCCGCACTCTTGATTTAAGTTGAATATAAAAAAATGAAGAAAAATTTATTTTTGATTTTTATTGACTCAAAAGGATAATTTTTCTTCAAAATTTAAGTCCCAGAAAGGCTGAAGAAGAAGAATTTCTTGTTGTGAATTGATTTCCTTGATTTTTATCAATTTTGATCCACAAGATGAGATTTTGTCAGAATTTCTGGATTGTGAGCAGTAAAATGATGAAAAAATTCTGAAAAACCAAATTGGAAGTAAAAGAAGCTAAAAAATAAAATTTAAGAAAAAGTTTTTCAATTTAAAATAAATTCGTTATTTTTTGAATTTTTTTAAGCTTTAATTGATTTTTGAATTTTTCAAATAATTTTTTCACTGAATTTCCATCCCTTTGCCCTTTTTCTTCCCTTTTTCATTCAAATTTAATGTTATACTTGTTATATATTGTTATAAATAACACCTGTAACTTAGAAAAGAGCCAAGGAAGTTCCAACAATGTAAACTGACCAACTTTAATGATTTCAAAATTTTGTATTAAAATTAGTAAAATTAAGTTAATGAAGGAACAAGTCAATAAAGATTAAATAATATTAAAAAATATATTTTCTATTCAGTAATCAGAAAAAAGTGAAAAACCAGGAATTAAACAATTTTTTAAAACTTTTTATTAAAAACACGAAAAAACAAAAATTTAAAAGAAATTTTGTATTTTTAAATTTTATACAAAAATTTTTAAATTTTCTTTTTTATGATTTTAATTTCAAAAGCTTCAAAACAGGACAATTTACATTTGTGAAGCTCCCTTGGTAAAAGTAAATTTGAATATTTTCTTCGTTATGCAATTTGCTTTTTATTTTTTTAAAGGAAATAATTCATAGTTTTAATTAAATTAATAATTTTGTAATGTAAAAATAGAAAACATAAAAAAGATTAATTAATAAATTTTTCAGATTTTTAATAAAATTTATTGTATTTTTAAGAAAATCTAATTTTGCATTAAAAATAACGGTCAAACAATTTTCAAACATTTTATGTTATAACTTTTTTTATGTATTATGGTTAGAGCTAGAGCAGTGTGGAGTAAACATTTTTCTTTTTGTAATTAAATTTTGCAAGAATAGAATTATTTAAACAATTGAAGAATATAAAACACAATAAAAACATAGTGAGAGAAATTTAATATTAACATTTAACATTCAATTAAGTTAACAGCAGTTGGTAAGTGCAATTAATGCTTTTTCTTCCTTTTTCTGATTTTTTTTTAAAAAAAAATATTTAAATTTAATATAAATAATAAATTATTTTTTAGACTCAAAGTTGGGGAATAATGGAGTCAGGTGATGGGATGGATGTTGATCCTCAATCCAGTGGCATAAAACGAAAAATTGACGATTCCAGCAAGGATTTCAGTCATGAACCAGTGAATAGTCAACTTTATGACATTTTAACATTAAATTCTGCTAAAATAAATCAGAAATTTGTGATTAATCAGCAGTTAGGCATAGCCATTGACAGAGAAGCCAAGAAAAACTGCAAAATACTAAAACTGTCTACTGGGTGGAACTACGAGAAAATATCAAAAATTTTACAGCATTTTGACATCTCAGAGTATCCAAATTTATTCATCTTTATCATTGACATTGCCAATGCTGGACTCGAAGCTTCAAAAACTTCTTCAAAGGAAATCAAAATTGACTCAAAAGCTGACGAAATCAAAGATTTTTTAAATAAATTCAGCCAAGATCGTCCAATCGTCCTGCAACTTACTTCTGTGGATGAAAAATTGACAAAATTTTATTTTAAAGAACAAGAATCTGTTGAGTTTGAGGAAGTTGACAATTTGCAAGAAAATCCAGAAAAAATCGTTGATTTTGGTTCCTTTTTAAAAGCATTAATTAACAGAGACTTCAAAGATGTAAAAGAATCATTGGCTCAAGGTATTTTTGAGATAAAGGAATCAGCAATTATTTTAAGATTTTTGAGGGTTTTTGAGACGTCTGAAGACTTTTGGGATGGAATAATTTTAGAATGTGCATCTGAAGGAAAGTTGAATGATTTTTTGGCCGTTCTGGATGCTCCATTTGACAGTCGAGGAAGAGTTTTGTCCACTGATGCTCAACGATTGATTTTAACGATATTTGAAGATGAAGATTCGCAAAGTGAATCAGAAGTTGACGAAAATGATAAGAATAAAGACAATGAACAAGAATTGAGCAGCGAACAGGATGAAAGTAAAGCTCCAGCAGAAGATCAAAATGAGCAAAAGACACTGTCAGAAACATCAGTTCTTGATACAGCAATTCAACATTCAAACCAAGAAATAATAATTTATTTGATAAAATACTGCTCTCATCTTATTCAACAACTTCCATTCAGTCATCAAGTTCAGATTTCTACAAAAGCATTTAATTCAAATCAATTTGATGTCCTTTGTGACTTGATACAAATCTCCGACTTTCCATTTCCAGAAGACTTTAAAACAAAAGAAATTGGGAATGAAAAACTAAAAGAAATTGTAGCAGAACGAACAAAACTTTACGAATCAATTGACGATGAAGATATGAAGGAAATTACAGAATTTGTCATTAAAAATATAAATTTGAAAATCGCATACAATATTGAAAATAAATCAGCAATGCAACAAGCTGTAGATGTGGAAAGTTATGAATCATTTTACTTCTTAAAATCGCAAGGATTTTATGCAACAGAATTCGATGATCTTGAGGAAGTGCTTAGTAAAGAGGAACTAAAGGAAGCAAATAAAGTAAAAACAAAGCAAATGAGGCAAAACGTTAGAAAAGGACTCAGCAGTGAACCAAAGTCAGTCAATTTATTATGCAACAGGTCATTCATCCACAACAGAAAAACAGTCAAGGACAAAGAAGCAGAATACAGAAAAGTTATAAGAAAATGGTTCGAAGACATCAACAAGATTAAATATGGAACTGAATTCTTAAATGTTGCTGCATCCTGCGAAGATTTGAAAATTATTTTCGATTTTGAAAGTGAAACTGTAAGTAAAAATTGGAACTCTTTAAATTTGAATCTATATTTATATCTATATCTATATCTATATCTATATCTATATCTATATCTATACTTCTATATCTATCTATATCTATCTATATCTATACTATAAAATAAAATAAAGTTATTCTTCCTGATTTCCTGATTCCGTGATTCCGTGATCGAAATTTGAAATTTTTTTGACGGTTTTTTCTGAATTTTCTTCTATTTAATTTTTTTTCTTTTTGGGGTGTATAATTAGACTACTCATGCATAGCAATACGTGAAAACACATTTTCAAAAAAATCACGTGGTCGTTAAACTGTATAATAAACAAATTTAAATGTTTTTTAACCGTTTTTCGTCATTTTTCTTTTCGCAATTTCTCGGGTTTTGGATTTTGAAAATTGACTTTATGTATGTAATGGGTCATGGAAACATATTTTTCAAAAAAAATTTTGACCGTTAAGCTGTTTAATCATTAAATTTGAATACTTTTTGACCGTTATTTTTGACTTTATTTTTTCTTAATTTCATGAGTTTTGAGCTATAAAAACTGACTTTTCATGCACAGTGCACTGTAGGAACATATTCATTGAAAATTTCGATAACCTTTACGCTGTGAAATCATAAAATTCAAATATTTTTTTACCGTTACAAATTTTCAAATTTATTCTTTTTATAAGTTTTTGAGTTTACGCTTTGAAAATTGTCTTTTTGTGCAAAATGCATAGTCAGAACATGCTTAAAAAAATTTTCGTCACCGTTACACTC
This sequence comes from Chironomus striatipennis, assembly GCA_026123125.1. NCBI lineage: Eukaryota > Metazoa > Arthropoda > Insecta > Diptera > Chironomidae > Chironomus > Chironomus striatipennis. Next base: position 3,354,815 of record CM047391.1, on the reverse strand, counting down.
TGAAATCATAAAATTTGAAAAATTTGTGACCGCTATTTTCGAGTTTTACTTTTGAGGTAAAATTGACTGTTTTTGCAATATTAGTTTTTCTACAGTAGTTTCAATTGTAAAATTGCGTACATTCATGGTTTAAAAGAAATTTTCGCGCTCGCGCTAACGCGCGAACGCTCAATTAAATTAGGAAAAAATAAATTATATCGATTCTAAATTGTTTAATTTGTTTTCTCTTTTCTCAAGTCTTGCACACACCATATTCTTTAAAATTTTTATTAATTTTCTGTAAAAGCTAAAAGTAGTCAAGTTTTCTGTAGTCAGGGTTTCAGGTTGGTTATGGGTTTTAGCCCCCCTCTTTTTGGGAAATTTCTTCAATTTGCTAGGGTTTTTGGGAAAAAAATCCCAAAATTCACCCTAAATTTTTCGCTCCATACAAAAAATTTCAAATCAGTTTTTTTGATATTATATTGTAGAAAATGACTTTTCATGATTTGCGCATGCAAAAATTTTTTATTTTTTTTAAATTTTGAGGTTAAAATAGCTTTAATTTAAACTCAAAAATGACGGTTTTTTGCCATTTTGTTTTAGTTGTGGTTGTGATCTGTTGAGATTTTTTAAGCTAAAATTTGGCATTTGTATCATGTGGGTACTAAATATGGCATATGGACTCCACTTCACATCCTTTTGTTTCACACAGCTTATCTAATGTTTTCGCTACCACATTCAACAATTCTTTCAAAAGTGCTTTGAATTCAGTTCTCGATGCGTAATAAGTATTTTATGAAATTGGACAAAAAATTAAGAGTCATTAGATAAATTTAAAATGCTCAGGTCTATTGTTTTCTTACTATGGGGGTGTTGAAAAATTGTCATTTTTTCAAAAATTAAGGATATTGAATTAATAACTTTGAAGGATTTTGATTAAAAATTTAATCTAACTTTTTACCACCAAAATTAAAAAACTCTTAAAAAGCTCTAGAAATAAATTTAATGAAAATTTTAATTTTTTTATTTTATAAATGAGATGTCCGATAGCTTTAAGACAAATGCAACGGGGCCCGTGACGGGCCCTAAACACTAGTTTATAATATCTAAATTTGTATTTTTTTAGGATGAAAATGTCAGTTTGGGAAGAGCAGGTTCATTAGGAGTTCTGTTTCCCTGCGAAAAGTGGATTTTTATTGGCGCCAAATTAGAAGAAGGAAAGCGATTTCAAAAGGTCAAAGGAGTTTTGGCTCACGAGTTGTGTCATTATGTGATGAAATTAATCTACGAAAATGCTGAACATCCTTACCACAAACATTGCAAGGACACGATTGAGAAGTTTGAAGCTGTTGTAGCTGCGATTGATAAATGGTCAGCAAAAGATTCTGAAAATCCTGACGACGAATGCGACGGAATTATTTCAACAGTTTTTCGACTTTATGCAGAACAAGATTTTCATCCAGAATTAATCGTACGAGTTATGGAAATCCTCGCTCAATATGACAACGACAAGGAAAAGACGGAACAACTTGAAGATAAGTACAAAGTTTTATTTAATTATTGGGAAGAACAAGTTTGGCCAGAAATACAAAAATTTGATTTAAAAAAGCGAGAAAAAGTTAGAAAAATTAACAGAACTTTCCAGCTTTTAAAGAATATTAAAGAATATAATTTAGAATTAAAAGAAACAAAAATAGACATTAATGCATTGTTAAATAATAAGTTTGTAATAATAAAAACAAATGTTCCAAAATTATTGCTCATTGACATTTATAAAAATCTAGAAATTATGTGCGGTAATTTAATTGACATAAAAAATATTTTCGTTGATCCAAAAGTCCTCAAAAATTCAGAAATTTGTGAAGATTTCAAAAATTTGTTAAAAGAAAATCCAAAATTAAACCTTATTGTCGATTGCTTTGCTGAAGTTGGTGATGAATTAAAAACCATCACATTTAGTTCGGAATCGAGTCTGTTTTTTGTTGTCAGAAATGAAAATCAGGCTAAAGAAGTTAAACAAATTTTGAAAAATATTAATCAAGAAATGAAACTTGATTACGATTGGAATGATTTGACAGAAAAAAGTCAGGATCAGTTGCTTCAAACTAAAATAAATTTTCAAAATAATTCTCAAGTTTCTTTGTTGGAACTTTTTGAACCTAAGAAGGAGCTTCAAGATCCAGAACAAAAATCATCATCTGTGTCTTTGTCTCAGCCTGAAGATCTTCCATCATCAAGTCCAGCTATCGATCCATTAATTGACCGGTCGGGAATAAACTTCAGTGAGATTGTTGATGATGAACTTTTAAATTTAATTCTAAATCAACTGCCAATTCATGTCAACAATGGATTTAAAGAACCTGAACATTTTTGTTTTCTTTATAAATTAAGAGAGTTTGTGGATTCAAAATTTGATTTTGATTATGAAGACGTTCTTCTTTACAAAGTTCAAAATGACAAATTTGTGCTAATTTCGGACATTGCAGGAAATGGAAAAAGTTGGGCAATGATTCAAATTTCAAAGACTTTAATGGAAAAATATCCTACATGCTGGGTCACTTATGTCGATTTAAAGCAGTTCATTAAGAAGTTTAAAGCGCAACAGAATCAATTTTTAGAATTTTCAAAATTTTTGACAGAAAAAATTTTAAAACTTGACAAAAATAATTTCGAGGCGAAAATCTTTCAAAAAATGTTCAAAATTGGCAAAGTTTTGATAATTTTTGACGGATTTGATGAAATTGCGCCAGATTGTGCTGAATTTGTCTGCAACTTGGCAAAGTCGTTTGAAAAAAATGGCGGAAATCAACTGTGGATTGCAACACGAGATTATTTTAAGGTTAATTTGCAGAAGGAACTTCAAATTGAGAATGCATGGAAGCTTAAAGATTTCTCAGTGGATGAAGGAGCAGAATTCATAGCAAAAAGTTGGATGTTGAATGAACCTGAAGCAAAAGAATTTGACTCTTGGTACAAATTTTACGTATTTATCGAAAAATCAGAAAAATACATGAATTTTCTAGAAATGGCTGAAAAGATTGTTAAAAAAGTTTCCGTGGAAGAATCATACAGATCAATTGGAATGCCTCAAATTTACAAAATTGTAGCCGAAATTTCCAAAAACAACAAAGAAGCCACAATTAGCTACACGCAAACTGATTTGTACAAATCTTTATTTCAGGAATTATTCTGGCGATGGGCAACACAAAAAGGCGAAATTCGAAGTCAAGCAAATAAAAATAGTCTTGAATTTGATTTAAAATTTAAAGAAATTCATCAACATTTGGCAATTTTAAGTTTATTTCCTGAAATCGCTGAATTATTTTTTCCAAATTATGACAAAAGTGAATGGACAGACGAGGAAATTGTTGCGGGCGGAATTGTTAGAATTAAAGATGCAGAAAACAGGTTAATTGATGATAGCAGTGACAGCAGTGAAAGTGATGAAAGTGATGATAGCAGTGATTATAGTAAGGATAAAAAACAAGAAGTAAAAACAAAAAAATATTTGTTCAACCATGAAACACTTCGTGAATATTTTGTTGCTGATTTTATTGCCCAAGAACTTAGAAAAGTTTCACCTCGACAGGAAGTTGTTGACATGTTCGCAAAAATTTTAGCAGTGAGGAAATTTGGAGTAATTCGAATGTTCCTGAATGAGACGTTAAACAGCGCAGATTTAAATAAAATTGTAACAAAAATGCAAACTGATGAAAACATTGAAATGTTTCAAGACATGAACAGTTTTGAAGATATTTACAGTAATGCGCAAGATAAATTTGTTGAATTTATTGTTCAAGTCTTAAAATCAAAAAGTGATGAATTAAGTTTTATTTTAATAAATCATGCATGCGAGCTGTTGAAGGAATCAACAACATTTAAAAAATTCCAAACATTTTTATTTGATCATTGCAATGACGAACATTTAAAGAAATTAATAACAGAAAAGGAAGTTTTCTTGGAAATGATTGGATCTGGACTTGAAATTGAATATTTTGAGGAATTTGTGAAAAACTTGGATAAAAAATTAGGAATAGCAATTGTAAAAGACGGATTGAAAGTTAATAATTATAATAAAGAAAACATTTTTTCCATGCTAAAAGAATCAAAAAATTTCAACATTTCAAAATTAAGAAAGTTTCTCGAAATACTCAAAAAATATTTAAATTTGGGAGAAATTTACAAGTTAATGTACAATTGTGATGGGAAAGAAGCAACTTTTCTGCAATTAATCTTGCAAATACAAGAAAATAGGAACATAGAACCTTTCAAATGCTGGATAGCAATTGAGGAAATGATGAACGTCGAAATGTTTAAAAAACTTGTCAGTAAAGAAAATAATGAAGGATCAAATATTTTATTTTATTTATTGCATTTAAATGTTAATGAATTTAAGGAATTTTGGGATAAAATGTTTGAATTATTTGATTTAAAAACTTTAGAAGAAATGATAATGAAAATAGACGATGAAGGAGAATGTTTCATGAATAAATTATTTAACATTGAGAAAGTTGGCGATGTTTTAGTTGAAATATTTGCGGAGAAATTTGGAAAAAAAAAGTTTGGAGAAATATTAAAATTAAAAATACAAGAAAAAGATGGAAGAATACTTGGAATAATAAAATCAAAAATAAAATATTTAGGAAGGGAAAATTTAGAAATTTTTAAAATTGTTTGGGATTCGCTAAAGCAAGTTTGCGGCACTGATCAAGAGTTTTTACAAATTATTGACATGAGCGGTTTAGTAGAAAATGTATTTTACAGTGATAATAACGATGATGATGATGAAGAAGAAGAAGAAGAATTAGATTGTGAAAAAATGGAATTCATAATTGATGAATTAGAAAAATTCAAAAGATATGATGAACTTAAAAAATTGCTATGGAAGAAAAATCACAAAAAAAGTCTTTTGTCTGCATCGGTTTTATTTAAGGAAAAATATTTTGATGTTTATAAAAAATTGTGGAAAATTTATTCTGAAAATTTTAATTTTTATGAAATTATCAAAATTGTGGAATTATTTTTTGTAAAATTAATTCAAAAAGGAAATTTAAGACAAATTGAATTTACTTGGAATGAACTTAAAAAGTTTGAAAATGCAAATAATTCAGCATTAATTCACATGTTAAGAAGACAAAATTCGAATAAAAATTTATTAAAATTGGCATCAAAAAATTGTCCAGAAGTCTTTGAATGGACAAAAAAGCATTTTGAGGAAATTGGAATAAATTTTGAGATAAAAATTTTTGATGAATTTGACAAAGAATTTCAAGAATGTCTTAAGTCAGAAAATCATGAAAAAGTCGAAGAATTGCTGACAAAATACGAAAAAATCTTCAAAGATAAAAATTTGGAGGAAAATTTCAAATATTTTCTTTTAATTCCAAATTCAGAAAAAAAAAATTTTTTGCATCGAGCAATTTTGACCAAAAATATTAAAAATGTAAAAGTTTTGTGGACAAAAATCTCAAAAATCCCAAATAATTCTGGAATAATTTCTAAAATATTTAAAGAAATTGATCATAAAAAGCAAACAATTCTTCATGCAGCACTTGATCAGTCATCTTTAAATATTTTTGAATTTTTATTCAATCAATTAAAGTCGATTGCATCAATTGACGATATTAAAGAAATTTTGAGTTATAACAATTACTTCACTCCAAGTTTGTTGCACTTTGCAGCAAAAAATGTCAAATTGATAAACTTTCATGAAGAACTTTGGAAAATTTATAAAAAATATTTAAACCCAGAAGAAATTGTTGAGTTAATTACTAAAGGATATTATAATTATGTATTACAAATTGCAGCTGATTATAACACAATAGAAATTTTTGAACTAACTTGGAACAATTTCAAAAGTTTAATGAGTAAAAATGAAGAAATTAAATATTTAAGGAAAAACTTGCAGGAAATATTCAATAAATTACAAAAAAATGAAACAAACAAAATAAAAATCAAAGAATGGATAAAAAATATTTTAGTTCAATATCCAATAATTTTACTCGAACTTCAGAGTATGGACAAAAACATAATTTTTGACGATTTAAATTTTGATGAAAATTCCATAAAAGAAAATCTTTTGTCAATGAACGAAAATGAAAGTTTGTTTCAATATTTAATTGATTATAGCAATTATTTTGATGCTGAAAAATTCTTGAAAAATTTACGAAAATATTTAACATTTGAAGAAATTTTTAAATTAATGAAAAATTGCAACGAAAATGGCGAAAATATTTTTCATCTTTTGGTCAAAACTAAAAATTGCGAGATTTTAATTGAATGGTTAAAAGCTATTCAAAGTTTATTTTTAACAGAAAAACAACAAAATTTATTTTTTGATCTTTTAATGCAAACAAATTTGGATGGACACAACTTTTTACATCTTTCTACTTTTAACAATTCTTTTTATTTTCATGAATATATTTGGTATATTTTAGAAAATTTTCTTACAAATGATCAAATATTTCAAATTTGCTTCCAAAAAAACGACAAAAATGTTAAAAATTTTGTTGAATTTCTTATCGAAAACAATAAAAATCCCGAAGTTGTTGTTTATATTTATGAAATATTAAAAGAAAAATTAAGTCAAGAATATCAAAAAGAAATTGAAAAATTCCGAACAATTATTGAAGAAAATGAAAATTTTAATTGGTTCCTAAAATTGAATGAATTAATGTGAAAAAATAAATCACTAATTTTATAAATTAAATGCCATATTAAAAACTATAAAAAAGTAATATGACTAATAAATTAAATTTTGAATAATAATTAAAATAAGTTTTCAATATAAAAACAAAATAAAAAGTGAAAAATAAAATAATTTTTATAACTTTGATAAAATAATTTTACTTCAATTGTATTTTGTATAAAACATGATTAATCGATTTAAATTTATTTATGTAATGGAAAAATGATTTAAACAGTTAATTAATAATTTTTTGTTCATATAATTAATCAAATATTTAAAAAAATAAAATTAAATATTCAAAACTTATAAATCAACTTTATTAAAATTTCAAAATATTGAAGTTAATATTTAACTTTAATTATTTAGTGTTACAAAATATTTTAATTTTATTAAACAATTTTATCCAAAAATTTTATATCCTTACTAAAACTAATCATAAATAGCAAATAAATTTATTTTAGAATTATTTTAAAATTTTTTTTTTTAATTAATTTTCAGCACAAAACCACGCAAATTTTCCATTTAAATCCTTAATTTCTTCTTTTCCACTCGCAACTTCATCAATACAAGAATTTTTCTGAAAACTCACAAATTCCAACTTCGTCAATGATGTCAACAAATTTGAGTCAATTTTCTTCAAATTATTTCCATAAAATGTCAATTTTTGCAGTTTTAAATTCTGACTAAAAATTCCATTTTCAAGGATTTCAATTTGATTTAAAGGCAGCCAAAGTGACTTCAAATTTGTATAAAACTTCAAATCATCAAAAGTCAACTTTTTTAATCCACAATTAACAATTTGAATTGCCATTAAATTTGGGAAAAAGTCTTGCAAATTTTTAGGAAAAAAAGTAAAATTTTGATTATGAATTGAAAGTCCTTGGACGTCGTTAAAGATTGACGAATTTTTGTTGTGTAAAACTCTCGAAATTGTCACATTATTGTGATTTATGGCAGTTCCTTTGCTGCTGCATGTGAAATAATTTATTCCTTGATGACTCATGTTGTATAAGCTGCAATAAAGTTCATCTGGTAAGTGACATTTCATGTCGATTTCGTATTTTATGTGCTGTAAAGTGTCTTGCGAAATGTGCTTGCCGTGGTGGACTGGAAGGAAAAATTTAGAAAAATTAAAAAAATTATTTAAAATTACGAAATTAAAAAAATTTAAATTATTTTTAAAAAACTTAAAAATATAAAAAAATGACCATCTTGAAAAATTTGAAAAATTTGAATAAATTTGAAAAATTTTAAAAAAATTAAAACTAAACAAAAATTTAAAATCTAAAAAAATTTAAAATTAAAAAAAATTAAAATTAAACAAAAATTTAAAATTTTAAAAAATTTAAAATTTTATAAAAAATTAAAATTTTTAAAAAAATTTAAAATTTTTAAAAAAATTTAAAATTTTTAAAAAAATTTAAAAATTTTAAAAAAAAATTTAAAATTTTTAAAAAAAATTTTAAAAAATTTTAAAAGTTTCAAAAAAAATTTAAATTTAAATTTTTTTAAAAAAAATTTAAAATTTTGTATTTTTAAAAGTTAAAATTTTAATTTAAAAAATTTGAGAAAAATAGAAATTAAAGAAAAAATAAAATTAAAATAAAATAAATTATTTAAGAAAAATCAAAAAACAAAAAAAATTATAAAAAAGAAAAATTTTCAAAAATATGAAAAACTTAAAATTTTTGTTAAAATTTGAAAAATTAAAAATTTAAAAAAACTAAAAATTTGAAAAAGAATTTGAAAAATTTTTAAAAAAATTTGAAAAATTTTTAAAAAAATTTGAAAAATTTTGAAAAATTAAAAAATTTTTAAAATTTAGAAAAATTTAAAAAATTTAAAAAATTAACAATTTAGAAAAATTTAAGAATTTTAAAAAATTTAAATTTTCAGAAAATTTGAAAAATTTAAAAAAAAATTAAAAAAGTTTTACGATTTAGAAAAATTTAAAAATCACAAAAAAATCTTTAAAGTTTAAAGTTTTAAAAAAAAAATATTAAAGTTTTAAAAAAAATTAAAAAATTTAAAAAGAAAATTGAGAAATTTGAAAATTAAAAATTTAAAAAATTTATCTTTTTAAAAATTTTATTTTTTTTTAATTTTTTTTTAATTTTAAAAAAAATCTCAAAAAAAAAACTTTTAAAATTTTCGAAAATTACATTTTTTAAAAAAAATTTTTCATTTTTTTGAAAAATTTTTAATTCATTTAAAAATTTCAATTTAAAGTTTCGTTTGCGTTTTGAAATTTTATAAATTTCTAAGATTTTTTTTAAATTTTTCATAATTTTTTAATTTTTTAAAATTTTTAAAATTTTAAAATATAAAATTTTGAATTATAATTTTTTTTTTGAAAATTTTAAATTTCAAAAATTAAAATTTAATTTTTTTTTAGTTTTTGTAAAATCTCTTGTTTCAAAACTTTCAATTTTTAAAAATTTTCAATTTTTTTAAATTTTTAATTTTTTAAAATTTTCAGATTTTTAAAAATTTTCAATTTTTTTTATAAATTTTAAATTTTTAAAAACTTTCAATTTTTAAAAATTTTTAATTTTTTAATTTTTTAATTTTTTAATTTTTTTTAAGTTTTCAATTTTTTAAAATTTTCAACTTTTTAAAAATTTTAAATTTTTAAAAATTTTCAATTTTTTAAAATTTTCAGTTTTTAAAAATTTTCAATTTTTTGAAATTTTCAATTTTTTAAAATTTTCAATTTTTTTAAAAATCTTCAATTTTTTAAAAAATTTTTAACTTTTTTTAATTTAGTTTTTAAATTTTTCATTATTTTTAAAATTTTCAATTTTTAAAAATTTTCAATTTTTTTATAAATTTTCAATTTTTAAAAATTTTCAATTTTTTTAATTTTTCAATTTTTTTTAAGTTTTCAATTTTTTAAAATTTTCAACTTTTTAAAAATTTTAAATTTTTTTTATAAATTTTAAATTTTTAAAAACTTTCAATTTTTAAAAATTTTTAATTTTTTAATTTTTTAATTTGTTTTAAGTTTTCAATTTTTTAAAATTTTCAACTTTTTAAAAATTTTAAATTTTTAAATTTTTTAAAATTTTCAGTTTTTAAAAATTTTCAATTTTTTGAAATTTTCAATTTTTTAAAATTTTCAATTTTTTTAAAAATCTTCAATTTTTTTAAAAATTTTTAATTTTTTTTAATTTAGTTTTTAAATTTTTCATTATTTTTAAAATTTTCAATTTTTAAAATTTTCAATTTTTAAAAATTTTCAATTTTTTTATAAATTTTCAATTTTTAAAAATTTTCAATTTTTTTAATTTTTTAATTTTTTTTAAGTTTTCAATTTTTTAAAATTTTCAACTTTTTAAAAATTTTAAATTTTTAAAAATTTTAAATTTTTAAAAATTTTAAATTTTTAAAAATTTTCAATTTTTTTAAATTTTTAGTTTTTTAAAAAATTAAATTTTTTTAAAAATCTTCAATTTTTTTAAAAATTTTTAATTTTTTTTAATTTAGTTTTTAAATTTTTCATTATTTTTAAAATTTTCAATTTTTAAAAATTTTCAATTTTTTTTATAAATTTTCAATTTTTAAAAAATTTTCAATTTTTTTAATTTTTTAATTTTTTTTTAAGTTTTCAATTTTTAAAAATTTTAAATTTTTAAAAATTTTCAGTTTTTTAAAATTTTCAGTTTTTAAAAATTTTCAATTTTTTTAAATTTTTAGTTTTTTAAAATTTTCAATTTTTTAAAAATTTTCAATTTTTTTAAAAAATTTTCAGTTTTTAAAAATTTTCAGTTTTTAAAAATTTTAAATTTTTTAAAATTTTCAGTTTATAAAAATTTTAATTTTTTTTCAAATTTTCCCAATACTCACTATTATGATGCTGATCAATGCAATAATTCTTCTTAAAATTTAAATTCTGCAACTTTGTAAAAGCCAAAAATATTTCTCCGTCCACATACGTCAGCCTATTTCCCTTAAAATCAATCCATTCCAATTTTGGATTTCCTTTAAACACATCCGGCTTCAAGACTCTAATGCTGTTGTATCTCAAGTACAAATATCTAAAAAAACATAAAATTAAAGAAAAAATTAGTCAAAAATTCCGTCCCCAGCCATCTCCTCAAACCTCAATTCCGGAAATTGTTTCATTTTTTCAAATTCCAACTTTTTTAATCCGCCATAACGAATCCAAATTGCCTCCAAATTTTGAAAGAATTTTCCAATTCCAAATGGAATGTAATGGAACGTCGTACCAGTCACCCACAACATTTGAACTTCATTATGTGAATTTGCATCGTATTGACGACCGTTGACGTCACTGATGACGTGATATTCGTTGACAATTTTTGTTGTATTTTCAACTTTACATTGATATGGATTGCCGATTATGGAGTAGTATGGACCGTCGGTGAAGGCGCAGAAAAGGGTTTTGGAGGTTGTTTGGTGTGTTATTGTGATGATGATGGTAAAGAGGGCTGGGAAGAGTTTTGGGCTGAAATTTTTTAGAAAAATTTAAATTTTAAGTGAAATTTGTGAAAAAAGTTTTAAAATTTGGAAAACTAATTAAGAATTGAAAAAAATGAGAATTTTAAAAAATTTGAAATTTTTAGAAAAAATTAAAAAGTTTTTAAAAAAATGAAAATTTTTAAAAAAATTGAAAATTTTTAAAAAATTTAAAATTTTGAAAAAATTGAAAATTTAAAATAAAAATTAAAAATTTTAAAAAATAGAAAATTTTAAAAAAATCGAAAATTTAAAAAAAAAATGAAACTTTTTAAAAAAAATAAAAATTTTTAAAAAATTGAAAATTTTAAAAAAATTTAAAATTTTAAAAAAATTGAAAATTTAAAAAAATTGAAAATTTTTAAAAAATTGAAAATTTTTAAAAAATTGAAAATTTTTAAAAAATTGAAAATTTTTAAAAAATTGAAAATTTTTAAAAAATTGAAAATTTTTAAAAAATTGAAAATTTTTAAAAAATTGAAAATTTTTAAAAAAATGAAAATTAAAAAAAATCGAAATTTTTTTTTAAAAAAATGAAATTTTATTAAAAAAATTAAAAATTTAAAAAAAATTGAAAATTTTAAAAAATAGAAAATTTTAAAAAAATTGAAAATTTTAAAAAAATTGAAAATTTTAAAAAATTAAAAATTTTAAAAAACTGAATTTTTTTTTAAAAATGATATTTTTTAAAAATTAAAATTTTTTTTGAAATTAAAAATTTTACAAAAATTTAAAATTTAAAATTTTTAAAAATTTAAAATTATAAAAATTAAAAATTTTAAAAATTAAAAATTTTTAACAATCGAAAATTTTAAAAAATTGAAAAATTTAAAAAAATTGTTAATATTCAAAAAGAGAAAATGAAAATGATATTTTTGAAAAAATTACTAAATGTTAAAATTGAAATAAACAAAATAAGCTTGTGTGTTGAAAACTAAAACTTTTTTAAATTCTTTCATTTTTTAATTTTTTAAAAAACTAACTTTGAATTATTGAAGTTAATTTTTTTTTTCGTAAATTAACAACAAAAAAAAAAAAAATAAATAAAAAAAATTTCACAAACCCCATTTTTAAATTTTATAAAAAAATTTTACACAATATTCAATCTAAACCGTCTGAAAGCTAAAACATTATCAACGGAACTAAAACATGAGAATATTTTTTTAGCTTTCTTATCATAAAATTCTACAAAAAAATAAATGAAAATAAAATTGAGAGAAATGAACATTACAATCATAATAAATAAATTGAAGAAAGAATATCACAATGGACACAGTGGAGTAGTTACTTAATAAAATTTTAGATTCAAAATAAAATTTCTAAAGTTTTTTTAATTTTTTTTTTTGAAATTTTAATTTTTTTGGTTTTTTTTTAAATTTTTTAAATTTTTTTTTGGGATTTTGCAGTTGTTTTTGAAATTTTTTGAGGATAAATTTCAAAAATCTTAACCTAGAACATGCCATGGGTGCACCCTAGAAACTCCGCTCAGCATATCACAAAAAGCAGTTCCTGAGAAGGCTCAGATTCATCTAAATCTCATCTAACTACGCACATGTTAAAATATTTTCAAAACATGATATTTTTACCCCCAAAAAAGTGTCGCAATAAGCACTTACAGATGATTATTCAATTTGAAATTTAAGTTACTTATTGAAGTTAAAAAAATACATTTTTTTATTATATTGAAATATATTTTATTTATGTAACATTATTGGGTAAAATTTGAGATTTTGAAGCTAAATACAGGCAATTTTATAATTTTTTTTCCAATTTTCAAGTCAAATTTATAATTTTTGAGCTCACAAATCAAAGCAAGACCGCAAACATTTTTTTTTTTTCAAAAATTTATTAAAAAATCTTCAGAAAAATTCTTTTTAAAGAAATAAAAAAATTCTAACAACCAGAAAAAAAATAACCGCCAAAAAACCATTCAAAAAAACCCCTCAATCCACACTGCATCGACAGTCGACAACATTTACACCGTTCCCATCCATCCATCCACATCGAACGAAAAAAAAAACTAAAACATTTCAACATCTTTAACCCAATTTTTCATTTCCTTCCCACAGATTTTATTTTTCGTGGGATCAAAAAAAAAAAATATAAAAAAACTCAAAATTTTTTCATTTCTTTTGATTTTTATGGGACATTAGTTGTATGGTGTCAGGGTTGGGTGTCGTTTAATCGTCAAATCAATGCAGTGAATTAAAAATTGCAAAGAATTGAAGCAAAAAAAAAAAGTCAACCAAAAAAAAAATTTTTTTCACATCGTCGAAAAAAAAGAGAAAAAAAATTCAAAAACATGAAAAAAATATAAAAAAAACAGGCACGAATAAAAAAAAATAAATAAAAAGAAGAAAAACAAAAAAAAAAAATCTCCACATAGTAAAAAATTTAAAAATTAAAAAAAATAGGAAAAAATTATTAAAAAAAATTTCAAATTTAATAAAAAAAATTTTCTGGAGTGTGAAAAAAAAATTGTCGTGAAAAGTGGCTGAGGCAAAGAAAACAGAACAGGAAATGGAAGTTCCTAAGAATCTTCAAGATTGCTACTTCTTTTACTATTCGACATGCAAGAAGGGCAGCTCATGTTCATACAGGTGAGGGCAGACTTTTGAAATTCATCATTTTTATGTCTTTTTTTGATTCATTTTAGGAGAAATTTGATGTCGTGTTGATGGATTTTTTTTTGAGGTTTTGGTTCATTTTTTTCTGAGGGATTTTTTTTTTCTTTGGGGTTTTTTCATTAAATTTGCGATGGATTGGTTGAGGGATCTAGATTATTTAGTTTAGAATCAGAGCTGGGTTTCTTGGGTTTACCTTAAGGTATATGCCATAATATAAGGTATACGTTAGTTACTAAGTTAGTTATTAAGATATACCTTAGTGTATGGCATATACCCTAAGGTAAGGATAAGGGTAAGGGAGGTACCTAAGGGTTACCTTAGGATATATCCTAAGGTATAGGTTATATACTAAGGTATAGGATATATCCTAAGGTAATTCTTGTAGGATGTACCCACTGAGGTATGGGTATATCCCATATACTCCCAGGTACCTCCCTTACTCTTACCATTACCTTATTGGGTATATCTCACAAGGGTTGCCTTAGGATATATCCTAAGTTATGGGATATATATCCTCCTAAGGGTTACCTTAGGATATACCCTCCTATATATTGTGAGATATACCCACTAAGGTATGGAATATACCCTAAGGTAAGGATAAGGGAGGTACCTTACCCTTAGGTACCTCCCTTACCCTTACCATTACCTTAGGGTATATGCCATACCTTAGTGGATATATCACAATATCCCTTAGTGGGTATATCCTAAGGTAACCCTTGTTAGATATACCCACTAAGTTATGGAATCTACCCTAAGATACCTTACCACTAAGGTAAACCTAGGTAAACCTTAGTGTATGGAATATACCACACTAAAGCATCCTCTAGAAACCCACACCATCTTAAATACCTAAATAAAACTTCAAACAATTTTATTAATCTGGAGTGAATCTTGCATTTGCTTAAAGGGATTCTAACATTATAATAAAGTAAAATCTAATCCAGAAGCTAGTTTCTTGGATATGTAATTTATATACTCTAGAGCAATGATGGCCAACCTGCCAACTTACTCACAAGGTGTGCCGCGGCACAATAAAAGGTTAAAAGGTTAGCCACCACTACTCTAGAGCAGTAATAGTCAGCCTGAATGCTGCGGCACATTATAAAATTCGAAAATTTACACGAACCGTGTTCCGCATGCGGTTTTTGTCATGGCTTGTTCCCAAAGTGTGCCGTAGAACAGAAAACGTTAACCATCATTAAACTTATCTAATGTTTAAGTGTGAGTTTCTCTCGGTTATACATCTAATTATCCCGAAAGGCACAGATCAGATAATAAAGATGAAATCCGGCATCAAGCTGGAGTGAGGCCAGCTCTAAGCTGGCATACAATTTAAGCCGGAGTGGTGTTGGTCAACCACTCCGGCTTAAATTGTATGCTAGCCAGCTTAGAGCTGGCCTCACTCTGGCTTGGTGCCGGATTTCGTCTCGACTATCCAATATGATGTGCCTTTCAGGTATATTGTGTATTCTAACCTTTACTATGGCATACATGACACCAAAACCACACATTTTATGAGGTCCGTGTGACTTTTTTGTAATTATTTATGTGATATTCAAGTTAGGAGTTTAGTGATCTAGGGTATATCCTTTCCAGTGGTATAGTTTAAACCAGTGTTGAGCACCAAGCTGTGCGACATAGATAATTTATTTAAAAATTTCAAAATCTGCATGCTGTGTGTGGTTTTGATTGTGTTCCATCATAACACAGGCACAAAAAAGCTTTGAAAATATATAATCCTATAATATGGTGTATAACTTAAGATATCTCCGGGAAACTCACATCAGAACCATGCCAGCTTAACACCAGATTTCCTTCTTACTAACCAACTGGTGCTATTTAGAATCGGACGATCACTACAGAATTTTTTTTCCACTTTTTATACATAAACTTCATCTAATCCTAGCATAAGTCTAGAACAGTGATGGCCAACCTTTATTGTACCGCGGCACACCTTGTGATGAGGTAATGACCAAAACCGCACGCGGAACACGGCTCGTGGTACTTTTCAAAAAATATTTGGCACATTAGTGTGCCGGAGCAAATCGGTTGGCCATTACTGGTCTAGAACAATGATGGCCAGATAGTGTTCTTCAAAAAGATCTGTTTGTTACCGTCTGCATGTATTCTCAATGAACAATATGCCACATTATTTTCATGCTTTAGATTCTTATTTGGTTAGATAAGTAAATCACATAAAGTCTATCAATATTTTTGTTACCTTTTCCTTGATGCTTACATTTCGTAAAAATAAATATACTTTTTATTTGATACATAATTAGGTTAGGAGTTGGTTAGGAGTTCCCGAAGAATCGGTATCAAGAGTTTCTTTCTCGGAATTCTCGATCTCGGTCTCAATCTCGGCACCACGAATCCTTAGATTAGATTTGTTCAATATAAAATGCATGTGCATCAATGGATTGTTCATATTTTTCTGTATAACAATATAGAGAACATAGAGTACATAGATTTACTAATAAAGTCTCATACATCTGGGACAGCATACGAAACTGTTATCATACAAACAGAAGCACACTCCGGAAAGAAGTGTAAGATAAGCGTAGTCATAAAACATAGAATTTGAGGGAATGGGTTGCAAAAGTTGTCGAAAACTGTTTTGCAAATTCTTGCCATTCATATAAAATTTCAAAATCCTTACGAAATATTCAATCTTGGATTTGATCTTGAACATAGATCGATTTATGGCTTCAAGTGTGTGTTTACTGATAAGGACGATAGGTTTTTATAATATGTAATGAGTGATTCTAGGGTATATTCTATACCCTATGGGCCAGAGCTCGAAGTCGACTCGGATTTTTTATCAAATTTGTATGGTGGAGTCGACTCCGAGTCGACTCGACTCCATACAAAATTTCTACAAAAATGGGCATACCCTAGGTGTACTCTCTAGAGTATACCCTACTGGTACTTTTTGGAATACGGGGTATTCATAGAGTATACCCTAGAAGCCCACTTTTGACATTTGAGTTTCTAGGGTATACTTCTGGGATATTTGGAGTCTTTTAAATGTAAAATGGTTTGCAAATCCTGCACTTTATGACTAACTACACGTAGTAAAATGCATTAATTTTATTTATCTTATTCTCTTTTAGACACGAACCGAGTTGTCTTGGTCATGAAGAAGTATGCAAGTTATGGCTCGAAAATAAGTGCTTCAACCGCCAGTGCACTATGCGTCACATGAAAATACAGGTTAGTATCAGTTGCTAATAGGATCCGTCTTCGAAAGGGATCGCAGTGCCTACAGTTAGTCATGGTAGCTGATACTTTTTATTGAATATTGAAGGTTTTCTATCAAAACCGAATAATATTGATCGAGATATTTGTGCGGTTTTCGCCTGCCAGAGTGAAGCCAGCACCACTTTGGCCTAAATTGCATACCAGCTTGGTGCTGGTCTCACTCCGGTTTGGTGCCGGATTTCATCTCGATTATCAGATCTGTGCCTTTCGGGTAAGTTTTTGTGCTGAAAGATACATTATTGGCTATTTTGAAACCCTTTTTGATTGTTATCAGTTGTTAATAAGAGGAGGCAATCCCTTGATGAATCGCAGTAGTCTAACCTTGTTTTGGGTGTTATGGTACACTTCATCAATAAATTATGATCAAAACCGCACACAGCGTACGGTTTGTGGGTTTCAAGTGTTTCTTGGCACATGGGTTGACTATTATTAGTATATACTGGTATGGGTTTCTAGGTGACAGTGTAGGGTATACACCATACCCCTAGGGCAGAAGTAGCCAATTTTTTGTATGCCGCAGTACACCTTGTGAGTAAATCATGACCAAATCCGCACGCGGAACACGGTTTGGAGTACTTTTTGAAAAAAATTTGTCACACTAGTGTGCCGCGGCACACCAGTTGGCCATTACTGCCCTATAGTACACCTATTACCCCCAGGATATGCTCCAAACCCTAGAAACCATGATTAAACCCCAAAAAACCCACTCCTGAGCTGCTTAACCTCAAACCTAACAAAATTTCAAATCTTCTTTTTTAGAAACCCCGCTCACAGACAAAATGCTACTGGGAAGATCAACCGCAAGGTTGTATGAAGCCACATTGCGTATTTCAGCATCGTTTGCCACGTCGCACTGGTGCCGGAGGAAGCAGCAATCAAGGACTCCTCCAATTACCGATGGGCGCTCCCGGTGGACTCATCTTAGTTCCAAGAATCTTGTAAACGGATTACATCTTTGTGTTCTCTAAACTTTCACGCGAAAGTTGCATGGGAGTTACTAAATTTCTTTTTTAATTTATTATTTTTTAATTTTCAACTTTTTTTTGCTTTCGCATGAGAAAAAAATTAATTTTTCTATTTTTTGGAAGTAAGGATAAAAACAAAATTTGTAAGGCGCAGAATTTTTTTGACATTTTGCGCGCTTTTTGAGCTTAGAACAAAATAATTTTTTTTTAATTTAATTTTTTTGTTAATTGTACTAATTATCATCACAGAAAAAAAATACGAAAATCCTCTTTTTTTGTTGACATTTTTTTTTTAATACTAAATAATAAAATAATTTTTTTGTTATGTAATTTTTACTCAAATTTATTATTGAGAATCATTATACACCTAAAAAAAGGAAGAATAAGAAAAATTTGTAGACGATAAACAAAAAAAAATATATAATGAAATTTTTTCTTTCTTGAATGAATGGAATATTATATGGATAAAAAAAATTTACTTCATTTACTTGCACTTCAAATTTCTTACATTTCTAAAATAAAGGAAAAAGTATAAAGGATGAGCATTTATTATTGAAGACAAAAAAAAAAGTGAGAGAAAAACAAAGCAAAAAAGGTTTTTTTTGGGGTTTATTGAATTTTTTGGGGCAGTTTTCAGGATTTATTTTCTAAGATGACCAAATTTTACTTACCAAGATGAACAAATTTTTATACCCAAGTTGACCAAATTTTAATCCCCAAGATGACCAAATTTTAATTCCCAAGATGACCAAATTTTGCATCCCAAGATGACCAAATTTTAATTTCCAAGATGACAAAATTTTACTTCCCAAGATGACTGAATTTTAATTTCCAAGATGACCAAATTTTATTTCCCAAGATGACCAAATTTTATTTCCCAAGATGACCAAATTTAAATTCCCAAGATGACCAAATTTTACTTCTTAAGATGACCAAATTTTACATCCCAAGATGACCAAATTTTAATTCCCAAGATGACCAAATTTTAATTCATAAGATGACCAGATTTTAATTCCCAAGATGACCGAATTTTAACTTCCAAGATGACAAAATTTTACTACCCAAGATGACCAAATTTTAATTCCCAATTTGACCAAATTTTAATTCCCAAGATGACTAAATTTTACTTTCCAAGATGATCAAAATTTAATTTCCAAGATGAACAAATTTTAATTCTCAAGATGACCAAATTTTACATCCCAAGATGACCAAATTTTAATTCCCAAGATGACCAAATTTTAATTCCCAAGATGACCAAATTTTAATTCCCAAGATGACCAAATTTTAATTCCCAAGATGACCAAATTTTAATTCCCAAGATGACAAAATTTTACTTCCCAAGATGACCGAATTTTACTACCCAAGATGACAAAATCTCAAAATTTTCTAAATAAATAAATGAAAATGCATAAAAAACCAAAAATTTTCTTCAATAAATAAAAATTTTTATTTTAACCTCCAAAAAAAAAAAGTCTCAAATTTTTCCACCACAAAAGCTCGTCACATTTTTTTGAAAATTTGCAATAGTAAAATTACTTCTTTGATTAACATTAAACAGCAAACTACAATCATTTAAATTCCTCCTCAAATCCACCGCCTTCAAATGCCTAAAATGCCTAAAATCCACTCCCAATCGCTCAATTTTATTTCCCGCCAAATAAATCCACTTAATTCTCCTGTTGTGCCTAAAAAATCTCGCATCAACGCGTGAAATTTTGTTATTTACGGCACTAAACGTGTGCAGATGATGAAGATGATCAATAAGTGGTGGTCTAAGTTCCTTAATTTTATTGCCATTTAATTTGAGATAAACGAGATTGTGAAGATCGTAAAATGTGTCACGGGGAATTGTTTCGATTTCGTTGTTGTCAAGATTGAGGATGAGTAAGTTGGTCATGAATTTAAAGCTTTGTCTGACTAGATGTTTGAGGATTGAGTGGGTGATGTGGAGCTCTTCGAGTTTTGGGAAGAAAATGCCGAGGTTACCTGTGGGGAGAGAAAAAAGAGTGAAATTTAGTCATCTAGGTAAATAAATTTGGTCATCTCGGTAAAAATTAGTCATCTCGAGGATTGAATTGTGTCATATTGAGAAAATGTGTTGAGCAATCTAAAAATAAGTCATTTAATCAAATAGTTTAGTCATCTCGGAAATTTTTTGGTCATCTCGGAAAAAAGTTGGTCATCTAGGTATAAAATTTAGTCATCTTGACAAAAATGATCATTTTGAAGAAAAAATTGAAAATCTGAAAAATAGTCATTTGACAAAATAGTTTTGTCATCTCGGAAAGTAAATTTGATCTTCTTGGTAAATGAATTTGGTTATCTTGGTTAAAAAAATCTATTATCTCGGAAAAATTTTGTCAACTTGGAAAAAAATTGTCATTTACGAAATCATTTTGGTCATCTCGGTAAAAATGTTGATCATCTAAGTAAAAATGTTGATCATCTAGGTAAAAAACTTAGTCATCTTGGTAAATAGTTTTGGTCATCTCGGTAAAAAAATGTTCATCTTGGGGATTGGACTTTGTCATCTCGAGAAAAGGTATTTATTAATCTAGAAATTTGTCATATAACTAAATAGTTTGGTCATCTCGGTAAGTAACTTTGGTCATCTAGGTAAGTAACTTTGGGCATCTTTGTAAAAAATCATATATTTAGAGGAATAAATTGAAAAAGAAGATAATTTGTAAAAATTAATCATAAAATAAAATAATTTGATCATCTCAGAAAGTAATATAGTCATCTAGTCAAAAATTGGTCATCTTGGGGATAAAGATTTATCATTTTGAGGAAAATACTGATTAAATAAGAAAAATTAGTCATCTTAAAAAAATAATTTTGTCATCTCGGAATAAATTTTGTCATCTCGGAATAAATTTCGGCAATTCGGAACAAATTTTGGTTATCTTGGAACAAATTTTGGTTATCTCGGAACGAATTTTGGTCATCTTGGAACAAATTTTTGTCATCTCGGATAAAATTTGGTCATCTCGGAACAAATTTCGGCCATCTTGGTATAAATTTTATCACCTCATATAATAATTCAGTCATCTCAGAAAACCCATAAAATTCCAAACAACTTAATTTAAATCTCCACCAAACTCAATCTTAACATTAACAATCTCAATACCACGAATCATTTTACTCACCTGGCATATATTTTGGCATATTATATTTATGCAATCCGATATTCATGACATGTTGAATCTCAGCAGCCGTAAAATTTCCACTCGTGTGAATCATTGTGATATTAAAATGTAATTCTTGTGTATAAATTTTTGTAAAATGACAAGTGACACTCTCATCACCTGATGGATCGGAGCAATCTAATTGATATGTCATGTCAGCCGTTGATTTTAAGTAGTGCTTTATGTCAACAAAAAATGACGCAACTGTCACATAGACGAAGGCTAATGACACTGAGTGCTTCCAGCTCCACATTTTGCATATATGGAATGATGTTGTTGGTATGTTGTATGGGTGACATGTGATATTGTTGATATTGAGCTAGGATAGATGTGGTATATCAAGTTTTATATATTGGTGATTATTTTAATAGAGTAATTAATTGGAAGGTCTTGTTGGTAAGTTGATTTTTTTTTGTTTTCTATTTCATATCAAAAGATTGGAACTAGATCGGAACTAGATTTATTGATACAATTTAATGGCAATTAATTCAATAAATTTAGATTCCAAAATTAATTGAATAGATTTAGTTCTGATGTGAGTTTCTAGGGTATACTTTAGGGTATATCCCTAAACCCTGGTATTGATTGTAGTGCATACGACCGACTGAAATTTTGGCCAAATTTTCGACCGAAATAAAAATAATTTTGGCCGAAAAATTTAATTTTGGTCGAAAATGTTCATTTCGGCCGAAATTTCTGCCGAATTTTTATTTCTTCCAAAATTTTTGCTGAATTTTTAAAATTTAAGAAATTTCTGACGATTTTTTATTTCTGCTGAATTTTTATTTCGGCTGAAATTTTTGCCGAATTTATTTTCCGTCCAAAATTTCTGCTGAATTTTTATTTTGGCCAAAATTTTTGCCGAATTTATTTTCCGTCCGAAATTTCTGCCAGATTTTTATTTCGGTCAAAATTTTTGCCGAATTTTTATTTCGGCCGAATTTATTTTTCAGCCAAAATTTCTGCCGAATTTATTTTTCAGCCAAAATTTCTGCCGAATTTTTATTTTGGCCAAAATTTTTGCTGAATTTATTTTCCGTCCGAAATTTCTGAATAATTTTTATTTCGGCCAAAATTTTTGCCAAATTTTTATTTTTCGGCTGAACCGAATTTTACCGAATTTATTTTTCGGGCGAGATTTCTGCCAAATTTTTATTTCGGTCAAAATTTTTGCCAAATTTTTATTTCGACTGAAATTTTTACTGAATTTATTTTTCGAGTGAAATTTCTGCCAAATTTTTATTTCCACCAAAATTTTTACTGAATTTTTATTTCTGCCGAAATTTCTGTTGAGTTTTTATTTCGGCCAAAATTTCTTACAAATTTTTATTTCGGCCAAAAATTTTGCCGAATTTATTTTTCAGTCAAAATTTCTGCCGAATTTATTTTTCGGCCGAAATTTCTGCCAAAATTTCTGCCGAATTTATTTTTTGGCCGAAATTTTTGCCAAATTTTTATTTCGGCCAAAATTTTTGTCAAATTTATTTTTCAGTCAAAATTTCTGCCGAATTTTTACTTCGGCCAAAATTTCTGCCAAATTTTTATTTTGGTCAAAAATTTCTGCCGAATTTTTATTTCGACTGAAATTTTTACCGAATTTATTCTTCGGGCGAAATTTCTGTCAAAAGATATTGATTATCCGGCTAGGTTTAATTTGAATAATTTGACTAGATTTTTAAATTTTCATCATTTAACAAGATTTATTTTCAATTACTCGATCAGATTTGGTTTAAACTATCTGACTAGCTTTGGTCTTGTATTATCTTTCTAAGGTTTATCTCGATTATCCGAAAAGGTTAAAATTCATTAAATTATTAAATACCTTTTAATACCTGAAAGCTTTTCAGCTCAAAATACCAAAAGTTGATCAATTTAATCAAGGTTTATTCTAACTAATCAATTCTTATCATCCCAAACTAATCCTAAGTTGAGTTAAATGAACTATAAACCACTTCAACTAATAAGATAAGCTTTATCAGTTTTTATTTATTTTTCGAAAATTCCTCCAACAAAAAATTACAAAAATTGAACAACTTTTTTTTTATTGTTGTCTTCTTGTTGTCCACCTTCAACTGCAGTTAAATTACAACTAGACTTCCAATAGCATTTAAAAAAATATTTTTTTTACGATCGACTCTCTCGCAAAAAAGTCACTGAATCATGAATGACTAAAGACTTTTCCACTCTCTGAATTCAGATTTTTTTTATTATTTTTTTTTATCTTACATATTCCAAGACTTGACAAGAAAAATATCGACAAGAGAATCTTAATTGAACTCATTTGTACCAAACATAAGTGAGCGCGCGACAACTTACACCTGAAAAAAAAATCATCTGAAAAACAAAATTGAACGAAAAAAAATTTTTTTTTCAATTATGAATGAAACCGAAAGCAAGGCTTAGACACTTTAATATACTTTTGGTGAAATTTTTAAAGAAATTTTAAGTTTTTTTTTTTTGGATTTTTTGGATTTTCAGAGATTTCATTGGTGTTTTTTTGAAATTTGTTGAAATTTTTTAAGTTTTTTTTACTTTTTTGGATATTTTTTGGATTTTTTTTGGACATTTTTGGATATTTTGGAATTTTTTGTAGTTTTTTTTTTTTTTTTTTAAAGTTTTTGGATATTTCAGGAATTTTTTTAAAATTTTTTGAGATTTTTTTAAAATTTTTTTGGGATTTTTTTTAAAAACTTTTGGAACTTTTTGTATTTTTTTGGAATTTTCTTGAATTTTTCATTCTTTTCCTACTTTTCGCACTTTTTATTTTTTAAATTTTTCGGTGATTTTTTTTGGATTTTTTTAGAATTTCCGAAAGAAGTTTTTGGAATTTTTTGACTTTTTTAAATTTTTTGGATTTTCTGGATTTTTTTGTAATTTTTTTGGTGTTTCAGGATTTTCTGAAATTTTTTAAAATTTTTTTGGGGCATTTGGAATTATTTTGGAAATTTTATTTAAAATTCTTAAATTTTCATGTTTTTTAAAAAAAAAAAATTTTTGAGTTTTTGGAATTTTTCTAAAAATTTTAAGAACTTTTCGGATTTTTCTACTTTTCACACTTTTTTTATTTTTGGGGTTTTTTAAAAAAAATTTTTGGTGTTTTTTTGGACTTTTTTTTAACTTTCGGAAGTATTTTTTTTGATTTTTTGATTTTTTTTTTAATTTTCTTGGATTTTTAATTTTTTTTTAATTTTTTTTTAATTTTTTTTGATATAAGATTTTTTTTTTGGTTTTTGGGTTTTTTTGAATTTTTTGGGAATTTCTTTTGGATTTTCCTAGAATTTTTGAAAGTCTTAGGGACTTTTTAAGATTTTTTTTAAGATATTTGTCCTGTAAAAATTCTCAAAAATCCAAAAAAATCAAAAATTTGAAAAAATCATCAAAAAATTTTAAAAGCTCAGATACTCTAGAAAAATCTAAAAAAATTATAAAAACTTCCAAAAAAATCCAAAAAATTCATTAAATTCTCAAAAATCCAGAAAATTCGAAAAACCCAAAAAATTAAGGAAAAAAATTTAGAAAATTTCAAAAAATTTAAAAAAAAATCAAAAAATTTAGAAAAATCAAAAAATTCAGAAAAATCAAAAAATTTAAAAAATCCAAAAATTTTAATAAAAATTAAAGTAATACAAAAAATTCCAAAAAACCTAAGAAAAAATCCAGAAAATCTCAAATTTCCTAAAAAAGTACAAAAAAAAATTCTTAAAAATCCCAAAAATCCCATTTCGCCCTCAAATGAAAGTCACATGAGTTTTAAGACAGCAGCGATAACATTAAGTAGTTTTTTTTAATATTTCCATTTATTTCATCATTAATTGGTTGATGTAGGTCAGTCAAAACAGAACTTGATCAAAAAAAAACATTTTTTTTCTTTTTGATAATGAACTTGTCAAAGCGGAGGCAAAAGAAAAAAATTCAAGCCGGTTTAAGACATGCGTCTCATCATTATGTAAATTAAGTGATCTCAAGGAAGATTTTTTTTTTTTTTGATCGCGAAAAAAAAATTTAAATTTGAATATTAAATTTACGACATCAAGTTTATTGACAAAAGTCCACACAACTAAGCTGTTATTAATAGTAAGATGATAGAGTCGCAAAACATGAAATGCAAAAAAATCAAATCGTAGTGTTTGCGAAAGGAGAGAAAAAAGAGGCAAAAAAATAATAAAGTTGGAGGCAATTTTGGGAGTACGAGGGGTTGAAGCGCATTTTTTATGTTTTTTTTTATATTTTTGTAGTTTTCTGGAATTTTTTTTTTATT
Organism: Chironomus striatipennis; assembly: GCA_026123125.1. NCBI lineage: Eukaryota > Metazoa > Arthropoda > Insecta > Diptera > Chironomidae > Chironomus > Chironomus striatipennis. The sequence continues at coordinate 3,329,370 of CM047391.1, read as the reverse complement.
TTTCAGATTTTTTTTTAAATTTTTGGGATTCTTTTTGAATTTTTTGAAATTTTTGATTTTTTTTTGAAATTTTTGAATTTTTTGATTTTTTTTTTAATTTTTTGATTTTTTTGGAATTTTTGTAATTTTTTTAAATGTTTATAATTTTCATGAACATCAAAAAATTGACAAAATAGACAAAATTACAACAATTCAAACTTGACTTGAAAAAAAAGCTGCGCCCAAAAAAAATATGTTTGCAAATTTTTTAAGATATTATAATGGCTATTTAAGACGATGAAATGACGAGGCCAGTCTTAGTCTCATTAGGAATTTTGGCGAAAATTAATCTCGTGTTAGATTTTGTAGATCGGCTTGTTTTTGTGATTAATTGGTGAATTTATTCTAGAAAAAAAAGAGAAAAATTAAAAAAATTAAGAAAAAATATTTAAAAACTATAAAAAAATTTAAAAAAAAATAAAGAAAATAGAAATAAAAGAATTAAAAAATTAATAAAAAATAGAAAAAAATTGAAAAATTTTAGAAAAATTTAAAAACTATAAAATAAACTATAAAAAAAATTAAAATGGAATAAAAAAAATTAGAATAATCAAAAATTAAAAAAAAAATAAAAAACTTTTAAAAAATTTTTAAAAAACCTTAAAAAAACTATAAAAAAAGTAAAAAAAAATTAAGAAAGATTTATAACGATATTAATAAAAAAACTTAGAAAAAAAAGTTGAAAACTATAAAGAAATAATTTGAAAAACTGTAAAATAAATTTAAAAAAAACTGTAAAAAAATTTTAAAAAAGAAATAAATAATTTTATAAAAAAAAATTTACAAAAAAATAAAAAACTATAAAATTAACTTTAAAAAACTATAAAAAAATTTAAAATGGAATCAAAAAATAAAAAGTGAAAAAATAAAAAAACTAAAAATAAAAAAATTAAAAAATTAATAAAAAAATAGAAAAAAATTAAAAAATTTAAAAACTATAAAATAAACTATCAAAAACTAAAAAATTAAAAAAGGGGAAAAAAAATTAATAAAAAAATTAAAAAAAAGTATTTAAAAACTATTAAAAAAACTTTTATTTATTTTTTTTTTTTGAAAAAATTATTGACAAAAAATAATAAAAGGACTTAATAAGTGCAAAAAAACACAAAAAAAAATTGAAGTGAATTTAAGGTGAGTTTAAAAAAAATAATTTAAGTTGTCGATAAAAAAAAATTATTTTTCTTGAATGTACTTAAAAAATTAGCCATAAAAAGCACTTAATAGTGACGCATATTTGCCAATATTCTTGCAAAGGGGTCCGTTCACTTATGACGTCCATCAAAAATTTGGATTATTAAACCCCCTCCCCCACTTCTGTCACAAAATCTTTAATAAAAAAAATTATTGTTACACAGAATTAGACCCCCATTCGAGGAGAAGTGGGAGAGGCCCCCTTAAAAATCAGACATCATAAGTGAACAGCTCCAAGGATCTTCTTGAGTAAAAAAAATATAAAAAAAAAATCTGAAGTCAACTTATAAATGATTTAAAAATAAAATAAATCTTTTACATTTTAAGAATCTTTTAACCTCTCCAATTTTTTTTCTTTTCTTGAAAGTCAAACAAATGAATTAATTTTTTTTAAAGATTAAAAAATATTCAAAGTCCACGTGTTAATCGAGGAACTTAAGCGCATTTTTGTCGCAGCGATCAGTAATCGATTAAATTGAAATTGCTTTAAAAGGCTTTAAATTACAAAATCCCTTAATTCTTCTTGTATCATCAAAAAAATCCTGCAAGAAAATACAATATTTATAAAAAAACTGTATAATAATAACAGAATCCATTAAATTCCGTCTTTCTAGCATGCACTATGCATGAAAAGTTTGTTTTCACGATGATAAATACAAATCCTATCAAAAAGAAAGAAAAAAATTTTGACCAAAAATAACGGTCAAAAAATTTTAAATTCCAACGGTCAAAAAAAAATTCAAATTTTTATCGAGGGGTTTTCAACAATTTTTTTTCCTTATTTATTGTTAAATCCAGAGGCATAGCCTGGGGAGTTTTGGGGGTCAACCCCCCCCCCTCAATTTTTTTAAAACAAAAAAAACGGTTATTTAAAATTTGAAAAAATAACAGATTTTAAATTTTTGAATTAAAATTAATGTTAATATTTTGTTTACAAAAAAAGGTCATTGTTGGATTCTCTTAGTTGAGGTGAAATAGAAAAGACACGTTTTTGTATCATTAAAATTTAATTATTTAAATGTCTAGCTAAACTAGTTAATTGAGCTAATTTTGTGTCCTTACTAAATCAATTACATAGTGCATAATAATATAGTGATTGTGAAAGCATAAAAAAACTCATGATTAATGCTTAAATTAATCATTAAATAATTGTCAAAAGAACAAAGCACAATACAAGCAAGCTGCCTTTGTCATCTGCACTCAATGAACAAGACAATTATCCAAGAAGCAAATTGTATGGTTCAAACACCAAAAGAGGCTTAGAAACATCACCTAACGATAGTCCTGTTACTCCTGAGCAAGATAGGATAGTTAAAGCACCAAGAATGACTCAAAATGCTGATAAAAATGATATACAGGAATTAAAAGAATTGATCACTAACACTACAAATGAATTTAAAATACAATGTGCGAACATAAATGAAAGTCTTGTATACATAAGAAATGACATTACTAGCACTAAGAAGGATTTAGATGACATTAAATCACGAGTTGAAATGCTAGAAAATGCTGAACAACACAAAGCATCAGAAATAATGGAGGCTGAGCTTAATGCATTGAAACAGATCCAGTTAGAAAGTCAACTATCGATTCATAACATTCCAAAAAATATTGATGCAAAAGAGGCACTTGAATGTCTGAGTATTTGGTCAAAATGTAATCTAAACGAATCAGTCATAAAACGTGCATCAATAGGCAAAAAGGATGAGAAAGTTGGTGCTGTACTATATCTAGACTTCTACAACACATCAGATAAGCATAAACTTATGAACCATGTCAAATCAGCGCAAAGAGATGCTAATAATAAATATATTCCAATTTTAACGGATCAAATATATTATTAGTTTTTTAAAAAACTAAAAATATAAATTTGAATCAAATAAAAAAAAAAAAAAAAAAAAAAAAAAAAAAATTTTCAACCCTTCCCCCCCTCCCCAAAAAAATCCTGGCTACGCCCCTGGTTAAATCGTTGATTACAGGAATTGTAGATCGTTTAACGATTTTTTAATAAGCGATGCCGGAATAACCCGATAGTAGAAAGATAATTCGTCATAACAGAACTCTTAACTATGTCTGGTTTCTGAGATCTCAGAGCTCATCCAGCCAGCCAGCCGAACAAAGTGAAACTATAAGCGTCATTTTTTGAAAAAATGCGCTAAAAAGTCAAGGAAATGAATAAAAAATTAGCAAAATTCAGATTTTGTGATAAAAAAAAATGCATACAAAAAGTTTTTTTTGTGGCATTAAAAATAATTTAAACATAAAATTCATCAAATTTGTTTTAACTAGATTAGTGAGCCATGTCAAGGCTATAAATTTACATATTTTTAAAAATGATAATCCAAATTTTTAGAAGAATTTTTTTCGTACCTTAATTTGACTCAGCACGTGGATTTACCAACATTAAATTACAAATTTAATAATTTATGCAAAAAAATCCAAATTTCGCTTTCATTCTAAATGTCATCCAGAAAAATTTAAATATTTTTATTCTCAACAGGAAATTCCCAATGACACTTGAGTAGGTTTTTGTGAAGCACTCCCAAAATTTATTTTTTTTTTTGCACGTTTGCAAAAATAAATTTTCCCCAATTTTTTAAAATGCGGCAATAAAATTTTTGTAGCTTAGATTTTTTTTTTTTGCTAAATCATCTTTGGGGCCGTTCAAAAAGTACGTTACGCAAAAAAACGTCTTTTTAGACCCCCTCCCTTCCTTGTTACGCTTTTTGTATGAAAATTCTTTTGTTTTGTTTAATCTGTTACAAAATCTTAGACCCCCCTCTCCCCCATAAAAGGCGAACATACTAAGTGAACGGCCCCTTTTGGATTTTTTTGTAATAATTTAAGAAGCTAAAACTTTTTATATAAATTTATTAAAAACAGTTTTTTAAAAAAAATTTAATCCCAAAATAATGCATGATTTATTTCATGAACAATACAAGCTGGAAATACCAGAATTTATTTGAGACTTGACAGCAATTAAAAATTGTTCTTTGCCAATTTGCAAAAAAATAATAATAATAACAATTATAAATTTTTTAGCGAAAACAAAGAATTTCTTGATTAGCACGCATTATTTTTTAGGGGGAATTTCCAGTATTTCTTTGTGGCATAGGTACAATGATCTTTAGAATTTAAGAATTAGACATGACACGGATGTTGGACAAATGAAAAAAAAAAATAGAATAAAAAATAATTGAAATAATCATAATTGATTGACTTAATAGATTTATTTTGGTATTTATTTGTCTAAAAAGCTGCATGCTGTGATTTTATTTAAAAATTGACAAGTTTAATGCAGTGATGGCCAACCGGTGTGCCGCGGCACAATAGTGTGCTTAATTGTTTTTCAAAAAGTACCACGAGTCGTGTTCCGCGTGCGGTTTCTGACATATCTCATCATAAATGTACTCCTTGCTAACCAATCATAACAAAAATCGCACGCAACACACGATTCTGGTCATGAACAATCAGCAAAGTACATAATTAGTAAGTTAAGACCAAAACTGTGTGCTGCGTGCGGTTTTGGTTATGACTTACTCACTAGGTGTTTTTTTTGACATTTTAAAAGCTTTTAAACTTTGGAATTTTTATATTTTTTTTTATTTTAAAATTTATTTGGGTTTGCTTCGTGAAAAATTTGATTGACGTCAATCATGAAGTTATTAGTGAAGTATTATTAAAATTGTTTCAAGTTTTAAAAGAAAACAATAAAGAATAAATTATTTTTGTTAGTTGGTTCTCAAGATTTGAATTTGTAAGCTTTTCAAGTTGTTTTTTTTAAGTATGTTTAAGGAAATATATTATTTATTGAAAAAAAGGTTTTAATTTTTTTTTTCATTTTTTTAAACGTTTGAAAAAATTATTTTTGAAATTTTTTTAATAATTAAAATCAAAAAGGATTAAAAAAAATTTAAATTTGAAAAGTAGAAAAAAATATATCAAAACAAAAAAGTTTAAAAGAATTTGAAAAAAAAACTGAAAAGAATATGTTGAAAAATGTTAAAAAATGATTTTTAATTTTGGATTTTAAAATGTTTAAGAAATGTTTATCAAAAATTAAAAATTTTAAGAAAAGAAAAGTTAAAAATTCGAAAATAAAAGTTTAAAAATAATTCATGATTTGTAAAATTTATAAAGTTCTTATCAGGGGCGTAGTCAGAAATTTTTTTAGGGGGGGGGGGGGTTTAAATTTTTTTTTATGGAACGATTAAAATTTAGGTTTTGGGATTTTCTCGAAAATTAGCAAATTGAAGAAATTTTACAAAAAGATTTTTTTGTAAAAATTCAAAATTTAAATTATGATTAAAAATTTTAAATTAAAAATTTATTAACAACATTTTTTTTTGAAACTTTTAAATTCTTCAAATTTATTTTCAATTTTTTAAATTTTGAAATTAAAAAAAAAGTTTACGCCCCTGGTTCTTATTAAAATTTTTAAAATATTCAATTTTTTTTTTTAAATTTTAAAATGTGCTTTTAAAAATTCGTATTTTTTGAATTATTAAAAATAAGTTGAAATTAAAATTATTGAAATTTCCAAAAATAAATTATCTTTTTTTTGTAAAAATTCAAAATTTAAATTATATAATTAAAAATTAAATTTTTTAATTAAAACTTTAAATTTTGAAGTAGTTTTAAAACTTTCTGAAAATTTTTTGAAAAGTTTTTAAAATTTTTGAAAATTTTTGAAAAGTTTCGAAAATTTTTGAAAATTTTTTAAATTTTTTTAATCTTTAAACTTTTAAAATGTTTAAAAAAATTTTTACATTTTTTGAATTTTTAAATTTTTTAAATTATTGATCAAATTTTTAAATTTTAAAAATGTTAAAAAAATTACATTTTTTTAAATGTTTAAATTGTTTGAAAAATTTTACATATTTTTTTATTTTTTTAATTTTTTGTTGAATTTTCGAAAAGTTTTTTAAATTTTTGAAAATTTTTGAAAATTCCTGAAAATTTTTTAAATTTTCTGAAAATCTTTTAAAATTTTTTAAAAGTTTTTAAAATTTTTTAAAAGTTTTTAAAATTTTTTAAAAATTTTTAAAATTTTTGAAAAGTTTTTAAAATTTCTGAAAATTTTTTAAAAAATTTATTTTAAAAAAAATAATTTTTTGTATTTTTAAAATTTATTCAGTTCAAAAGAGAACTTTTCAAAGTTTTCAAATATTATAGAAAAGGAATCTTTAATACAAAAGTAATCATTCCAGAAAACAGAAGACGAACAGGTTAATGACCAGTTTAGATATGCTTCTTATCTGGTCTGGTCTAGTCCATTAATTTACCAATAATCATTAAAAAAATTCATATTTCTGTGCGATATATAAAAAAAGCAAACTTGATACCCGGAATTCTTTACGTTTTTTCATTCTTTATTCTTTTTATTCCTTGTCCTTGAATTTAAATTTGCATAAATAAAAAAAATTTTGACCGGATTTGTAAATCGATGATGATAAAATTTTAGAAAAAGTCACGTTGTCGTGGAACAAGTTTAAAAAAAATTAGTAAAAATTCAAGTTTTTTTTTTAAAAAAAAGCAACTCAGACAAATAGCCAGTCAGGGAAGCGTAGACAAATTTTTTTTTATTTGGTGATCCAAAAAATTTTTTTACATCGAGGAAATTTACGCGGAAGCTATTTTTAGGGTGAGGGGGGGGGGGATGGGGGCTCCAAATGTGTTTTCCCCCAAAACGATCTCAATAAATTAAAGATAATTTTTTTTTAGAAATTTTAAAAATTCATAAAATTTAAAAATTTGTTCAAAAATTTTAAAAAATTAAAAATTTCAAAAAATTTAAAAATTTTTTTTAACATTTTAAAAATTTAAAAAGTTGAAAATTTTTCAAAAATTTTAAAAATTTAAAAATTTGTGCGGTGCCCTGCGCTTCTGCAGCCAGTCATCCAACCACTCTCACCATTTCACAAATTTTATTTTCATTTTTTTCTTTTCAAAATTTATTCAAGTTCAATTGCGTAATTTTTATTTTATTTGCTTTTTTTTCACAATTTTTTTTTGTGTGTATTTTTCACAAACTTGTCATAAATTAAGTCATAAACTTGACCGAATCTGCTTTTTCTCCTTGAATTTTTGTTGATATTTCTCAATTTCACTAGCAATACATTGCAATATGATAATGATTATGAATTATTGATAAATAATGTGTAACTCGCTTATTAGCGCTCTTCAGTTTGAGTTTATTGACTTTATGAATTTTGAAGATCTCGATAATGAAATTTGATTGAGTTTAAAGTACTTATGTGGAGGTTTTTTTGGGTGTTTTGCAAGGAAAATAAATTATTTTAGAAAAAAAATGTTTTAATGTTAAATTTTTTCCTTGCTGGAAGGTTAAAAATTAAAAAAATTTATTAAAATTATTCAAAAATACTTTGTGGAAATTTTTTGATGTAAATTTAAAATTTTTTTTCAAATCTAAAAACATATTTACTTTTTTAAAAAAAAATTAAATTTTTTTAAAAAACTAAAATTTTTTAAAAATATTAAAATTTGAAAAAATTAAAATTTAAAAAAACTTAAATTTAAAAAAATAAATTTTTTTAAAAATATTAAAATTTGAAGACATTAAAAATTAAAAAAAATTAAAATTTGAAAAAATTAAAATTTGAAAAAATTAAAATTTAAAAAAAGTTAAAATTTTTAAAAAAATTTAAATTTTTTTAAATTAAAAATTAAAAAAAAAAATAAATTTTTAAATAAAAATTGAAATTAAAAAAATTAAATATTTTTTAGGTGATTTAAATTTTTTTAAAAAAAGATTGAAAAAATTAAAATCTGAAAAATATTAAATTTGAAAAAAACAAAATTTAAAAAATTAAAACTTAAATAATTAAAATTTGAAAAAATTATAATTTTAAAACATTAACATTTAAAAAAATTGAAACTTAAAAAAATTAAAATTTTAAAAAATTTAAGTTTTGAAAAACTAAAATTTTTAAAAAAAGTACAATTTGAAAAAATTCAAATTTAAAAAAGTTAATATTTGAAAAAATTTAAATTTAAAAAAATTAAAATTAAAAAAAAAATTTAAATTTGAAAAAATTATTTTTTTTAATTTATTTTATTTTTTCAATTTAAAAAATAAAAATTTTTCGAAAAAAATAAAAAATTTTCGAAAAAAATTAAAATTTTTTGAAAAAAATTGAAATTTTTTTAAAAAACTTAAAATTAAAAAAAAAATAAATAAAAAAGATTAAATAGAAAAAATTAGAATTTAAAAGAATTAAATTGTTTTAAAAAAAAATTAAAATAGAAAAAAGTTAAATATAAAAAAAAATAAAATTAAGAAAAAATTAAAACTTAAAAGTATACTACATAAAATAAATGCAAAATTTTAAGAAAAATAATCCTTAAATCAGTAAACAAACAATAAATTCAAAAAATGATCTCAAAGAATAAAATTTCCATAAAAAAATCCCCCAAAAATTCCCTCTCCCTCAACCGTCAAAACAAATTCAAATCCCTCCAAACTTAACCGATTATTCCATAACAAACCCACTTCAAAACATAAACAAACCAAATGTGACTCCGCCTTTAGCAAAAAAAAAGTGAAAAATAAAATAGTAAAGAAAAAATTATTATTTTCATTTCAGTTCTTCATGTTGATGCAAAGGACAATTGAAGAATTTATCAGAAGACATTCAACAAAATTAAATTTAATAAACCCCAAAAATATGTACATAGTAGACTAATCCGCCACCCCAATGAACCATAAAAAAAGAATGAAGCAGATTTTATTAATTTTAGTTTTATTTGTTTTAGGTGAGTTGAAAAAAAAATATTTTTTGTGAGTTTTTGCAATTTTTTGTGATTTTTTGATGAATTTTTGCAATTTTTTGTGATTTTTTGATGAATTTTTGCAATTTTTTGTGATTTTTTGATAAATTTTTGCAGTTTTTTGTGATTTTTTGATGAATTTTTGCAATTTTTTGTGGTTTTTTGATGAAATTTTGCAATTTTTTGTGATTTTTTGATGAATTTTTGCGATTTTTTGTGATTTTTTGATGAATTTTTGCAATTTTTTGATGAATTTTTGCAATTTTTTGATGAATTTTTGCAGTTTTTTGTGATTTTTTGATGAATTTTTGCAGTTTTTTGTGATTTTTTGATGAATTTTTGCAGTTTTTTGTGATTTTTTGATGAATTTTTGCAATTTTTTGTGATTTTTTGATGAATTTTTGCAATTTTTTGATGAATTTTTGCAGTTTTGTGTGATTTTTTGATGAATTTTTGCAATTTTTTGTGATTTTTTGTTGAATTTTTGCAATTTTTTGTGATTTTTTGTTGAATTTTTGCAATTTTTTGTAACTTTTTCAATTTTTTTTATAACTTTTTGAATTTTTAATAATTTTAATTTTTTTTTTCAATTTTCCTTCCAGTTTTCTCAGTTTATAAGACAATTTCAACGGATGAACATAATAGCATTAATTTGATTTATCACGATGAGTTGGCTGAAAAAGTGATAGAAAGTGATAATTTTGATGATTTAAAGTTAGCACATGTTAAGATTAAGGAATTAGAGGAACGAATTAATGATCTTGAGAGTCGATTACCAAAGAAGTATGAAAAAGTTAAATTTTTAAATTATCAAGTTCGGAAGAGGATTTTAGTGACGGGTAAAGTTGGAACTACAAAAATTCTTTTAAATTCTTAAAATTTATCAAATTTTAGGTGGCGCGGGATTCGTTGGAAGTCATTTAGTCGATTATTTAATGAAACAGGTAAGAGAAAATTTTTTATAATTGCAATCAACTTTCTAAAATAATTCCAATAGAAAATGAGTTAGTTGAAGCTACGTGGATATCTAATAATGATGACTTATTTTTTTCATTTATTTTGTTATATTGGAACAAATGTTTCTTATCAGAAATTTATCACAGACATAAATAGTTCTGTTATTTTTTTCAATATGTTGTATTTGATATGAAACATGTTTGTTTTTATTACTGTGGGGGATTGTAGAGTGAGGAATTTGAAGGTTTCGATCAGTGATGGCTAATTTTCGTTCCACGACACACTAGTGCAGTGGTGGCCAACCTTTTTTGTGCCGCGGCACACTTTGTGAGTAAATCATGACCAAAACCGCACGTGGAACACGACTCGCGGTTCTTTTGGAAAAAAAATCGGCACACTAGTGTGCCGCGGCACATCGGTTGGCTACCACTGCACTATTGTGTCGATTTTTTTTGCGAAAAGTACAACAAATCGTGTTCCGCGTGCGGTTTTGGTCATGATTTAATCGCAAGGTGTGCCGCGGCACAAAAAAGATTGCCAGGAGAGAGCCCAAGGGATCAGAAGAGGGTCCAAAGGGCCAGAAGAGGGTCCAAGGGGACAGAAGAGGGTCCAAGGGGCCAGAAGAGGGTCTAAAGGGGCCAGAAGAGGGTCCAAGGGGCCAGAAGAGGGTCCAAGGGGCCAGAAGAGGGTCCAAGGGGCCAGAAGAGGGTCCAAGGGGCCAGAAGAGGGTCCAAGGGGCCAGAAGAGGGTCCAAGGGGCCAGAAGAGGGTCCAAGGGGCCAGAAGAGGGTTCAAGGGGCCAGAAGAGGGTCCAAGGGCTAAAAGAATCAGAAGAGGATCCAAGGGGCCAGAAGAGGGTCCAAAGGGCCAGAAGAGGGTCCAAAGGGGCCAGAAGAGGGTCCAAGGGCTAAAAGAATCAGAAGAAGGTCCAAAGGGCCAGAAGAGGGTCCAAGGGGCCAGAAGAGGGTCCAAGGAGCCAGAAGAGGGTGCAGGGGGCCAGAAGATGGTCCAAAGGGCCAGAAGAGGGTCCAAAGGGCCAGAAGAGGGTCCAAGGGGTCAGAAGAGGGTCCAAGGGGCCAGAAGAGGGTCCAAGGGGCCAGAAGAGGGTCCAAGGGGCCAGAAGAGGGTCCAAGGGGTCAGAAGAGGGTCCAAGGGGTCAGAAGAGGGTCCAAGGGGCCAGAAGAGGGTCCAAAGGGCCAGAAGAGGGTCCAAAGGGGCCAGAAGAGGGTCCAAGGGCTAAAAGAATCAGAAGAAGGTCCAAAGGGCCAGAAGAGGGTCCAAGGGGCCAGAAGAGGGTCCAAAGGGCCAGAAGAGGGTCCAAGGGGCCAGAAGAGGGTCCAAGGGGCCAGAAGAGGGTTTAAGAGGCATAAATGACGTACAAGGGAAAAAAGTATAAGGGTTGAGGTCTAGTTTTTTAAGCTTTTTTGGAATTTTTGGGTTTTTTTCGGATTTTTTGAACTTTTTTTGGGAAATTTTTAAGATTTTTTTGAATTTTTCATTCTCCAAAAACATTCTAACTTCTTCCCCTTATCCAAATTTTTCAGGGTCACGAGGTTGTGGTAGCTGACAATTTTTTCACAGGACGTAAAAATAACGTCCGTCATTGGATTGGACATCCAAATTTTGAACTATTACAGCATGATATTGTTAATCCATTGTATATTGAGGTGGACCAAATTTATCACCTCGCATCACCTGCATCACCAGTACATTACATGTACAATCCAGTTAAGACAATTAAGACTAATACGTTGGGAACGATCAACATGTTGGGTGAGTTTTTTGGAGTATTTTTGAGGCATTTTTATTGAAATTTGAATTTTTTTGAATTTTTTTAGGTCTCGCAAGAAGAGTTGGCGCCAAAATTCTCATTGCTTCGACGTCCGAAGGTAAAAATTCAATTTTTTTGTCAAAATTTTCAAACTTTTCTTGAAAAATTGAAAAAAATTCCAAAAATTTACCCAAAATTTACGCAAAAATTCAAAATTTTCCAATTTTAGTCTACGGCGATCCAGACCCGAGTCATCATCCACAATCAGAATCCTATTGGGGACATGTAAATCCAATTGGACCGCGTGCATGTTACGATGAAGGAAAGCGAGTCGCTGAGACTCTCAGTTATGCTTACGCTAAGCAGGAAAAAGTTGATGTGAGAGTTGCGAGAATTTTCAACACGTACGGACCTCGAATGCACATGAATGATGGACGTGTTGTTGGTAATTTTATACTTCAGGCATTGAAGCACGAGGCGATCACTGTTTATGGGTGAGTTGTGGATGGTTGTTGGGAGAATTTGGGGTTTGAAAATTTGAATTCAAAATGTTCGTTAAATTATTTGCTATAATTTTTGCTCAAAAATTCAAACACAAAATGTCCGTTAAATTAGTTGCTATAATTTTTGCTATAAAATTTAAACTCAAAATGTCCGTTAAATTATTTTCTATAATTTTTGCTATAAAATTCAAATTCAAAATGTCTGTTAAATTAGTTGCTATAATTTTTGCTCAAAAATCCAAATTCAAAATTTCCGTTAAATTAGTTGCTATAATTTTTGCTATAAAATTTAAACTCAAAATGTCCGTTAAATTATTTTCTATAATTTTTGCTATAAAATTCAAATTCAAAATTTCTGTTAAATTTTTTGCTATAATTTTTGCTATAAAATTCAAATCCAAAATGTCCGTTAAATTTTTTGCTTTAATTTTTGCTATTAAATTTGAATTTAAAATGTCCGTTAAATTAGTTTCTATAATTTTTGCTATAAAATTCAAATTCAAAATTTCCGTTAAATTAGTTGCTATAATTTTTGCTATAAAATTCAAACTCAAAATGTTCGTTAAAAAATTTACTATATTTTTTGCTTTAAAATTCGAATCCAAAATGTCCGTTAAATTTTCTTTTGCTATAAAATCAGATTTTGCTTGCAATTTTGACCTCAAAAATTAATTTTATATAAATTCTTTGATTATTTTAGTGACGGAAGGCACACCCGAAGCTTCCAATACGTCAGCGACTTAGTTGATGGTCTAGTAATGCTAATGGACTCAAATTATACACAACCAGTCAATTTAGGAAATCCTCAGGAACACACAATTCAGGGTAAATCAACTCAAAATCCAACTCTCAACTTCAAAACTTAAAATTCCTATTTTTTTAGAATTTGCCGAAATAATTAAAGAACTTCTCAATGTAAAGTCAGAAATTCAGCACTTGAATGGCGTCGAAGACGATCCACAAAGACGAAAACCCGACATTTCGAGAGCCAAAAAAGTCCTCGATTGGGAGCCAAAGGTTCCACTCAAGAAGGGCTTACAACTTACAATTCAATATTTTAGGACTGAACTTGAAACGCAGCAACTTGATGTTGAACATTTAGATGCACTTTAGTGATTAATTTAGAAGGGATTTTAAAAACAAAAAGTATTTTTTGTGGTGTGCGTTGTTAGGGAATTTTAAGGTTATGTAAAATAAAAATGATTTTGTGGTTGGGTGGGTAGGTGGAGTGAAAGGGATTCTGGAGTAGATTCTAGTGCAATATTTTAAAATAGGATAAAGTTGCTAGTTTTTCTCAAAATTTTACAAATTTAACCTAAAAATTGGTCAAAAAGTCAAATAAAAATTTAAAAATCTTAAATTTGTAAATTTTTAACCTAAAAAAGACCAAAAAAAAAAATTCAAAAATCAAAATTTAACAAAAATCTTAAAATAAGGAAATTTTTTCCCTAAAAATAGTTCAAAAAGTCAAAGTTATCAAAAAACCAACAATACATCACTACTCTAGTTCAAACCCTACAGAATCCCTTGCAAATCCAACCCAACCCTACAGGTACTAAATTCCGTAAATTTTTGTAATAAAAAAAAAATGTCAAGAATTTCTGTTAACATATTCCCGAAAGGCGCAAGTCATATAATCGAGATGAAATCCGGCACCATGCCGGAGTAAGGCCAGCACCAAGCTGGCATACAATTTAAGCCGGAGTGGTGCTGGCCTCACTCCGACTTGGTGGCGGATTTCATCTCAATTATCCGTCTTGTGACTTTCGGGATTTAAATAATTAAAAAAGAGAAATGAATTCTATGGAAAAATGTTATTTGAAAGAAAACCTGAAAAATTATAGTTATCCATTTTTGAAAAAACTTAGATTGTAAATTTTTGTTAGCAATTTTTTTGAAAATTACCTTTGTACTAATTATTAATTTTCCTGATATCTATGGGACATCCAATGACCTTATTTTACACTTAGAGTTTAGCCAGGTGCTGGTTTTTAGGGTTTTCTCTATGAAATACCCTTGAACCTCAGCCCAGAAGGTTCAGGCACTCGTCAGAAAATTTTAAACCTCAGCGTTATATAATAGGTAAACCTTAAGACGCTAATGGGCCGTTCACAAAGTACGTTACGCAAAAGAATGACTTTTTAGACCCCCTCCCCCCCTTGTTATACTTTTTGTACAAAAATTCTTTTGTTTTGTTTAATGTGTTACAAAATTTTAGACCCCCCCTCCCCCCTAAAAGCGAACGGCCCCTAAGCTCAACACTCCCCCCCCCCCCCTAGATACGTCTATACGTGTGTATAAAACGTCAATTTTCTTACAAATTATTGCCTTTTTTGTTACAATTTATTATTTTTAAACTTGCCGAATAAAAAAATCTTGAAATTTTGTAAAAAAAAATTAAAAAAATAATCGGTGGATTTCACTAACCCAAAAGGCACAGATCGGGTAATCGAGACGAATTCCGGCACCAAACCGGAGTAAGACCAGCAACACTGCGGCTTAAATTGTATGCCAGCTTGGTGCTGGCCTCACTCCGGCTTGTTGCCACATTTCATCTCGATTATCCGATTTGTGCCTTTCGGGATAAAGTAGATTATCCTCAAATTCGGATTAACTGCTTTAGTGAAATTGCACAAATTTTTTTTTTAACTTTGTTAAGCTTCATAAGTAGCTAATTTATTAAGTCAATTATTGTAAATGTTGATGAAATTCTGTAAAATTTTGTTGTAATTTGAAAAAATCAGAAAAATTTTAAACTTTTTTTTTCTGCTAGTCGTAAGAACCGAAAACAGAGAAACTTTTAATAAAAATTAAATAATGAAAAAAATAAAATATTTGTAGAATTTTTGATGCTTAATGATGTTGAAAATAAAAAAATTAAAAAAAGTTTTTTTTTTGTACAAAAAATATAAAAAAAAAGATTTATTGAAAAAAGTTTTATAGAATTTTTTGATATTTCTGTGTGAAGATTCTTGGAAGATTCCCATGGACAGCGACAAGGCTCAGACACTCATCAGAAAATTGTAAAATTGTACAATTTTTTCCAATTTTTAAAAATTGTAAAAATTGCAAAAAATTGTACAATTTTACAATTTTTGTATGAAAAAAATTGCAAAATTGCAAAAATTGTAAAATTTTTACAATTTTTTGACTGAAAAATTTGGAAAAAAATTGTACGATTTTTACAATTTTCTAGTGAGTGTCTGAGCCTTGGTCAGCGACGGATGTACTTAAACAAAATAATAAACAAAAACGATCATTATCAATTGGAAAAAACCCAACAGAATGCTTAGTTTAGACCTCAAACTTGTTTATGATCTTTTGGATTTTCCTAAATTCTCCACAATTCTCTTTTCATTATTTTCTTATTTCTCATTTTATAGCTGCGAGAAGAGAATCGATGCACTCGCATTGAATGTTTTTTTTTACAGTTTAAAAGGTTCATTTTGAAATTATTTTTTCATAGTCTTTGATTTGTTTTTGAAGTGACAAGTTGAGATTTTGTTCGTGTAATCTAAAAGGTTATCAGAAGTTTTTTGTTTTTTTTTTTTTTTTGTTTTTAATTTAAAAAAATAAAAATATTAATTTTATGAATTTTAAAAATTTAATTTCAAAAAATACAATTTTAAAGTTTTCGTGAATATTTTTCAAAATAAAACATTTTTGTGGAAATTTTCAAATTTATTTTCAAAAAAAAATTTTGTTTTTTTTTTCAAAAATTAAATTGAAGAAATTAATTTTGAATTTTAATATTTTAAAATTTAGAAAAATTTTGGAATTTTTTAAATAAAAATTAAAATAATGAAATTTTTGAAATTTAAGAAGTGAAAATAATTTAAGAATTTTTTTTAAAATTTAAAATTAAAAAATAATTTTGAACTTTTTTAAAAAAAATTGAACTTTTTAAAAAAAATTTGAAAAAATATTTTTGAGATTTTTAAAAAGCTTCAATTCAAAAATAAATTTTGAGTTTTTTTTCCAAATTTCAAATAAAAAAAATTAAATTTTTGTTAAATTTTAAATTTTAAAAAATTTATTTTTTTTTTTCTAAATTTTAAAATTAAGAAAAATATTTTTTTTTTTTCAAATTTTAAAATTAAAAAAAAAATTAAATTTTTTTCGAATTTTAAATTTAAAAAATTAAAGTTTATAAAAAATTTTAATTTAAAAAAAAAAAATATTTTCAAAAATTTTTTAAAATTAAAATTGAAAAAATATTTTTTTAGGAATTTTTTTAAATTTTAGTTCAAAACTTCATCAAAAAGTCATAAAAAAGTTTAAGAAAAATCCAAAAAACTTCGAAATGATTTCAAAGTTATCAAAATTTCACCTGTTCTGCATAATTTTAATCCTCAACCTCACCACAATCTCCGCATTCACCTGCAAGTTCACCGACCACAAATTTGACGACAATCAACTCCTTTACACCTGCGAAATCACATCCCAAACCACCAACAACCCAGAATCTCATCTGACATCCAAAACTGATGCCGACGTCAAAGCATTCACAATTGACGGAATCTTAAATTTAAATTCATCAGAACTGCCATTTTGTGAAAAATTTTCGAACCTCGAACGTGTTGAAATTTTTGGCGCCAACTTTATTGACCAAAATTTACTCAAAAAATGCTCAAATTTGACTTTTGTGAGCATTAAAAATGGAAAAATTAAAAAACTTCCAGAAAATTTATTTTCTGAAAATTTTCAGCTGAATTTTGTCGAATTATCGAACCTAAATTTGAAGAAACTTCCAGAAAAAATTTTCAACAATCTCAAAAATCTCAAAGGTTTAACAATCACATCCAACGAGCTCATCCATTTACCGCCAAAAATCTTCAATTCCCAACAAAAACTCGGAATTTTATTTCTCGGAAGTAACGGCTTTAAATCCTTAAATCCAATTTGGTTTGAAAAGCTTCAAAATTTGGCATTTTTGGAACTGAGTTTTAATAAAATTGAAAATTTACCAAAAAATGTTTTTAAATCGTTGATAAATTTGCAACATTTGTGGTTGTGGGCGAATGAGTTGACTGTCATTCATGCTGACTCGTTCGGGACTCATTTGAGGCTGAAAAATGTTGATTTGAGGCAGAATAAAATTAATGAAATTGATGGAAAGTTGCTGGAGAGTTTGGCGGTTGAGAGTTTGGATATGGAAATTCAGAATGTTTGCTTTCGAGGTAAAATTACGAATAAAAGTGATATCAGGAAGAAATTGAAGAAATGTCTTGAAAATTATAAGCCGAGGAAGGAGTCGAGTAAGTTTTTTTTTTTGGGATTAAGCTTTGAGATTTTTACAACAATTTTATTTTGTCATGTTTAGAGTTGAAATGTGGAACTCATAAAATTGGAAAGGAAACAATTCTTGGCGGGACTGAAATTGAGCAAGGATCTTATCCTTGGTAAGTAAAGCTGAATAATGATTCAAGAAGTTTTTTTAAAATCAATTTAGGAATATCAAAAATTTATAAAATAGTATATTAAAAAGATTTAAAATAAATAATAAATTAAAATTTTGAAAAAATTAAAATTTTGAAAAAAAATAAAATTTTGAAAAAAATTAAAATTTTGAAAAAAATTAAAATTTTGAAAAAAATTAAAATTTTGAAAAAAATTAAAACTTTTTAAAAAAAATTAAAATTTTGAAAAAAATTAAAATTTTGAAAAAAAATTAAAATTTTGAAAAAAATTAAAATTTTGAAAAAAATTAAAATTCTGAAAAAAAAATAAAAATTTTGAAAAAAATTAAAAATTAAGAAAAAAAAATTAAAAATTTACAAAAAAAATAAAAATTAGTAAAAAAATAAAAAAAAATATTACAAAAGTCCTCGTCCATCGAGGGACTTCAGCGCATTTTTGACTCAGCGATTAGCAATTGATTAAATAGAAAAGAATGTCAAGTTTTAAAACTCTATTGCTGTTTCTTTAATCATAATGCATTTCAATAATAAGTTTAAAACTAAATATCAAAATTCCTTTAAAATTGGTTTTTATAATGTTCAATGCAAATAATAGCTTTACGATTTACCGGTTTTTTGAAATTCAAAATTTTCCATCAGCGAAAAATTTAAATTTCTGAACACATCCATTATTTTTCAAATTTCTAAACACATTTGTTTTGTAAGGAAAAAATTAAATGTTAATTAATTAAGGTGTATAAAGAAAAAATTTAATCCGAAATAACGGTCAAAAAAATTTCAAATTTTTTAACGGTTAGAAAAAATTCAAATTTCTCATCAGCATAGCTTTGCCCTGCATTGTTTAAGTACTATTTTTTTGAAATAAAAAAATCGATGAATTAAGCGCTATTTAATGAGTGCTTTTTGACTTTTCAATATAAACGGCGGGAATAAAAACATTCAATGAAGCTATTAAAACAATTCCGGAGCTTGCTACGAAGTCTAGATCAAAAGATAATTGGGACCCGAACGACCGAACGACCGAACGACCGAACGACCCGAACGACCGAACGACCGAACGACCGAACGACCGAACGACCGAACGACCGAACGACCGAACGACCGGAACGACCGAACGACCGAACGACCGAACGACCGAACGACCGAACGACCGAACGACCGAACGACCGAACGACCGAACGACCGAACGACCGAACGACCGAACGACCGAACGACCGAACGACCGAACGACCGAACGACCGAACGACCGAACGACCGAACGACCGAACGACCGAACGACCGAACGACCGAACTACCGAACGACCGAACGACCGAACGACCGAACGACCGAACGACCGAACGACCGAACGACCGAACGACCGAACGACCGAACGACCGAACGACCGAACGACCGAACGACCGAACGACCGAACGACCGAACGACCGAACGACCGAACGACCGAACGACCGAACGACCGAACGACCGAATTTAAAATAATTTAGAACGACCGAACGACCGAACGACCGAACGACCGAACGACCGAACGACCGAACGACCGATCAAAGTGCATGATTGAGCTTCCTTTTTGAAAACAAGTTTTCAAAAATGCGTTAAAAATTAAATTTTTCAAATCAGGAATGCAGCATTGGAAACAACGGAAGGAAAATACATTTGTGGAGGTACTTTGGTGTCAGATAAGACCATTGTTACAGGTAGGATCAAGATTTGAATGAATTTAAAGTAAATTTAAAAGTTTTATGAAATTTGAGGATAATATGAATGATTGATAACGAAAATGGCACACAATCCATTTTGACTTTGAACACTATTTTCTTTTAATTCTTAAAGGTAAACATTTCACTTAGTACGTTCGCTTTTTAGGGGGCAGGGGGGTCTAAGATTTTGTAACAGATTAAACAAAACAAAAGAATTTTTATACAAAAAGCGTAACGAAGGGGGGATGGGGGATCTAAAAAGTCATTCTTTTGCGTAACGTACTTTATAAACGGCCCCTAAATGAATAAATTGCCTTTCCGGGAACAGGACAGATCGGATAATTGAGGATCGGGTAGAGGCCAGCACCAAGCTGGCATACAATTTAAGCTGAAGTGGTGTTGGCTTCATGCCGGTTTGGGGCTGGATTACATCTCGATTATCCGATTTGTGTCTTTTGGGGATAATTTAATAAATTCCAATCGGATAATCGAATCAAAATTTTGTCAAATTAAACAAATTTAAGTAAAAATCTAATTTAAAAATTCCCAAATTTTCTTTCCCTTTCCCACTAGCTGCACATTGTTTAATGAAAAATCCCGAAGAACCCATCTACGAGCCAACCAACATCAAAGTCTTATTAGGCGGACACAACCTAAACATTCCAGAATCCAACAGAATATCCGCGTCAGTTAAATCAATCAACATCCATTCCGAATGGAATTCTCACGACGCTGACATCGCAGTTTTGGAATTAAATGATGAAATTCAATTCAACGACTTTATCCAACCAATTTGCTTGATTGAAGAAGACGCAGAAAAATTTGAAAATTTGCCAGCAAAAATTGTCGGATTTGAAAATTCTGAAAATATTGCAAAAGTTTTTGTTGCAAAAAATCAAATTTGCAACAAAATTAATGAATTTGAAGCACTTTTAAGTCCAAGAACATTTTGCAGTGGCTATAAAAATGGAATTGGATCATGTCGAGGTGACATTGGAAGTGGATTAATTATTGAAAAAGATGGAAATTTTTATTTACGTGGAATTGTGTCGGCGTCGTTGAGGAACATTAAAAATGATTGTGAAGTTGCTGAACATTTGATGTTGACGGATGTTGTCAAGTTTACGAGCTTTATTAAGAGTGATGGACGTCACGTGTTTGATGATAAATTGAGGCTGCTAAGAGAGGAAAATGAAAAGTTGAAAGAACGAGTTAAGGAACTTCAAGAAGCTTTAAATAAGAAAAATGGCAGTTGGTTGTGCAAATTTGCTTAAATTTTTTTTTTATTTTTCTCAAAAATATTTTAGAAAAATAATTTTTTTAACATTTTCAATTTTTAGAAAAAAAAGCAAAATTTTTTAAAAAAAAGTAAAATTTTTGGAAAAAAAGCAAAATTTTTAGAAAAAAAAACAAAATTTTTAGAAAAAAAAAACAAAATTTTTAGAAAAAAAAAAATAGAAAAAAAGCAAAATTTATAGAAAAAAAGCAAAATTTTTAGAAAAAAGCAAAATTTTTAGAAAAAAAAATAGAAAAAAAGCAAAATTTTTTGGAAAAAAAGGAAAATTTTTAGGAAAAAAGCAAAATTTTTAGAAAAAAATAGAAAAAAAGCAAAATTTTTAGAAAAAAAATAGAAAAAAAGCAAAATTTTTAGTAAAAAAGCAATTTTTTTTTAAAAAAAGCAAAATTTTTTTTTAAAAAAAAGCAAAATTTTTAGTAAAAAAGCAATTTTTTTTTTTAAAAAAAGCAAAATTTTTTTTAAAAAAAAAAGCAAAATTTTTAGTAAAAAAGCAAATTTTTTTTTAAAAAAAAAGCAAAATTTTTTTAAAAAAGTAAAATTTTTAGAAAAAAAAACAAAACTTTAAGAAAAAAAGTAAAAATTTTTAGAAAAAAAGCAAAATTTTTAGAAAAAAAAACAAAATTTTAAGAAAAAAAAGTAAAAATTTTTAGAAAAAAAGCAAAATTTTTAGAAAAAAATAGAAAAAAAGCAAAATTTTAAGAAAAAAAAGTAAAAATTTTTAGAAAAAAAGCAAAATTTTTTTTAAAAAGTAAAATTTTTGGAAAAAAAAGCAAAATTTTTTTAAAAAAGTAAAATTTTAGAAAAAAAAAAATTAGAAAAAAAGCAAAATTTTTTTAAAAAAGTAAAATTTTTGGAAAAAAAACAAAATTTTTAGAAAAAAAAAACAAAATTTTTAGAAAAAAAACAAAATTTTAAGAAAAAAAAGTAAAAATTTTTCGAAAAAAGCAAAATTTTTAGAAAAAAAAACAAAATTTTAAGAAAAAAAAGTAAAAATTTTTAGAAAAAAAACAAAATTTTTAGAAAAAAGCAAAATTTTTTATAAAAAAAAATAAAATTTTTTAGAAAAAAAGCAAAATTTTTAGAAAAAAAAAACAAATTTTCAAGAAAAAAAAGGAATTAAAAAGTAAATTTTTGAATTAAAATAATTTTTTTTAAAATTAGTAAAAATTATTTTTTAAAATAAATTTTCAAACTTGAAATTTTAAAAAATTAATTTTTGTAGAAGAAAATAAATTTAAAAAAAAGTAAAAAAAAATAAAAATTTTAATAAAATTTAATTAAATTTAAAATTTAATAAAAAAAACATATAACTTCCAGAAAAAAATCATTAAAAACCCTCGAAATTTAAATTTACTTGAAAATCAACAAATTAACTTAACTAATTGTAATAAAAATGCCCAAAAACTTAAAAAATTACAAAAATACAATAACTCATTACAATAATCATCCAATAAAATTCCCCGTTTAATCTGTCACGTGCCACAAAACCGTTGCAACAAACTCCGCATCTTCCTCAAACATTTCAAACTTTTCGCATCATTTCCCCTCATTTTCGCATCTTCCGGCTCTTTTCGAACAATTTTCGAAACAAAATCAAAACAATAACAAAGTAAAAGAAATAATTTTTTTAAAAATCTCAATTTTTAATTACAATTTGAAGGATGGTTAAGCGATGTTGTGCCAAAAGCTGTTATAATTCACAATTTACACACAAAATTGGATATTTTGGATTTCCTAAAAATGAGATAATGTAAGTAGAAATTGTTAAATTGTAGATTTGCTTGATTTTAAGGAATTTTATTGAATTTTTTGAGGATTTAAAATTGATTTTAATTGTTTTAGGAAATGGTAAAAATTGTTTAATTAATTTAAAATTTTTGTAAAATCATCAAATTTACAAAAAAAATATTCAAAAATTCTACAAAAATTGAAAAATTAAAAAAAAAAACTGAACAAAAACTGCCGAAAATTTACAAAAGTTGCCAAAATTTCTCGAAAATTTCACAAGAATTCTTTAAAAGTTGCCAAAAATTCTACAAAAATTGTCAAAAATGATGAAAAATTGCCAAAAATTATTCAAAAATTGCCAAAAATTGCCAAAAATTCTCAAAAATTGCCAAAATTTCACAAAAATTGGCGAAAATTCTCAAAAATTGGCAAAAATTTTTCAAAAATTCTTCAAAAAATGAAAATTGCCAAAAATCTCAAATTTCTCAAAAATTCTCAAAAATTCTCAAAAATGCTTAAAATTCTCAAAAATTGCCAAAAATTCTTCAAAAAATTGCCGAAAATTCTCAAAAATTGCCAAAAATTCTTCAAAAAATTGCCAAAAAATCCTCAAAAATTGCCAAAAATTCTTCAAAAAAATTGCCAAAAATGATGAAAAATTGCCAAAAATTCTCAAAAATTGAAAAATTTCACAAAAATTGCCATAAAATGATGAAAAATTGCCAAAAATTCTCAAAAATTGCCAAAAATTCTCAAAAATTGCCAAAAAAACTTCAAAAATTGCTAAAATTGCCAAAAATTCTTCAAAAAATTGCCAAAAATTCTCAAAAATTGCCAAAAATTCTCAAAAATTGGCAAAAATTCTCAAAAATTGGCAAAAATTCTTCAAAATTTGTCAAAAATTCTTCAAAAATTGCTAAAAATTCTTAAAAAATCCACAAAACTGACTAAAAACCATTTCAATCCTTCCAGCGCTCGAGAATGGGCCCGCCTAGCCGGCCGAGACGACCTAGCCGAAAAGAAAATCGACACACTCATCAAATATTATTTATGCAGCGACCACTTCACCCAAAATGACTTCGCGAATCCCGAAATCGAAGACAAATCCTTCCTCACCCTCAACCGTTCCCAAAACTTTGTCCCACTTCCATCCAAATTTGAAAATAATCTCCAACAAAATGTCCAAGTTGTCGTTAAAAATGCCGAAAAATTTATGAAAATTCCAAAACAGCGAATTTGCGATCGAAAATTGACAAAAACATCAAAGCGAAAATTTAATGAAAAATTACAAAATGTTGAAATTCTTAGCAATGAAGTTTTAGAGACGGAAATTGAGATTCAAAGAATTGACGAATATCCAACGGACATTGAATATATTGAGGAAATTATTCTTGTCTGTCGACTTTGTACGAAGCCAGAGTGTGAATTGTTGCCAATTTTCAATGAGAATGGTGAACTGTCGACTGAAACTGAATGCTTTAAACTTATGCCTGCCTCAGTCATTCAATTTAATGATGGACATCCGCAACATGTGTGTTTTAATTGTTTGGATAAATTGCAATCATGTGCGAATATAATTGATGGATTTGTGATGAATCAAAATGCTTTTGGAAGTTGAGGGATGAATTTTGGAGAATTTGCTGATTTTGAGCCGTTCACGCATGACGTCCATCAAAAACTTGAATTCCTCCTCCCCTTGAAAATCGGACATCAAAAGTGAACGGCCCCCTAAAGAGTTTTGATTCAAAGTCTGAAATTTGATAAATTAGTGTAAAAACCAGTAATTTATTAAAATAATAAAATAATTTTTTAATTTAAAAATAAATGTTGAATTTTTTGCTTATTTTGTGTCTTTTTTGCCATGGCTCAAAATTGCACAATAAACATGATTCGTGATTTCTTTTTGAACCGACAGAATTTTTTGCAGAATTCGGCTAAATTTTTGGAAAATTATTTTCATCCGGATTTTCAGCCGAATTCGGTTAGATTTTCTGCAGAATTCGGCCAAATTTGCGGCAAAAATACCTACTATTTTTTTGGAAAATCATTCCAATTTTTCATCCGGATTTTCAGCCGAATTCGGCAGAATTTTCTGCCAAATTTTCATCCGATTTTTTGCCGAATTTTTCTTTTATCTGTAAATTTTTTTCTAAGATTTTCTTCTTAAATTAAATGAGAGAAGCAGAAAATTTGGAATTTTAATCAATTTAAAAAAGTTTTTCCATTTTTTTTTGTAGAAAATAAAATTTCTGCAAATATATATATATTTTTTTTCAAAATCAGTTAATATTCTTGAATTTTGTGCAAAAGGAAAATATTTGATAATTTTTGGAAAGATTTGATGAATATAAGAAAATCTGGCAAAAATTTTTGGAGAATTCGGCTGAAAATTTGGAAGAAATTTCTGTCGGAAATTCGGGATTAAAAATTCGACCAAATTCTGCCAAAAATGCAAAATCTGGCAGCAATTTCGGCGGAAATTTCGGGAGAAATCGGTCAAAAATCCGGAAGAAATTTCTGCCGGAAATTCGGAAGAAATTTCTGCCGGAAATTTGAAAATAAATTTCTGTCAAAAATTCGGAAGAAATTTCTGCCGGAAATTTGGAAAAAAAATTCTGCCAGAAATTAAGAAAAAATTTCTGCCGGAAATTCAGAAAAATTCGGCAGAATTCTGCCAAAAAAAACAAAATTTAGCAGAAATTTCGGCGAAAATTTTGGGTGATCTCGGTTGAAAATTTGTAAGAAATTTCTGCCGGAATTTCGGGAGGGAAATTCTACCGGAAAAAAATTTCTGTCGGAAATTCAGGAAAATTTGGCCAAATTCTGCCGAAAAATCTGCCGAATTTGGCGAAAAACATTTGCTGAAAATTCGGCCGAATATTGAATGATTCGTAGTATTTCTTGATAGCTTTTCATCTCATGTTGCGGCACATCGATTGACCATCCCTAAAAACCCAGACCAGGATTTTTTTAAAATAATTTTCTAATTTTTTAATCCCATCACCATACCATCCAAACGCCCCCAACCTCCCCATCAAAAATTCATTACCCAAATGATCCTTTCAAATCAGACTTAATCTGAAATCCAAGCGTCATATGAAAAACTTCTTTATCATTTTTAACCGTCACAATTAATTCAATTCTATATTGACCCTCCCACAATATTGCTGATGACTTTTCATGCTCCGATGAAATATTTTTAATATCAATCATCCCAACATATGGACATTTATGAAAAAAATGACTCATTGAATTTTTCAACTCATTCATTAAGCTTGTTACAAAAATATTTTGTGATGTACCATCCATAAATTCACACCAGTCAATTTTTGATGACTTCATAGCTTCTCGATAAACATTTCCATAACGATAAGAATAAATTAATTTTATTAAAAGTGGCTTTGAAATTGGATTTGGCAATAAAACTCCAATATTTGCTGTTACGAGTCGTCTTGAGTAGGCTTTAAGGTAGCAATAGTTGAGGATGATTGTGACATTGTCGGATGTACATTTTATGTCTGTGTATCGTGTGCCAAAATTATAATTTTCTTTATTCTTGCCTGATAAAGATTTTATGATAAAAAATAAAATTAAAAAAATTTTTAAACTTTTCATTTTTCACGTCTTAATAAAGACTGAACTGATATTTTTTTAATTGTATGAATTAAATTTTCAAAGTAAACTTGAAAAATTACTGAATTATTTTTATTTTTGAAAAATTATGCAAATTATCTAGAAAATTATTTTAATTTTTTTAGCGCATTTTTGAAAAATTGTTTTCAAAAAGGAAGCTCAATCATGCACTTTGATCGGTCGTTCGGTCGTTCGGTCGTTCGGTCGTTCGGTCGTTCGGTCGTTCGGTCGTTCGGTCGTTCGGTCGTTCGGTCGTTCGGTCGTTCGGTCGTTCGGGTCCCAATTATCTCTTGATCTAGACTTCGTAGCAAACTCGGAATTGTTTTAATAGCTTCAATGAATGTTTTTATTCCCGCCGTTTATATTGAAAAGTCAAAAAACACTCATTAAATAGCTTAATTTATCGATTTTATATTTCAAAAAAATATGTAAACAATGCAGGGCAAAGCTATGCTGATGATAAGTTTGAATTTTTTCTAACCGTTAAAAAATTTGAAATTTTTTTGACCGTTATTTCGGATTAAATTTTTTTCTTTTATACACCTTAATTAATTAACATTTAATTTTTTTATACAAAACAAATATAAGTGCGTTTAGAAATTTGAAAAATAATGGATGTGTTCAGAAATTTAAATTTTTTGCTAACGAAAAATTTTGAATTTCAAAAAACCGTTAAATCGTAAAGCTATTTTTTGCATTGAACATTATAAAAATCAATTTTAAAGGAATTTTGATCTTTAGTTTTAAACTTATTATTGAAATGCATTATGATTAAAGAAACAGCAATAGAGTTTTAAAACTCGACAGTCTTTTCTATTTAATCAATTGCTAATCGCTGCGTCAAAAATGCGCTGAAGTCCCTCGATATAAACGAGGACTTTTGTAATTTTTTTAATTTTACAATTGCATATAATAGTTGAGTAGCTAATAATTTTGATGGCATGGCGGAATTTTGAAATAAAACATTTGTGTGTGTCCATCGATGGACAAGAACACAAAATTTATTGAAATAAATTGCAAGATTTAAAGTTGAAGCTTTTAAAATTATTTTAAATTTTTTTTAAATTATTTTTTAATTTTTTTCTTACATTTTTTTAGTATTTTTGTTTTAATTTGTCAGAAAATTCCAAAACGAGAATAAATCTCAAAAGCTGTCCATAGATGGCGCTACTTAAGCTTTTTAGTCATATACATCATAAGATCATTCAAAATGGAAGCTCAATCATAAACTTTTTTGATCGTTCGGGTGGAAAAGCTAATCTTTTGATTTAAACATCGTAGAAAGTTCAAATTTGTTTTATTAGCTTCAGTTCATCGAGTTGCTGGCGGCAAATGTATTTAAGAGGCTTAAAATTGAATTTAAACTTTCAAATTAAATCAGCTTTTAATTTTTTCACACAAAATGCGTTTTTTATTATTCGAATCTGATGTGCGCAATTCATGTTCGACAGACTTATCGAAAGTCTAGGAGTATTCAATTATGAATGTTCGGAAATTGAAAATTCAAAAAAATACGTTACGCTATTTTTTAATTTTCATAAGATTTTTGGAGTTTTATTATTTATATGACATTTTTATAGTCTTAAATTATCGATTCAATCATTTTCTTTGATAAATCGAACAAGGGGTATTTAACTTCGAATTTAGCATGGCAGACAGACAAAATTGAGATTTTTGCACTTTGGTTTGGAAACTGTAACGGTCACAATGTTTGAATTGCTCACATCAGATTTGAATAATATTTTTAGTGATTTTAAAATTTTAAATTTTTTTTTAAAAAAAAAGTTCAAAATCTCCAAAAAAATTAAAAAAAAATCTCAAAAGAATTTAAAAAATCCAAAATTTAAAAATTTTAAAACATTTTTTTAAAAAAAAAATACAAGAAAAAAATTTAAAAAATTTCAAAAAATTCGAAAAATTAAAAAAAAATCAAAAAATTTAAAAATCAAATCAATTCCATTTTATAAAGAAAATTTGCAAGTCAATCTTAATTTGTGAGAATCTTACGATCATTCCAAGACTGTAAATGTAGCTGAAAAGTAACAAAAAACATGAAAAATGAAATCAACAACGACAAACTTGTCGTCTTCATCTTTTTTTGACTTTAAATTGATGAATTTTAATGTATTTGTGTGTGATTCATGTGGACACGTATGTGATGAATGATTTAATAATTGAATAATTGAGCTTGACAGCACTAAGCACTTAATCTGAAAAAAATGATTCATTTCTCGAAAATTGTGCTGAAAAATTTTTTTTTGGAGTTTATAGCAATTGGATATGCGAGGACAAAATTCGGAAGCTGAAATGTTTTTACATAAAAATTACTTTTTAAAATAAGTTAAAAATTAAATGATTATTAGGTTAAAATAAAATTCAATTTTTATTATTTTTTTACAGATATACAAAAATATATAATTCTTAATTTTTATAACAATAATAATAATGATTATAATTTATAGCATAATGTAACGTATTCTTTATATTTAAATAAGTTCAAAAACAACTTTTCCATCTTTAAGATTCAATTCAATTTTTAAGAAAATAAAATAATGTGAATTAGGAGTATTTAAGCATTAATAAATAGCGTGTTATAATATATTTAATAAAGAAAACTCTTAGGCGTATAAATTAATTCAAGTTTGGCGTTTATATTAAGTATTTTTATAATTTTTGGCGTTTTTTTTAAATTTTTATTCATAAATTTTAAAGTTCAGTATCTAAGGCGTCCCTCAAGACTTTAAAATTTATATATCGGTGTTTTTTATATCATTATTACACATTTAAAATTATTTTTACAAAAAATTCATGTAAAATTATTTGAACCTCAACAAAAGATCCAGTGGACAATAAAAATCAACATTCAGGATCTTCATTATCAATTTTGGTTCATTTATTCAACTATGGAAGTTACGTCTTTGTAGTTTTAAATTTCTTGCTACAATAATTTTTATTCCTGGTTAAAGTGTTTTTATTGAAACATAATTTGAGCTATTGTTTTTAATAAAAAAACAATTAAATTCTTCAATTTGCTAGGATTTTTTGACAAAAACCCCTTTTTTATATATAAACCCCTAGAGCCGGTTTTACTAAAGTAAATAATCCTAAAAATCAGTTTTTCAATGCAAGATGCTCAAAACTAATTTTTTTCTAGTACATTGGTACACAGTGAGTTCTAATCCATCGAATTGAAAAAAAATAATTTTGCTTAAGTGGATAATATAGCAAAAAAAACTGTTTTATTAAGTGTCCATAAATTATACACATGGATAATCCAAAAAAAAACAAGCTAGGTATCTTCGAAGATGTTGCCAAGATGCAAAATTCGGGCTATCCATGTAGATAATTTATGGATAATCCACTTAGTAAAACAGTTTTTTCGCTAAATTATCCACTCAGGAAAAATATATATTTTTTTAAAATTCGATGGATTAGGACTCACTATGTATCAATAGATTAGAAAAAAATCGAGGGGAAAACAACATTTTGAGAAGTTTTAAAAATTTCTCACCAAAAAATTTTAGGATGCATCTAGGATCAAAATTTTGATGCATTCTTATGTAGATTTTAAATATAAGAATTCTAACCAATTTATCACCGACCAAAATTTTTGATATCTTCGAGATTTTGTAATTTTTATGGTCGGTGAAAAATTTTTTTTTGATGAGAAATTTTTTTTTTTTCACCATGTTGATTTTCCCTCGAAAAAAAAAATGGTTTTAAGAATTTTGCATTGAAAAAGTGATTTTTAGGATTATTTACTTTAGTAAAACCGGCCCCTAGTTCTTTATAAATTTTACTCTATAAGTCATTGAAAATTATTAGAAAAATTAAGATTTTGATAAAATTTGAATTTCAAAAAACCGTTATTTAAATTTTCTTCAATTTTTTGCGCATCGCAGTGACACTGAAAAATTTTATTCATCTAGTTCATTTAAACTATTCATCTCATTAATATCGATGAATTCAAAGTCACTGTATGACAATCGATCTATTTCATATCTAGGTGTCTCCATCCTTAAAAAAAAAATCTAAGATGATATTCTGAAAATGCAGGAACTTAACATAACAAAATAAAAATAGTAACAATAATAATAATAATGAAAATTGATAAAAATATTTTTTTTGTTTTCTTTTTTGCAACAAATTTATATTTTCTGACGTAATTTTCCTTCAAAGAAGAAATTAAATGTAAAAATAATTCAATAACGATAAATAAAAAAAGAAACAAACGAAATGCTTCAGCTTTATAACGTTCAGAATCAAAAAATTCTTGTCTTTTAATTACCGTATAAAAAACAATACCTGCTAAACCAACATTTAAAAATAAAATAAAAAAAGCAAGAATAATAAACAAAATAAATCTAAAATATGTTTTCCAATTCCAAAGATTTAAAACAAGCATAGAAATAATATTTGGATTAAAAATAACTGTTAATAATAATATTGTTGTAGGTACTGATATTATTGCGCAAGATAGACTAAATCCAACATCACTTTCAAACATTATTGCACAAAAAATTAATGAATATAAAAGCGCAAATAATATTTTAGCATTAAAATTAAATTTAAATTGAACAGAAAAATAAAAATTTTGAACAATTTGAAGAAAATAATTTTTGATCGAAAATCTTCGTGGTTTTAAATTTTCAGAATTTTCATTTGAAAAATTTTCAATTTCGTTAGCATTTGAAGAATTTAATTCAATTTGTTTTAAATTAAAACCCAAAAAACCATTTTTTTGTGAAATTTCTGAAATTTGCAATTCATTGAAATTTTTCTTTAAAATATTTAAATTAAATTCAAATATTTCTAAATTATAATTAATCATCATAAGTTCATGAATTACTAACATTTTTCCATGATTTTTTGATAAAATAAAATCTTTTAAATCATTTTTATCATCAAAAATGTCAAAAAGAATTTCCCAAAAAATTTTATAATTTTCAATATTTTTACTTTTTACAATTTCGTCAATTAAATTTGAACCTTCACGATCGGTTTTTAAAAGAAAATTTTTCATACTTATTTGATAATTTTGAGTAGAAAAATATTTTTTAATTTCTGTACAAATAAATTTCAAATTATTAAAATTTTGAGCTAAAATTGAAATTTGTAAAATATTTTGCTCGTAAAAATTTAAATGATTTAATAAATCATAAATTTCATTTGATTCGAAGAATTTTTCGATAACTTTTAAGAATTTTTGAAATTTAATTGCATCGAAATTTGTCGAACAACTTACGTCATAAAAAATGTTACTTTTTGATCTTAAAAAGAAAATTAATTTAAAATAACATGAAAAAAATTTAAAATTCTTTTTAAAAATATTTGGATCGTTAAGACTTATTAAAATTCGAATTGAATTTTTTTCCAATAATTCTTTCAGTTTTTGATATAAAAATTATCAAAAATTTCAATTTCAAGATTTGATTTAGAAAAATTATTTAAAACTCTTTTTTGACTTAAAAAATTTTTCAATTCTTTTTGATTTTTGAAAAATTAAATAAAAAATTTTCAAATTTTTCAAACATTTTTGAATTTTTGAGCATTTTTTATAATTTTTTCAATATTTTCATACAAAAAATTTTTAGTTTTTCTACGATTTTCATTTTTTAATGTTTCAATTGCTAAATTAACTAAATTTGCATTATTTCCAGCAAAAATTTCAATTGAAATGTGATTATAATTAAAAATAATTTCTTCAAGTTTTAATTTAAATTCTTGTAAATAATTTACAGCTGAAATATCAAAAATAAACATTCGAATAATTTTAAATTTATCTTGTGATAAAATTTTTTTTAAACAATTTAAAATTTCCCAACTTAAATTTTTTTTAATTAATAATTTTGCAATTTCATCTGCAATAAAATATTCACGAAAAGTTTCATGAATAAAAATATATTTTCCATTTTTTTTAACCATTAATCCACATGCATTAATTTCAACATCTTTCCATGCACTTGCATCATAATTCTATATTATAAAATAAAGTTATTCTTCCTGATTGCGTGATTCCGTGATTGCGTGATCGAAATTTGAAATTTTTTTGACGGTTTTTTCTGAATTTCCTGCTTTTTAATTTTTTTTCTTTTTGAGGTGTATAATTAGACTACTCATGCATAGCAATACGTGAAAACACATTTTCAAAAAAATCACGTGGTCGTTAAACTGTATAATAAAAAATTTTAAATGTTTTTTAACCGTTTTTCGTCATTTTTCTTTTCGCAATTTCTTGGGTTTTGGATTTTGAAAATTGACTTTATGTATGTAATGGTTCATGGAAACATATTTTTCAAAAAAATTTTTGGCCGTTAAGCTGCTTAATCCTTAAATTTGAATACTTTTTGACCGTTATTTTTGACTTTATTTTTTCTTAATTTCATGAGTTTTGAGGTATAAAAACTGACTCTACATGTAGGAACATATTCTTTGAAAATTTCGATAACCCTTATGCAGTGAAATCATAAAATTCAAATATTTTTTTACCGTTACAAATTTTCAAATTTATTCTTTTTAGAATTTTTTTGAGTTTACGCTTCGAAAATTGTCTTTTTGTGCAAAATGCAAAGTCAGAACATGCTTAAAAAATTTTTATTTT
Source organism: Chironomus striatipennis (assembly GCA_026123125.1). Taxonomy (NCBI): domain Eukaryota; kingdom Metazoa; phylum Arthropoda; class Insecta; order Diptera; family Chironomidae; genus Chironomus; species Chironomus striatipennis. Next base: position 3,296,745 of record CM047391.1, on the reverse strand, counting down.
TCGTGATCGTTACACTCTCAAATCAAAAAATTTGAAAAATTTTTGACCGCTATTTTCGAGTTTAACTTTTGAGTTTAAATTCACTGTTTTTCCAATATTAGTTTTTCTACAGTAGTTTTATTTGTAAAATTGCGTAAATTAAAGGGTGAAAAAAATTTCGCGTTCGCGCTAACGCGCGAACGCTTAATAAGATTCAAAAAAATTAAAAATTTTGTTGATTTCATTTGTTTTCTCAAGTCTTGCACACAACACATTCTTTAAAATTTTTATCAACTTTCTGTAATAGCTAAAAAATTTATATTACAATAGAATTTTATTCTTCCTGATTGCCTGATTGCGTGATTCCGTGATCGAAATTTAAATATTTTTTGACGGTTATTTTCTATTCCGTTCCATTTGAAGTTTTTTTGATATTATATTGTGGGAAATGACTTTTCATGAATTTTTTTCAAAAATTTTGAGGTTAGGGCTTTGATTTAACCTCAAAAATGACGGTTTTTTGCCTTTTTGTTTTAATTGTGGTGGTGAGCTGTTAAGGTTTTTTGAGCGGAAATTTGGCATGTAGGACATGTAGATGATGATTAGAAAGACTGTATATTCATTTTGGATTTTGAAGTTATTTGAGGTTAGAATATTTATTTTTTGTGTTGTAGTGTACTGTTAGGGTTTTTAAGCTGAATGGCTCCTTTTAAAATTTAAATTTATTTGAGGTTAGAATCGCAACTTTTGCTATCGTAGTGAACTTTTAAATACTTATGAGCTGAAATTTGGGCTGGAGATTAAGTGTATGGTGATTAGAAGGGCTGGATGCTGGAAGCTTATATTAGGTTGGAATACTAATTTATTGAGTTTTAAAAGCTTTGAAATTATTTTTGAAATTTTAGCTTAAAATACTAATTTTAACTTTTTTATGTAGTGCAAGTAAAAAATGATGAAGTTTGAGTTTTTAAATATCTCACTGATTTTAGATTTTTCTCAAATACGTAATTCTAAGTGGATTTTCTTTTTCTTACTACTATGGACGCGTTCAAGAAATTGTCATTTTTCAAAAATTAAGGTTATTGGATTAATAACTGCGAAGGATTTTGATAAAAACTTAATCTAACTTTTTACCACCAAAACTAAAAATTTTAAAAAAATTCAAGAATTAAATTTAATGAAAATTTGAAGTTTTTTTATAAATGAGATGTCTGATAGCTTTAAAACAAATGCAACGGGGCCCGTGACGGGCCCTAAACACTAGTTACCAAATAAAATTTTTCCCAATTCTGGATAAAAACTTAAAAATGCATGAATTTTATGAAATTTAAAAAAATTATCGCCATCTTTTTGAATTTTTACATTTGCATTTTTACGAATTTTTCCTTTACGATTTGACCATCGATCATAAAAATTATCCATAAATTTATCATAAATTTTAGCACCTTGCATATCATCAACATTATTTTCATCTTTAAATCCATCAATAATCATTTTAAATAATTGTGGTAAACCAACTGAATTATTATGCGACACTAAAGCATTTTCAATAATTTTATGAGCTTTTTTACGATAATTTTCATATTTTAATGATTTTTTAATACATTCATTAAAATCATTTATTGTTTTTGGAATTATTTTTTGATCCATTAAAACCCAACTTTTTGATATTAAATCAACACCATCCATTAATGTCATCTCATCAAGTCCATATGCAACATCTAAATTTAATTCTTCTTTTAAATTTACTTCAAAATAATTACGTGTTGCAATCCACAACTGATTTCCGCCATTTTGTTCAAATGATTTTGCCAATTTACATACAAATGCAGCTGTATCAGGTGCAATTTCATCAAATCCATCAAAAAGTACACACATTTTGCCTTCATTATAAAGTTTTTGAAAGATTTTTTTATCAAAATTTTCTTCTAATTTTAATATTTTTTCAATCATAAATGATGAAAATTCTGTCTCATTTTGTTCTTGTTCTGCTTTAAATTCATCAATAAATTGCTTAAGATCAACATAACTAATCCAATTTGTTGGATTTTGTTCGGATAAAATTTTTGAAAAATTTTTCATTGCCCAACTTTTGCCATTTCCAGCCATATCTGAGATTAGAATGTATTTATTATTTTTATTATTTTCAAATAATTCTTCTTGACTTATTTTTTGTATTTGAATAATTTCATCTTCTTGAATAATTTTAAAACATTTTAAATACAAATTTTGAATATTTTTTGGAATTTTTTGTTGATTTGTAACGTTTTTTTTGGCATTAAAATCTCGTTTTTTAAAAATTAAATTAAAATCTTCTTCATCTTTAAATGTATTTAATGTTATTTTATGATTTTTTATTAATTTATTTAACATTTGATCATCAAAAAATTGACTTAATTCTTCTTTTACTTCCTCTATGTCAATTATAATTGCTTCATTTGGACTTGATTTATTAACATTAGGTGTCAATAATTGTTCTAACAAAATTTGTGAATTATTTTGAAAATTTATTAAAGTTTTGAGAATTAAATTTTGTGTTTTTAATGTTAAATCATTAAAATTGTAATTGCAAATTTTAATTTCATGATTTAATAATTTTTTTAATTCTTCTGATTGATCTTGATTTGAAACTACATAAATATAAAAATTATGTTCATTATTTTGCTGAATTTTTTCAATATTTGATGGAATTTTATCCGAAAAATCAAAAATTATTCTTAAATTTTCATTATGATTGCAAATTTCATTAAAATCATTCAAATTTTGCTGTTTTTTAAGTTTTTTTGAATTAACGAAAATATTTTGTGAATCGATCAAATTTTCACATTTTTCTTTTAAATAATTATGAATATTAATCAACAATAACTTTGGGACATTAGTTTGTACAATACACAGCTTGTCCTTCATTATTCCTTCAATTTCGACATTCTTTTGTTGTTTAATTTCAAATAATGATTTTGTGACGTCATTAAGAACCTCAAAAGTTCCATTTAATTTTATAACTTCGTCATTTCTTTGTAGATAATTTTGTAAATCAGGAATGACGTCATTGTACCAAAAATCAAATAAAATTTTATATTCATTTTGAAGAATTTTTAAAACTTCTTCGTTGTCTGCAAATTCGGTTAAAATTTGAACAATTCTGACGATCAATTCTGCATTAAAACTTTCAGAATCGTAGCTAAGAAAAACTGATGAAATTGTTCCATTACACTTGTCATCTTCAGCATCACAATTTGAATCTTTTTTCGACCATTTGTCAATTTTTTGTACTATTTTTTCGTACTTTTCTTTCATATCATCTTTATGCTTATAAAATGGACTCTCATGGTTCTGATAAACTAGTTTCATGACATAATGACACAACTCGTGAGCTAAAACTCCTTTAATTTGCTGCATACGCTGTTTGCCGTCTTCATCGATTAATTTGGCACCAATAAAAATCCATTTTGATGTTGGATACATTGAACCTAAGGCTGATGGACCAGATAGACTTGCATTTTCAACCTTTAAAATGGGAATAATTAACTTTACTAAAGACTTGAAAGTTTTAAAGATAAGAGAATGTATAAAGGTGTGGAATGTGGAACATAAGAAGCTCTGTGCTGGTGCAGGTTTCTAGAGTATACCCTAGCAACAGGGTTGATACAAAGGTGTCTGAGTTTTGGAACTGCCTTTAATCTAAGCAAAGTTTTGTCTTTCATTTCAAGTTGCCTACGCCTAGGCAATCCTTTTTAAAGTCACATGCTAGGTATCAACTCTGCCTAGCAGAGATGAAACATATATCTTTAAAAAAGGTAGGCGCAAGCAATTTTAATTCAAACGCACAGTAAAAAAACGTTAAGAAAGATAAAAAAAAATTGATCAAATAAAGTGTGTAGCGCAGGGGCGTAGCCAGGGGGGGTTTTGGGGGTCAAAACCCCCCTATTTTCGCAAAGTTTATGCTAGATATTATTGAATTTTTCAGATCCGAACCAAACAAAAAAAAAAAAAAACGTCGAAAAGTAGCAAAAACCCCCCCTCAAAAAAATTCCTGGTGTAGCGTGCTTATTGAGGTTGCACAATAAGCGAAGCAACGGATGTGCAATGCTGAGGCTCACAAGTATTTTATTCAGGGCAATAAAACATCGCTCATAGCATAGCAACATAAGTGCAAAGCTAGCTTTGAGATAAGCTCAAAAAGTGCACGGATGCACGAAGTCTGACTCCGAAGTTGACCAAATGTCAAGTGTATACTTTCTCGTGGTATTCTCTGATATCGCTAAATACACCACTGGCGACCGAGCTCTGTGTCAGGATGAGCACTTAAAAGGATAGATTAAAAGCCTATCCAAACAAGAGTTGATACAAAGGTACCTTTGCTCAGGCACTGCATTTAATCTAAGCAAAGTTTTGCCTTTGCAAGGCACATCAAAAGCACAGGCAATTTTTTCTGCCTTTGACAAAGCCAAAGGTATGCGCTTTTGATTTCAAGTTGCCTACGCCTAGGCAAACCTTTTTAAAGTCACATGCTAGGTATCAACTCTGATCCAAACAACCTGACTGAAGGGTGGCAGCCCCACAATCAGGCTAGGGATGGTTAATTCAATTTTGTACAAAGAAAGCAACGAGATGCAAATAGGACTGGATTAATAACGACAACCCAACGCAAACGACAATGGACTACGATTGGTCAATGGAATGTCAGGATCCTCTTTCAAAAGGGAAAACTGGCACAAGTCAATAAAGAACTCAGCAGATATAAGATCGAGATACATAGTGATGTATGGCTCTGAGTCATGGAATATGACTGTGAATGATGAGAATGCAATTGGCGTCTTTGAGAGAAAGGTCTTGAGAACCATACTTGGACCAAAAAAGGAAGGAGACTTTTTTAAGAGCAGGAGCAACGCTGAAATTTAGCAGTTATTAAAGGAAGCTGATATCGTGAAGCGAATCAAGGTCAACAGACTGCGTTGGGCTGGTCATATCATCAGGAGACCTGAAGAAGCTCCAATTAATAAAGTCTTTAAGTCTCATTTTGCAGATGGAAAGAGATTGCGCGGACGGCCAAAGAATTCCTGGAAGGAAGCTGTTGATAGAGATGGCATTGCATTTGGTATTGGGAATTGGAAGATAGTAACCAGCGATAGAGCCGGGTTCTAGCGCCAACTAAGGGAGGCTATGGATCACAATTGATCTGTAAAGCCAGCGATGTATGTATGTATGTGCCTGGACTGCTATGATGCTGAAGCCACTGTTTGACGAGATCTGGTCTCTTGAAAAGTACCCCTCTTGAAAAAGGAAGTACGACTGGATTAGAAAATGTCATTACTGGGACAGAAACACAAGTTTGTTACACCGCCCTTGGTTGGAATCCAAAAGCTACTGAAAACACTGATGAAAGAATGTCAGCTTAATGTGCGGACAGAGAATTTGTACAAACTAGGTGATAAGGCCAGCAACAGAGTCAGATGGAAAGCATTTTGCTGTAACCTAAGCTCCACATAGGAACATGGTTGCAGTAAATAAATTCTTATTTTCACCAAAGGCAAAAAGCCATCCTGAGAATACCTATATGTCTGCTATTGTATGTTATTTCCTCAGGTTTAAGAGCTGGAATTTAAATTTTATGCTGTGTTGAAGTCGCTAACAATAGGAATCTTTTAATCTATGAACATTTGCTCTCAACCAGTAAATATGAGTTTTATAGCTTAAATAAAATATTACCTTTGAAATAAAGTATCAACCCTGCTATAGGATATACCCTAGAAACCCAGCTCAGCAGCCCTGCTATGCATGCCCAAGATATATAACCATAATGCAACCAGAGATGGCAACCGGCCACCAGCGGCCACTGGATTTAGGAACTACTGGTTGTATTATTATTGTTTTGTTTGCCGCCAAAAAAATGTTTAAAAAATTTCAAAAAATTTAAAAATTTCAAAAAATTTCAAAATTTCAAAAAATTTAAAAATTTCAAAAAATTTAAAAATTTCAAAAAATTTAAAAATTTCAAAAAATTTAAAAATTTCAAAAAATTTAAAAATTTCAAAAAATTTAAAAATTTCAAAAAATTTAAAAATTTCAAAAAATTTAAAAATTTCAAAAAATTTAAAAATTTCAAAAAATTTAAAAATTTCAAAAAATTTAAAAATTTCAAAAAATTTAAAAATTTCAAAAAATTTAAAAATTTCAAAAAATTTAAAAATTTCAAAAAATTTGAAAATTTCAAAAAATTTAAAAATTTCAAAAAATTTAAAAATTAAAAAATTTAAAAAATTTGAAAAATTTTAAAAAATTTTAAAAAATTTTAAAAAATTTGAAAAATTTTAAAAAATTTTAAAAAATTTAAAAAAATTTTAAAAAAATTTTAAAAGGTTTAAAAAATTTTAAAAAATTTTAAAAAATTTTAAAAAATTTTAAAAAATTTGAAAAATTTTTAAAAAATTTTAAAAAATTCTAAAAAATTTTAAAAAATTTTAAAAAATTTTAAAAAATTTTAAAAAATTTTAAAAAATTTTAAAAAATTTTAAAAAATTTTAAAAAATTTTAAAAAATTTTAAAAAGTTTTGAAAAATTTAAAAAATTTTAAAAAATTTTAAAAAATTTTAAAAAGTTTTAAAAAATTTTAAAAGTTTTAAAAAATTTTAAAAAATTTTAAAAAATTTTAAAAAATTTTAAAAAATTTTAAAAAATTTTAAAAAATTTTAAAAAATTTTAAAATAAAAAATTTAAAAAATTTAAAAAATTAAAAAAAATTTAAAAAAATTAAAAAATTTAAAAAATTTAAAAAATTTAAAAACTTTAAAAAATTTAAAAGATTTTAAAAAAAAATTTAAAAAAATAAAAAATTCAAATAATTTAAAAATTTAAATTGTATTGGAAAATATAAAATTTAGAAAAATTTAAAAATTTAGAAAATTTAAATTTTTTATTGAAAAATTTAAATATTAAAAAAAATTAAAAAATTTTTTAAAAAATTAAAAAAAGTTTAAAAAACTTGCAAATAATTAATTTTTTTAAATAATTAAATTTTTAAAATTTTTTAAAATTTTTTAAAATTTTTTAAAATTTTTTAAAATTTTTTTAAATTTTTTAAAATTTTTTAAAATTTTTTAAAATTTTTTACAACTCTGAATGCAGCTAATGTGTCATGAAAAATTCTGTTTAACTCAAGAGTATTTTTTTCAAACAGTGTGAAAACCCCACGAAACGTGATCAATTCTTAAATACAGCGGGTCCTTGATTTGAAAAGTTGTATTGTTCCAGAAAAATCTTATTCAAATCAAAACGAATGAAAAATTTCCGTTAAATTTAAAAATTTGAATTTTTGCATGAAATAATTTTAAGAATTTAAATCGAAGTTATTCAAATCGAAGGCCCGCTGTATTTATCATACTTATAAAAATAAAATTAAAAACTCACCGTCGTATTGTCAAAATCAAAAATAATTTTTAATTTGCCACACGAAGCTGCAACATTTAAAAATTCCGGTCCATTTTTGATCTTGTTGATGTCCTCGTACCAATTTCGAATATTTCTTCTGTATTCTTTTTCCACTTCTTTTGTAATTTTTTTATTATGAATTTTTGATCGATTGCACAGCAAATTTATAGACTGTTGATCATCCGGAATTGCTTCTTCAACATTTTGCTTCCTTTGTCTTTTTACAAACTTTACGACATCATTTTTTTCATTAGGATTTGTTGTGGTAAAGCCTCCTAATTTAAGGTAGTTGAAAATTTCAAACATTTTGGATTGTCCAGCCACCATTAATGCTGAGTTGTTGCTAATATTATAAGCTATATTTAGGCCTTGATTCCTTTCGATGAATTTTTTGACATCATCAATATTGTCATTCTTAATTGCAGTTTCAAATTCCATTCGTTCTTCGACAATTCCATCAAGTCTTTTATGTTCAAATACCTTTGACTGGAATTCATCAGGAAATGGAAAGTCTGCGAAATCTATCAAGTCACAAAGGATATCAAATTGTTGCGTCTCAAATGCTGTTATCGATACTTTAATTTGATGATCAAATGGAAGTTCCTGAATGCAATAATTGAAGTCATCAAGTAAATAATCAATTACGTCTGTATTTTTATTTTTTATAGCTGTCAACAAGATTGTCGTAGATTCTGAGCTTTTTTGTGTTTGTGTTGGTGTGTTGATGGAAATTACGGCAGTTAATTTTTTTTGGTTGTTGGTGTTTAAGAATCCATCGGAATCATCAAATGGAGCATCAAGAATTGCCAAAAATTCATCTTTAGTTCCATTTTTAGCTACTTCGAGGATCATTTGTTCATAAAATTCATCATTTAAGTTTAAAATTGTTAAAAATCTTAAAATAAATTGCGATTTAAGATTTTTGATTTGATTTTCGAAATTTGATAATTTGTTGTTTAAAAATAGCCACAAAAATGATTCAAAATTTGTTATTTCCTCAAATTTATTTTCACTTTGATTAATGTCATGGAACTGATTTGAATTTTCATTTTTATAAAATATTTTTGATAATTTTTCATCATTTAATGTCAACTGAAGAATTAAAGGACGACTTTTACTGAATTTTAGCAATTTTTCTTGCACTTTTATTTCACATAATTCTAAATTATTATTAACATTAATGATGAATATAAATAAATGTGGAAAATCTGTGGCTTTTAATTCATCAATTTTAGTCAAAATATCCTCAAAATTCCACTCACATGAGAACTCAATCACTTTACATGAATTTTTATCAATTTTATTGAGATTTTTGCCATTTTTTAATTTTATTAAAAAATTTTCATTTATTTTTATTAAATTTTCACAATTTAAAATATTTTGCGCCATTTTTTGAAATTTATAACAATTTTTTTTTGGCAATTTTTACTAAAATTAGTTTTTTTTTCTCTGCGTAAATACAACCGGAATGATTCATGCACACAATCTCACAAAATATTCTCAAATTCAGCTTTGATCTTTAATGTCAAAAATGATCAAAATTTCAACAAATTTTTACTTTATTTTATTTGTTTAATGTTTTTTGGCACTTTGTGTTTAGTTTGAAATGTTTTTTGTTAATTTTTGAATTGTTTTTTCCACTTTTAATTTGAAATTTAAAATCTTGATTGAATCTTTTTTTTTGAGATTTAACACAAACAAAATTTGCATACATTTAAGAATTTTTTAATGTTATCCGCATTACAATTTTTTTTAATTTGAATAAAAATACGTTATTTATATTTGAAAATTTATTATTTTTAAAATTTTGTAATTTAACTGCCGAATTTTGAATAATTTTTGTTGAATCTTTGAAGGCTTTAATTTTTTTTCTTTTATTTTTTAGTATTTTTGTTTTAATTTGTTAGAAAATTCCAAAAACAACAATAAATCTCGAAAGCTGTCCATAGATGGCGCAATTTAAGCTTTTTAGTCATATACATCATAAGATCATTCAAAATGGAAGCTCAATCATAAACTTTTTTATCGTTTGGGTGGAAAAGCTAATCTTTTGATTTAAACATCGTAGAAAGCTTGAATTTGTTTTATTAGCTTTAGTTCATCGAGTTGCTGGCGGCAAATGTATTTAAGAGGCTTAAAATTGAATTTAAACTTTCAAATTAAATCAGCTTTTAATTTTTCACACAAAATGCGTTTTTTATTATCTAAACAAATTTTTAGTTAATTTAAGATTTTAAAAATTTTCAAAAAATTTCGAAAAATTCAAAAAAAAAAAATCAAAAAATTTAAAAATCAAATCAATTCCATTTTATAAAGAAAATTTGCAAGTCAATCTTAATTTGTGAGAATCTTACGATCATTCCGAGACTGTAAATGTAGCTGAAAAGTAACAAAAAACATGAAAAATGAAATCAACAACGACAAACATGTCGTCTTTTTTTTTTTGACTTTAAATTGATGAATTTTAATGTATTTGTGTGTGATTCATGTGGACACGTATGTGATGAATGATTTAATAATTGAATAATTGAGCTTGACAGCACTAAGCACTTAATCTGAAAAAAATGATTCATTTCTCGAAAATTGTGCTGAAAATTTTTTTTGGAGTTTATAGCAATTGGATATGCGAGGACAAAATGCGGAAGCTGAAATGTTTTTACATAAAAATTATTTTTTAAGAAAAGTTAAAAATTAAATGATTATTAGGTTAAAATAAAATTCAATTTTTATTATTTTTTTACAGATATACAAAAATATATAATTCTTAATTTTATAACAATAATAATAATGATTATAATTTATAGCATAATGTAACGTATTCTTTATATTTAAATAAGTTCAAAAAAATATTTTCCATCTTTTTTAAGATTCAATTCAATTTTTAAGAAAATAAAATAATGTGAATTAGGCGTATTTAAGCATTAATAAATGGCGTGTTATAATATATTTAATAAAGAAAACTCTTAGGCGTATAAATTAATTCAAGTTTGGCGTTTACATTAAGTATTTTTATAATTTTTGGCATTTTTTTAATTTTTTATTCATAAATTTTAAAGTTCAGTATCTAAGGCGTTCCTCAAGACTTTAAAATTTATATATCGGTGTTTTTTATATCATTATTACACATTTAAAATTATTTTTACAAAAAATTCATGTAAAATTATTTGAACCTCAACAAAAGATCCAGTGGACAATAAGAATCAACATTCAGGATCTTCACTATCAATTTTGGTTCATTTATTCGACTATGGATGTTACGTCTTTGTAGTTTTGAATTTCTTGCTATAAATTTTTATTCCTGGTTAAAGTATTTTTATTGAAACATAATTTGAGCTATTTTGACAAAAAAAAACAATTAAATTCTTCAATTTGCTATGATTTTATGAGAAAAACCTCTCTTTTATATATAAACCCCTAGAGTCGGTTTTACTAAAGTAAATAATCCTAAAAATCAGTTTTTCAATGCAAGATGCTCAAAACTAATTTTTTTCTAGTACATTGGTACACAGTGAGTTCTAATCCATCGAAAACGAAAAGAATAATTTTGCTTAAGTAGATGATATAGCAAAAAAACTGTTTTATTAAGTTTCCATAAATTATACACATGAATAATCCAAAAAAAAACAAGCTTGGTATCTTCCAAGATGTTGCCAAGATGCAAAATTCGGACTTTCCATGTGGATAATTTATGGATAATCTACTTAGTAAAACAGTTTTTTCGCTAAATTATCCACTCAGGAAAAATATATATTTTTTTTAAATTCGATGGATTAGGACTCACTATGTATCAATAGATTAGAAAAAAATCGAGGGGAAAACAACATGGTGAGAAGTTTTAAAAATTTCTCACCAAAAAATTTTAGGATGCAAAATTTTGATGCAGTCTTATGTAGATCCTAAATATAAGAATTCTGGCCAATTTATCACCGACCAAAATTTTTGATATCTTCGAGATTTTGCAATTTTTATGGTCGGTGAAAAATTTTTTTTGGTGAGAATTTTTTTTTTCACCATGTTGATTTTCCCTCGAAAAAAAACTAGTTTTAAGCATCTTGCATTAAAAAAGTGATTTTTAGGATTATCTACTTTAGTAAAACCGGCCCCTAGTTCTTTATAAATTTTACTCTATAAGTCATTGAAAATTATTAGAAAAATTAAGATTTTGATAAAATTTGAATTTCAAAAAACCGTTATTTAAATTTTCTTCAATTTTTTGCGCATCGCAGTGACACTGAAAAATTTTATTCATCTAGTTCATTTAAACTATTCATCTCATTAATATCGATGAATTCAAAGTCACTGTATGACAATCGATCTATTTCATATCTAGGTGTCTCCATCCTTAAAAAAAAAATCTAAGATGATATTCTGAAATGCAGGGAACTTAACATAACAAATAAAAATAGTAACAATAATAATAATAATGAAAATTGATAAAAATATTTTTTTTGTTTTCTTTTTTGCAACAAATTTGTATTTTCTGACGTAATTTTCCTTCAAAGAAGAAATTAAATGTAAAAATAATTCAGTAACGATAAAGAAAAAAAGAAACAAACGAAATGCTTTAGGTTTATCACGTTCAGAAATAAAAAATTCTTCTCTTTCAATAACTACATAAAAAGCAAGACCTGCTAAAACAGGTATTAAAGATAAAATGAAAAAAGCAAGAATAATAAACAAAATAAATCTAAAATATGTTTTCCAATTCCAAAGATTTAAAACAAGCATAGAAATAATATTTGGATTAAAAATAACTGTGAATAATAATATTATTGTAGGTACTAGTATTATTGCGCAAGTAAGACCATATCCAACATCACTTTCAAACATTATTGCACAAAAAATTAATGAATATAAAAGCGCAAATAATATTTTAGCATTAAAATTAAATTTAAATTGAACAGAAAAATAAAAATTTTGAACAATTTGAAGAAAATAATTTTTGATCGAAAATCTTCGTGGTTTTAAATTTTCAGAATTTTCATTTGAAAAATTTTCAATTTCGTTAGCATTTGAAGAATTTAATTCAATTTGTTTTAAATTAAAACCCAAAAAACCATTTTTTTGTGAAATTTCTGAAATTTGCAATTCATTGAAATTTTTCTTTAAAATATTTAAATTAAATTCAAATATTTCTAAATTATAATTAATCATCATAAGTTCATGAATTACTAACATTTTTCCATGATTTTTTGATAAAATAAAATCTTTTAAATCATTTTTATCATCAAAAATGTCAAAAGAATTTCCCAAAAAATTTTATAATTTTTCAATATTTTTTACTTTTTTACAATTTCGTCAATTAAATTTGAACCTTCACGATCGCATTTTAAAAGAAAATTTTTCATACTTATTTGATAATTTTGAGTAGAAAAATATTTTTTAATTTCTGTACAAATAAATTTCAAATTATTAAAATTTTGAGCTAAAATTGAAATTTGTAAAATATTTTGCTCATAAAAATTTAAATTATTTAATAAATCATAAATTTCATTTGATTCGAAGAATTTTTCGATAACTTTTAAGAATTTTTGAAATTTAATTGCATCGAAATTTGTCGAACAACTTACGTCATAAAAAATGTTACTTTTTGATCTTAAAAAGAAAATTAATTTAAAATAACATGAAAAAAATTTAAAAATTCTTTTAAAAATATTTGGATCGTTAAGACTTATTAAAATTCGAATTGAATTTTTTCCAATAATTCTTTCAGTTTTTGATATAAAATTATCAAAAAATTTCAATTTCAAGATTTGATTTAGAAAAAATTATTTAAAACTCTTTTTTCACTAAAAAAATTTATCAATTCTTTTAGATTTTTGAAAAAATTAAATAAAAAATTTACAAAAATTTCAAACAAATTTGAATTTTTGAGCATTTTTTATAATTTTTTCAATATTTTCATACAAAAAATTTTTAGTTTTTCTACGATTTTCATTTTTTAATGTTTCAATTGCTAAATTAACTAAATTTTCATTATTTCCAGCAAGAATTTCACTAAAAATGTGATTATAATTAAAAATAATTTCATTAAGTTTTAATTTAAATTCTTGTAAATAATTTACAGCTAAAATATCAAAAATAAACATTCGAACAATTTTAAATTTATCTTGTGATAAAATTTTTTTTAAACAATTTAAAATTTCCCAACTTAAATTTTTTTTAATTAATAATTTTGCAATTTCATCTGCAATAAAATATTCACGAAAAGTTTCATGAATAAAAATATATTTTCCATTTTTTTTTAACCATTAATCCACATGCATTAATTTCAACATCTTTCCATGCACTTGCATCATAATTACCAAATAAAATTTTTCCCAATTCTGGATAAAAACTTAAAAATGCATGAATTTTATGAAATTTAAAAAAATTATCGCCATCTTTTTGAATTTTTACATTTGCATTTTTACGAATTTTTCCTTTACGATTTGACCATCGATCATAAAAATTATCCATAAATTTATCATAAATTTTAGCACCTTGCATATCATCAACATTATTTTCATCTTTAAATCCATCAATAATCATTTTAAATAATTGTGGTAAACCAACTGAATTATTATGTGACACTAAAGCATTTTCAATAATTTTATGAGCTTTTTTACGATAATTTTCATATTTTAATGATTTTTTAATACATTCATTAAAATCATTTATTGTTTTTGGAATTATTTTTTGATCCATTAAAACCCAACTTTTTGATATTAAATCAACACCATCCATTAATGTCATCTCATCAAGTCCATATGCAACATCTAAATTTAATTCTTCTTTTAAATTTACTTCAAAATAATTACGTGTTGCAATCCACAACTGATTTCCGCCATTTTGTTCAAATGATTTTGCTAATTTACATACAAATGCAGCTGTATCAGGTGCAATTTCATCAAATCCATCAAAAAGTACACAAATTTTGCCTTCATTATAAAGTTTTTGAAAGATTTTTTTATCAAAATTTTCTTCTAATTTTAATATTTTTTCAATCATAAATGATGAAAATTCTGTCTCATTTTGTTCTTGTTCTGCTTTAAATTCATCAATAAAAACACGACTTACGTAGAAAGCCAGGAACTTCTACGCTACCTTCTGATAGATTTTTCACCTATAAGATTATAGTTTTCAAAGCAAGAACCAAAAAGGGTTAAAATTTTTTACATTGCTTTATTTGAGAGAATTGAGTTTTGTAAGGTTAAAGTCTCGATAATTTTGCAACTTCCGTTCGCTCCAGTTGCTGCTCCGCGGTCAGTATATTCAGTAGATCTGAGTGTACTTTATGTTAGACTTTTTGTTGGATCTGACTATTTCATAGATTACAGTCTCGATAGTTTTGCAACTTCCGCTTCGCTCCAGTTGCTGCTCCGCGGTCAGTCTATTCAGTAGATCAGAGCTTCATGTATGTTGGTCTTTTTGTTAGATCAGACTTAATCATAGATTACAGTTTCGATAGTTTTGTTAACTTCGTTCAAACTTTTTGTGTTCGAGCTTCGCTCGAACACTTTTACATTTTACCTGATGAATCCAAAGTCTAAGAACGTATTGGGAAAATTTTCACACCTTCACTCGCTTCGCTTCGTTCAGGATGTAAAAATTTGTGAGCTTCGCTCAACCTAGTTTGAACTATGTTCAAACTTCTTGTGTTCGAGCGAAGCTCGATTTTTTTACATTTTATTTTATGAATTGAAAGTCGCTTCGCTTCGTTTCGTTCGACTTTTATAGATTACAGAAGTGTCGAACTCCACTTCGCTTCGCTTCGTTCCGTTCGACTTTTACAGATTACAGAAGTGTCGAACTCCACTTCGCTTCGCTTCGTTCCGTTCGACTGTTATAGATTACAGGAATGTCGAACTTCACTTCGCTTCGCTTCGTTTCGTTCGACTTTTATAGATTACAGGAGTGTCGAACTCCACTTCGCTTCGCTTCGTTCCGTTCGACTTTTATAGATTACAGGAGTGTCGAACTCCACTTCGCTTCGCTTCGTTCCGTTCGACTTTTATAGATTACAGGAATGTCGAACTTCACTTCGCTTCGCTTCGTTCCGTTCGACTGTTATAGATTACAGGAATGTCGAACTTCACTTCGCTTCGCTTCGTTTCGTTCGACTTTTATAGATTACAGGAATGTCGAACTCCACTTCGCTTCGCTTCGTTCCGTTCGACTTTTATAGATTACAGGAGTGTCGAACTCCACTTCGCTTCGCTTCGTTCCGTTCGACTTTTATAGATTACAGGAATGTCGAACTCCACTTCGCTTCGCTTCGTTCCGTTCGACTGTTATAGATTACAGGAATGTCGAACTTCACTTCGCTTCGCTTCGTTTCGTTCGACTTTTATAGATTACAGGAATGTCGAACTCCACTTCGCTTCGCTTCGTTCCGTTCGGACTTTTATAGATTACAGGAATGTCGAACTCCACTTCGCTTCGCTTCGTTCCGTTCGACTGTTATAGATTACAGGAATGTCGAACTCCACTTCGCTTCGCTTCGTTCCGTTCGACTTTTATAGATTACAGGAATGTCGAACTCCACTTCGCCTCGCTTCGTTAAGATCGACTATTATAGATTACAGGAATGTCGAACTCCACTTCGTTTCGCTTCGTTCCGTTCGACTTTTATAGATTACAGGAATGTCGAACTCCACATAGCTTCGCTTAGTTCCCTTCGACTGTTATAGATTAAAGGAATGTCGAACTCCACTTCGCTTCGCTTCGTTCCGTTCGACTTTTATAGATTACAGGAATGTCGAACTCCACTTCGCTTCGCTTCGTTCCGTTCGACTTTTATAGATTACAGGAATGTCGAACTCCACTTCGCTTCGCTTCGTTCCGTTCGACTGTTATAGATTACAGGAATGTCGAACTCCACTTCGCTTCGCTTCGTTCCGTTCGACTGTTATAGATTACAGGAGTGTCGAATTCCACATATTTCTCATGTTAAAGCATTGAAAATGTAATCTCAATGCTTAAAATCCTTTAAATCCACATATTTCTCACGCATCGAAAGTGTAACATCAACATTTATATTGATAAAATCCGGTAGAATATAATACTAGAGAAAATAACCGTCAATTTAAATTTAAATGTGTAACGGTTTTTAAAAATTTAAATTGTTCCATGAAAAAATTACTTGAAAATTTTTCTAACTTTATCAAAAATCTTGATTCATTAAGAATTTTAATATACATTTTAATTTGTATTATTATATAACGTGTAATGAATCATATGAGCTCATTTTTAGTGTCAGAAAAGAAACTCGTGGTTTTTCTAGTAGCATGCCACTCGGATCTTGGTATGATGTTGGTTCCATATTCAGGCATATACAAAGAACATATATGCCAAATTTCAGCTTCTATGAACCTTACCAAGCATCAAAATAAGTGTATTATCTTTTATAAAGAAACACGTGGTTTTCTTAGTAGCATGCCCCTCGGATCTTGGTTTGATGTTGGTTCCATATTCAGGCATATACAAGGAACATACATGCCAAATTTCAGCTTCTATGAACCTTACCAAGCATCAAAATAAGTGTATTATCTTTTATAAAGAAACACGTGGTTTTCTTAGTAGCATGCCCCTCGGCTCTTGGTTTGATGTTGGTTCTATATTTAAGAATGTCCAAGGAACCTACATGCCAAATTTCAGCTTCCCCGGACCTAATCAAGCATCAAAATAAGTGTATTATCTTTTATAAAGAAACACGTGGCTTTCTTAGTAGCATGCCCCTCGGATCTTGGTATGATGTTGGTTCCATATTTAGGCATGTCCAAGAAACCTACATGCCAAATTTCAGCTTCTATGAACCTTACCAAGCATCAAAATAAGTGTATTATCTTTTATAAAGAAACACGTGGTTTTCTTAGTAGCATGCCCCTCGGATCTTGGTTTGATGTTGGTTCTATATTCAGAAATGTCCAAGGAACCTACATGCCAAATTTCAGCTTCCTTGGACCTAATCAAGCATCAAAATAAGTGTATTGTCTTTTATAAAGAAACACGTGGCTTTCTTAGTAGCATGCCCCTCGGATCTTGGTATGATGTTGGTTCAATATTTAGGCATGTCCAAGGAACCTATATGCCAAATTTCAGCTTCCTTGGACCTAATCAAGCATCAGAATTCAAAAACATGTTTTTTCAACTTCCTCTCAAATTTGGAGGTTAAACACCTACTTAACCTCAAAATCACGCAAAGCGCATAGCCATTCCCCCAATTTCACTGCTTGCCTGATAAAACGGCATCAAAACCTCATCGAAATATATTAATCTCGAAGCTGTAGGCCTGTCCACCAAATTTGACGTTTTTTAAGCATTTTTGTTTTGATTTCGGGGGTCGTGCAGGGGGGACCATTGAAAAAATGAGTTACACCATTCGACGCGTAATTAAATTCCGACAATTTGATGACCACGTTATATGACCTTAAAATGCTTTGTTTTCTCAAAAAATGCAAAAAACGTAAAAAAAGGCCAAAAGTAAAACCAATAACTTATACGCTTACGCGTAGAAGTTAATTGCTTAAGATCAACATAACTAATCCAATTTGTTGGATTTTGTTCGGATAAAATTTTTGAAAAATTTTTCATTGCCCAACTTTTGCCATTTCCAGCCATGTCTGAGATTAGAATGTATTTATTATTTTTATTATTTTCAAATAATTCTTCTTGACTTATTTTTTGTATTTGAATAATTTCATCTTCTTGAATAATTTTAAAACATTTTAAATACAAATTTTGAATATTTTTTGGAATTTTTTGTTGATTTGTAACGTTTTTTTTGGCATTAAAATCTCGTTTTTTAAAAATTAAATTAAAATCTTCTTCATCTTTAAATGTATTTAATGTTATTTTATGATTTTTTATTAATTTATTTAACATTTGATCATCAAAAAATTGACTTAATTCTTCTTTTACTTCCTCTATGTCAATTATAATTGCTTCATTTGGACTTGATTTATTAACATTAGGTGTCAATAATTGTTCTAACAAAATTTGTGAATTATTTTGAAAATTTATTAAAGTTTTGAGAATTAAATTTTGTGTTTTTAATGTTAAATCATTAAAATTGTAATTGCAAATTTTAATTTCATGATTTAATAATTTTTTTAATTCTTCTGATTGATCTTGATTTGAAACTACATAAATATAAAAATTATGTTCATTATTTTGCTGAATTTTTTCAATATTTGATGGAATTTTATCCGAAAAATCAAAATTATTCTTTAAATTTTCATTATGATTGCAAATTTCATTAAAATCATTCAAATTTTGCTGTTTTTTAAGTTTTTTTGAATTAACAAAAATATTTTGTGAATCAAGTAAATTTCCACATTTTCCTTTTAAATAATTATGAAAGTTAATGAGTAAGAGCTTTGGCACATTAGTTTGCACGATGGATAGTTTGTTCTTCATAATTCCTTCAATTTCGACATTCTTTTGTTGTTTAATTTCAAATAATGATTTTGTGACGTCATTAAGAACCTCAAAAGTTCCATTTAATCTTATAACTTCGTCATTTCTTTGTAGATAATTTTGTAAATCAGGAATGACGTCATTGTACCAAAAATCAAATAAAATTTTATATTCATTTTGAAGAATTTTTAAAACTTCTTCGTTGTCTGCAAATTCTGTCAATATTTGAACAATTCTGACAATCAACTCTGCATTAAAACTTTCAGAATCGTAGCTAAGAAAAACTGATGAAATAATTTTATTGCACTTGTCATCTTCTGCATCACAATCTGAATCCTTTCCAGACCATTTGTCAATTTTTTTAACCATTTTTTCGTACTTTTCTTTCATGTCGTCTCTATTCTTATAAAATGGACTCTCTTGATTCTGATAAACTAGTTTCATAACATAATGACACAATTCGTGAGCTAAGACTCCTTTGATTTGCTGCATGCGATTCTTGCCTTCTTTATCGATTAATTTTGCACCAATAAAGATCCATTTTGATGTTGGATACATTGAACCTAAGGCTGATGGACTTGATAGACTTGCATTTTCAACCTTTAAAATGGGAATAATTAACTTTACTAAAGACTTGAAAGTTTTAAAGATAAGAGAATGTATAAAGGTGTGGAATGTGGAACATAAGAAGCTCTGTGCTGGTGTAGATTTCAAGAGTATAACCTAGCAACAGGGTTGATACAAAGGTGTCTGAGTTTTGGAACTGCCTTTAATCTAAGCAAAGTTTTGCCTTTGCAAGGCACATCAAAGGCAAAGGCAATTTTTTCTGCCTTTGACAGAGGCAAAAGTATGCGCCTTTGATTTCAAGTTGCCTACGCCTAGGCAAACCTTTTTAAAGGCACATGCTAGGTATCAACTCTGATCCAAACAACCTGCCTGAAAGCCCCACAATCAGGCTAGGGATAGTAAGGTTTACAACCGGCCATTTCGAAATTCAATTTGTACGAAGAAAGCAACGAGATGCAAATAGGACTGGATTAATAACGACGAACCAACGCAAACGACAATGAACTACGATTGATCAATGGAATGTCAGGACACTCTTTCAAAAGGGAAAACTGGCACAAGTCAATAAAGAACTCAGCAGATATAAGATCGAGATACATAGTGATGTATGGCTCTGAGTCATGGAATATGACTGTGAATGATGAGAATGCATTTGGCGTCTTTGAGAGAAAGGTCTTGAGAACCATACTTGGACCAAAAAAGGAAGGAGACTTTTTTAAGAGCAGGAGCAATGCTGAAATTTAGCAGTTGTTAAAGGAAGCTGATATCGTGAAGCGAATCAAGGTCAACAGACTGCGTTGTGTGGGTAATATCATCAGGAGACCTGAAGAAGCTCCAATTAATAAAGTCTTTAAGTCTCATTTTGTAGATGGAAAGAGATTGCGCGGACGGCCAAAGAACTCCTGGAAGGAAGCTGTTGATAGAGAAAGCATTGCATTTGGTATTGGGAATTGGAAGATAGTAGCCAGCGATAGAGCCAGGTTCAGGCGCCAACTAAGGGAGGCTATGGATCAAAATTGATCTGTAAAGCCAGCATTGTATGTATGTATGTGCCTGGACTGCTATGATGCTGAAGCCACTGTTTGACGAGATCTGGTCTCTTGAAAAGTACCCCTCTTGAAAAAGGAAGTACGACTGGATTAGAAAATGTCATTACTGGGACAGAAACACAAGTTTGTTACACCGCCCTTGGTTGGAATCCAAAAGCTACTGAAAACACTGATGAAAGAATGTCAGCTTAATGTGCGGACAGAGAATTTGTACAAACTAGGTGATAAGGCCAGCAACAGAGTCAGATGGAAAGCATTTTGCTGTAACCTAAGCTCCACATAGGAACATGGTTGCAGTAAATAAATTCTAATTTTCACCAAAGGCAAAAAGCCATCCTGAGAATACCTATATGATAGCAGTATGTTATTTCCTCAGGTTTAAGAGCTGGAATTCAAATTTTATGCTTTGTTGAAGTCACTAACAATAGGATTGATTGATTGATGAAGTTTATTCGCCCTCTCGGGTAGATTTTCTTAGAATTTGTCGATACATTATTAAGTTTTGATTAAGATTATATGAATTATTATTTAATAAAGTGATTTATATGAAATTTTACTACGTAATTAATTAAGATGTGAATAATTAATGATATGCGTACACGCACTCAAAGTAAGTATCAAATTATAATTACAAAATATTAAGTACAAAATGCAATTGAAAAGAAGAAGTCATATTGAAGAAAAAAAAACCGTTATAAAAATTTTTAAATTTTCGCATCATCGTTTTTGCATCTCATGGATTTTGCTGATGAAATAAATTGTTTACATCCAGTTTGCTTCCCCTCAGAAAAACAATTTTATTTTCCAAAAGAAATTTTTTCAATTTCTTTTTAAAGGCAAAGTAGCCTTTAACATTCCTGATTTCAAGCGGCAGTTGATTGAACACTCTAGGACCAAGACACACAAAATCATCTGCAAAGATTGATTTACGAAATCTTTGAAATTTCAACTGATTGATTCGCCGTCCTTCCGTTATAAATTTGAAGTCACTATCATCATCGCAATTGGCTAGGATACACTTCTTAACTAACAACAGTAAGTTAAAAATGGCTATTCCCATCACTGGCAAAACATTAGGAATTTTTTGATCTATGAACATTTGCTCTTAGCCAGTAATTAAAAATTTTAGAGCTTAAAGAAAATATTGCCCTTGAAATGAAGTATCAACCCTGCTATAGGATATACTCTAGAAACCCAGCTCAGCAGTCCTGCTATGCATGCCCAAGATATATAACCATAATGCAACCAGAGATGGCAACCGGCCACCGGCGGTCACTGGATTTAAAAGCTACCTGTTACATTATTATTGTTTTGTTTGCCGCCAAAAAAATGTTTAAAAAATTTAATTTTAAAAAATTTAAAAATTTCAAAAATTAAAAAAATTCAAAAAATTTTAAAATTTTAGAAAATTTAAATGTTTAAAAAAATTTAAAAAAGTTGCAAATTTTAATTTTGAAAAATTTTAAAAAATTTTAAAAAGTTTTGAAAAATTTAGAAAATTTAAAAAAGTTTTGAAAAATTTAGAAAATTTAAAAAATTTTAAAAAGTTTTGAAAAATTTAGAAAATTTAAAAATTTTAAAAAGTTTTGAAAAATTTAGAAAATTTAAAAAATTTTAAAAAATTTGAAAAAATTTTAAAAAATTTTAAAAAATTTTAAAAAATTTTAAAAAATTTTAAAAAATTTTAAAAAGTTTTAAAAAGTTTTGAAAAATTTAGAAAATTTAAAAAAGTTTTGAAAAATTTAGAAAATTTAAAAAATTTTAAAAAGTTTTGAAAAATTTAGAAAATTTAAAAATTTTAAAAAGTTTTGAAAAATTTAGAAAATTTAAAAAATTTTAAAAAATTTGAAAAAATTTTAAAAAATTTTAAAAAATTTTAAAAAATTTTAAAAAGTTTTAAAAAATTTTGAAAAGTTTTAAAAAGTTTTGAAAAATTTAGAAAATTTAAAAAATTTTTAAAAAATTTTAAAAAGTTTCGAAAAGTTTTAAAAAATTTTAAAAAGTTATAAAAAGTTTTGAAAAATTTAGAAAATTTAAAAAATTTTAAAAAGTTTTGAAAAATTTTAAAAAGTTTTGAAAAATTTAGAAAATTTAAAAAATTTTAAAAAATTTTAAAAAATTTTAAAAAATTTTAAAAAATTTTAAAAAATTTTAAAAAATTTTAAAAAATTTTAAAAAATTTTAAAAAAATTTTAAAAAATTTTAAAAAAATTTTAAAAATTTTTGAAAAAATTAGAAAATTTAAAAAATTTAGAAAATTTAAAAAATTTCAAAAAATTTTAAAAAATTTTAAAAAGTTTTGAAAAATTTTAAAAAATTTTAAAAATTTTTAAAAAATTTTTAAAATTTTTAAAAATTTTTAAAAAATTTTTAAAATTTTTAAAAAATTTTAAAAAGTTTTTAAAATTTAGAAAATTTAAAATATTTAAAAAATTTTAAAAAATTTTAAAAAATTTTAAAAAGTTTTAAAAAATTTTAAAAAGTTTTAAAAAATTTTAAAAAGTTTTAAAAAATTTTAAAAAATTTTAAAAAATTTTAAAAAATTTTAAAAATTTTAAAAAGTTTTGAAAAATGTTAAAAAATTTTAAAAATTTTTAAAAAATTTTAAAAAGTTTTAAAAAATTTTAAAAAGTTTTAAAAAATTTTAAAAAATTTAAAAAATTTTAAAAAATTTAAAAAATTTCAAAAAATTTAAAAAATTTTAAAAAATTTAAAAAATTTTAAAAAATTTAAAAAATTTTAAAAAATTTAAAAAATTTTAAAAATTTTAAAAATTTTAAAAAATTTTAAAAAGTTTTAAAAAGTTTTGAAAAATTTAGAAAAATTTTTAAAAAATTTTAAAAATTTTTAAAAAATTTTAAAAATTTTTAAAAAATTTTAAAAAGTTTTAAAAAATTTAAAAAATTTTAAAAAGTTTTGAAAAATTTAGAAAATTTAAAAAATTTTAAAAAATTTTAAAATATTTTAAAAAGTTTTAAAAAATTTTAAAAAATTTTAAAAAGTTTTGAAAAATTTAGAAAATTTAAAAAATTTTAAAAAATTTTAAAAAATTTAAAAAATTTTAAAAAATTTTAAAAAGTTTTGAAAATTTTTAAAAAATTTTAAAAATTTTTAAAAAATTTTAAAAAGTTTTGAAAAATTTAGAAAATTTAAAAAATTTTAAAAAGTTTTGAAAAATTTAGAAAATTTAAAAAATTTTAAAAAATTTTAAAAAATTTAAAAAATTTTAAAAAGTTTTGAAAATTTTTAAAAAATTTTAAAAATTTTTAAAAAATTTTAAAAATTTTTAAAAAATTTTAAAAATTTTGAAAGGTTTTGAAAAATTTAGAAAATTTAAAAAATTTTAAAAAATTTAAAAAATTTTAAAAAATTTAAAAAATTTTAAAAAATTTAAAAAATTTTAAAAAATTTAAAAAATTTTAAAAAATTAAAAAAATTTTAAAAAATTTAAAAAATTTTAAAAAATTTTAAAAAATTTTTAAAAGTTTTAAAAATTTTTAAAAAATTTTAAAAAATTTTAAAATATTTTAAAAAGTTTTAAAAAATTTTAAAAAATATTAAAAAGTTTTAAAAAATTTAGAAAATTTAAAAAATTTTAAAAAGTTTTGAAAAATTTAGAAAATTTAAAAAATTTTAAAAAATTTTAAAAAATTTAAAAAATTTTAAAAAATTTTAAAAATTTTTAAAAAATTTTAAAAAGTTTTTAAAATTTAGAAAATTTAAAATATTTAAAAAATTTTAAAAAATTTTAAAAAATTTTAAAAAATTTTAAAAATTTTAAAAATTTTAAAAAATTTTAAAAAGTTTTAAAAAGTTTTGAAAAATTTAGAAAATTTAAAAAATTTTAAAAAGTTTTGAAAAATTTAGTAAATTTAAAAAATTTTAAAAAATTTTAAAAAATTTAAAAAATTTTAAAAAATTTTAAAAAATTTAAAAAATTTTAAAAAATTTTAAAAAATTTTTAAAAGTTTTGAAAATTTTTAAAAAATTTTAAAAATTTTTAAAAAGTTTTGAAAATTTTTAAAAAATTTTTAAAAATTTTTAAAAAATTTAGAAAAGTTTTAAAAAGTTTTGAAAAACTTAGAAAATTTAAAAAATTTAGAAAATTTAAAAAATTTTAAAAAATTTTAAAAAGTTTTAAAAAATTTTAAAAAATTTTAAAAAGTTTTGAAAAATTTAAAAAATTTAAAAAATTTTAAAAAGTTTTGAAAAATTTAGAAAATTTAAAAAATTTTAAAAAATTTTAAAATATTTTAAAAAGTTTTAAAAAATTTTAAAAAATATTAAAAAGTTTTAAAAAATTTAGAAAATTTAAAAAATTTTAAAAAGTTTTGAAAAATTTAGAAAATTTAAAAAATTTTAAAAAATTTTAATAAAGTTAAAATTTTAAAAATTAAAATTTTAAAAAATTTTAAAAAGTTTTTAAAATTTAGAAAATTTAAAATATTTAAAAAATTTTAAAAAATTTTAAAAAATTTAAAAAAATTTTAAAAAGTTTTAAAAAATTTTAAAAAGTTTTAAAAAATTTTAAAAAGTTTTGAAATATTTAGAAAATTTAAAAAATTTTAAAAAATTTTAAAAAATTTTAAAAAATTTTAAAAAAATTTTAAAAAATTTTGAAAAATTTAGAAAATTTAAAAAATTTTAAAAAATTTTAAAAAATTTTAAAAAGTTTTAAAAAAAATTAAAAAATTTTAAAAAATTTTAAAAAGTTTTAAAAAATTTTAAAAAATTTTAAAAAATTTTAAAAAATTTTTAAAAAATTTTAAAAAATTTAAAAATTTTAAAAAATTTTAAAAAATTTTATAAAATTTTAAAAAATTTTAAAAATTTTAAAAAGTTTTGAAAAATTTAGAAAATTTAAAAAATTTTGAAAGGTTTTGAAAAATTTAGAAAATTTAAAAAATTTTAAAAAATTTAAAAAATTTTAAAAAATTTAAAAAATTTTAAAAAATTTAAAAAATTTTAAAAAATTTAAAAAATTTTAAAAAATTTAAAAAATTTTAAAAAATTTAAAAAATTTTAAAAAATTTTAAAAAGTTTTAAAACATTTTAAAAAGTTTTAAAAAATTTTAAAAAATTTTAAAAAGTTTTGAAAAATTTTAAAAAATTTTAAAAATTTTAAAAAATTTTAAAAAGTTTTAAAAAATTTTAAAAAATTTTAAAAAATTTTAAAAAGTTTTGAAAAATTTAGAAAATTTAAAAAATTTTAAAAAATTTTAAAAAATTTTAAAAAATTTTGAAAAATTTAGAAAATTTAAAAAATTTTAAAAAATTTTAAAAAATTTTAAAAAGTTTTAAAAAAAAATTAAAAAATTTTAAAAAATTCTAAAAAGTTTTAAAAAATTTTAAAAAATTTTAAAAAATTTTAAATTTTAAAAAATTTTTAAAAAATTTTAAAAAATTTAAAAATTTTAAAAAATTTTAAAAAATTTTATAAAATTTTAAAAAATTTTAAAAATTTTAAAAAGTTTTGAAAAATTTAGAAAATTTAAAAAATTTTTAAAAAATTTAAAAAATTTTAAAAAATTTAAAAAATTTTAAAAAATTTAAAAAATTTTAAAAAATTTAAAAAATTTTAAAAAATTTAAAAAATTTTAAAAAATTTAAAAAATTTTAAAAAATTTTAAAAAGTTTTAAAACATTTTAAAAAGTTTTAAAAAATTTTAAAAAATTTTAAAAAGTTTTGAAAAATTTTAAAAAATTTAAAAAAGTTTTAAAAATTTGAAAATTTAAAAAAATTTTAAAATTTTTAAAATTTAAAAAATTTTTAAAAATTTTAAAATTTAAAAAAATTTTAAAAATTTGAAAATTTAAAAAAATTTAAAATTTTAAAAAAAATTTAAAAATTTTTAAAAAAAATTTAAAAATTTTTAAAAAAAATTTAAAAATTTTAAAAAATTTTAAAAAATTTTAAAAAATTTTTAAAAAATTTTAAAAAATTTAAAAATTTTAAAAAATTTTAAAAAATTTTATAAAATTTTTTAAAATTTTTTAAAATTTTAAAAAATTTTAAAAATTTTAAAAAGTTTTGAAAAATTTAGAAAATTTAAAAAATTTTGAAAGGTTTTGAAAAATTTAGAAAATTTAAAAAATTTTAAAAAATTTAAAAAATTTTAAAAAATTTAAAAAATTTTAAAAAATTTAAAAAATTTTAAAAAATTTAAAAAATTTTAAAAAATTTAAAAAATTTTAAAAAATTTTAAAAAGTTTTAAAAAATTTTAAAAAGTTTTAAAAAATTTTAAAAAATTTTAAAAAGTTTTGAAAAATTTAAAAAATTTAAAAAATTTTAAAAAAATTTAAAAAATTTTAAAAAATTTTAAAAAGTTTTGAAAACTTTTAAAAAATTTAAAAATTTTTAAAAAATTTTAAAAAGTTTTGAAAAATTTTGGAAATTTAAAAAATTTAAAAAATTTTTTAAAATTTTTTAATTTTTTATATTTTTTACATTTTCTAAATTATTTAAAATTTTTCAAAACTTTTTACAACTCTGAATGCAGTTAATGTGTCATTAAAAATTCTGTTTAACTTTATAGTATTTTTTTTTAAACAGTGTGAAAACCCCACGAAACGTGATCAATTCTTAAATACAGCGGGTCCTAGATTTGAAAAGTTGTATTGTTCCAAAAAAATCTTAATCAACTCAAAACGAATGAAAAATTTCCGTTAAACTTAAAAATTTGAATTTTTGCATGAAATAATTTTGAGAATTTAAATCGAAGTTATTCAAATCGAAGGGCCGCTGTATTTATCATACATAAAAATTAAAACTCACCGTCGTATTGTCAAAATCAAAAATAATTTTTAATTTTCCACACGAAGCTGCAACATTTAAAAATTCCGGTCCATTTTTGATCTTGTTGATGTCCTCGTACCAATTTCGAATATTTCTTCTGTATTCTTTTTCCACTTCTTTTGTAATTTTTTTATTGTGAATTTTTGATCGATTGCACAGCAAATTTATAGTCTGTTGATCATCTGGAATTGCTTCTTCAACATTTTGCTTCCTTTGTCTTTTTACAAACTTTACGACATCATTTTTTTCATTAGGATTTGTTGTGGTAAAGCCTCCTAATTTAAGGTAGTTGAAAATTTCAAACATTTTGGATTGTCCAGCCACCATTAATGCTGAGTTGTTGCTAATATTATAAGCTATATTTAGGCCTTGATTCCTTTCGATGAATTTTTTGACATCATCAATATTGTCATTCTTAATTGCAGCTTCAAATTCCATTCGTTCTTCGACAATTCCATCAAGTCTTTCATGTTCAAATACCTTTGACTGGAATTCATCAGGAAATGGAAAGTCTGCGAAATCTATCAAGTCACAAAGGACATCAAATTGTTGCGTCTCAAATGCTGTTGTCGATACTTTAATTTGATGATCAAATGGAAGTTCCTGAATGCAATAATTGAAGTCATCAAGTAAATAATTGATTACGTCTGTATTTTTATTTTTTATAGCTGTCAACAAGATTGTCGTAGATTCTGAGCTTTTTTGTGTTTGTGTTGGTGTGTTGATGGAAATTACGGCAGTTAATTTTTTTTGGTTGTTGGTGTTAAAGAATCCATCGGAATCATCAAATGGAGCATCAAGAATTGCCAAAAACTCATCTTTAGTTCCATTTTTAGCTACTTCGAGGATCATTTGTTCATAAAATTCATCATTTAAGTTTAAAATTGTTAAAAATCTTAAAATAAATTGCGATTTAAGATTTATGATTTGATTTTCAAAATTTGAAGTAATTTGTTGTTTAAAAAAAATAGCCACAAAAATGATTCAAAATTTGTTATTTCCTCAAATTTATTTTCACTTTGATTAATGTCATGAAACTGATTTGAATTTTCATTTTTATAAAAATATTTTTGATAATTTTTCATCATTTAATGTCAACTGAAGAATTAATGGACGAATTTCACTAAATTTTAATAATTTTTCTTGCACTTTTATTTCACATAATTCTAAATTATTATTAACATTAATGATGAATATAAATAAATGTGGAAAATCTGTGGCTTTTAATTCATCAATTTTAGTCAAAAGATCCTCAAAATTCCACTCAGATGAGAACTCAATCACTTTACATGAATTTTTTTCAGCTTTATTGAGACTTTTGTCATTTTTCAACTTCACTACAAATTTGTCATTTATTTTTATCGAAGTTTTAATATTTAAAATATTTTGCGCCATTTTTTTAATTTATAACAATTTTTTTTTGGCAATTTTTACTAAAATTAGTTTTTTTTTCTCTGCGTAAATACAACCGGAATGATTCATGCACACAATCTCACAAAATATTCTCAAATTCAGCTTTGATCTTTAATGTCAAAAATGATCAAAATTTCAACAAATTTTTACTTTATTTTATTTGTTTAATGTTTTTTGGCACTTTGTGTTTAGTTTGAAATGTTTTTTGTTAATTTTTGAATTGTTTTTTCCACTTTTAATTCGAAATTTAAAATCTTGATTGAATCTTTTTTTTTTTTTTTGAGATTTAACACAAACAAAATTTGCATACATTTAAGAATTTTCTTAATGTTATCCGCATTACAAAATTTTTTAATTTGAATAAAAAAAACGTTATTTATATTTGAAATTTTATTATTTTTAAAATTTAGTAATTTAACTGCCGAATTTTGAATAATTTTTGTTGGATCTTTGAAGGCTTTTAGTTTTTTTTCTTATATTTTTTAGTATTTTTGTTTTAATTTGTCAGAAAATTCCAAAACGAGAATAAATCTCAAAAGTTGTCCATAGATGGCGCAATTTAAGCTTTTTAGTCATATACATCATAAGATCATTCAAAATGGAAGCTCAATCATTAACTTTTTTGATCGTTCGGGTGGAAAAGCTAGTCTTTTGATTTAAAAATCGTAGAAAGTTCAAATTTGTTTTATTAGCTTCAGTTCATCGAGTTGCTGGTCGCAAATGTATTTAAGAGACTTAAAATTGTATTTAAATTTTAATTTAAATCAGCTTTTAATTTTTTCACACAAAATGCGTTTTTTATTATCTAAACAAATTTTTAGTTAATTTAAAATTTTAAAAATTTTCAAAAAGTTTGAAAAATTAAAAAAAAAATTCTCAAAAATTTTAAAAAAAATCCAAAGTTTTTAAAAATTTAAGTAAATAAAATAAATTTTTTTTATTAATTTAAAAAAAAATCATCAAAAAATTAAAATTTAAAAAAAACTCTGAAACAGAAGAAGACGTATTATTTATTGGAATGTTTTGTAAATTTTTGTTACAATTCTCTGATTCTTATTTTGACACCAGCCTGTTCTCGGCTTTAATTCAAATTCATCTTGAATGATTAATATTTTTAAAGCATGGGGTTTACAAATTTCTTGAGATGATGGCATAAAAAAGTTAAAAAAAAGCCAAGTGAAAAATTATTTTATGCTTATATACTAAAATAATAAATAGTTATATATGAACTGGATTGTTCAATGCTGGGAGTTGATTTTACAGTAATGTTGATGATCCTCTGGATCCTTCTTGAGGTTATGGTGAAATTTCTATAGAAAATTCACATGTTGGATGTCGATGAGCATCTTGTACATTCAAAGGCTTGAATGTACAAGAACTTGATGTAGTTGACTAATCTGATGACTTGGAATGCTTGCCTAAAGACCCAATACTCCAGGCAGCATTTTTTTGGTTGGACTTCATTTTAATTTTTTTATCGAATTTTTTCAGTCGAATTCTTGATATTCAGGTCTTCTTTTCAGCCTACCTCCACCTGTGGTGGGGAGCTGACGATGCTGGGCTTCGTTTTCAGTGGTTTTGTACACTCCCGAAAGGCACAGATCGGATAATCGAGATGAAATCCGGCACCAAGCCGGAGTGAAACCAGCACCAAGCTGGCATACAATTTAAGCCGGGGTGTTGTTGGCCTCATTCCGGCTTGTTGCCGGATTTCATCTCGATTATCCGACTTGTGCCTTTCGGGACTATTAATCACTTGAAAGCTATTTAATTAATTAAATGAATTTTTTTCCACGTTTATTTCACGCGGGGCTTGAAACTGTTGAAAAACTCTGAAAAAAAATTTGAAACTTTAAAAAAATTCAAAAACTTTTTTAAAAAAGTTCAAAATCTCCAAAAAGTTAAAAAAAATCTTAAAAGAATTTAGAAAATCCAAAATTTAAAAATTTTAAAACAATTTTTTTTTAAATTTTTTAAAAAATACAAAAAAAAAATAAAAATTTAAAAAAAAATTAAAAATTTCTCAAAAAATTTTTAAAAAAATCTAAAATTTAAAAATTGAAAAAATGTTCAAAAAATTCAAAAAATTCAAAAAAGTTCTCAAAAATTTAAGAAAAAATCCAAATTTAAAAATTTTTAAAAATTTAAAAAAATTGAAAAATTAAGAAAGTTTTCGAAAGATTCAAAAAATCTAAAATTAAAAAATTTGATTATTAAAAAAATAAAATTCAGAAAAATCTCAAAAAAATTAAAACTTTAAAAAGATTCAAAAACTTTTTTAAAAAAAGTTCAAAAAATCAAAATAAATTCTCAAGGAATTAAAAAAAATATTCCAAAATTTAAAAATTTAAGAAAAAAAGTTTTTTTTTTAATTTTTTAAAAAAATACAAAAAAAATAAAATTTTAAAGAAGTTAAAAAAAATTTAAGAAAAAATCAAAAAATTCAAAAAATTCGCAAAATTGTTTTTAAAAAAAATCCAAATTTTAGAAACAAATTTTAGAAATTTAATTAAAAAAAATTAAATTTTAAAAAAATTTAGAAAATTTCCGAAAATTTCAAAAAAAATTTAAAATTAAAAAATTTAACTGTATAATTTTTTTAAATTAATTTTTACAAAAAGATTAAAGCAAAAATTAGAATTTAGAAAAATCTCTCAAAAAAAAGTTAAAACTTTAAAAAGATTCAAAAACTTTTTTAAAAAAGTTCTAAAAGTCAAAATATTTTCTCAAAAGAATTAAAAAAAAAATCGAAAATTTAAAAGTTTTAAAAAATAAATTTTTTATTAATGTTTTGAAAATTTTTTTTGAAATTTTTTTTGAATTTTTTTTTTTTTTTTTTGAAAATTAAAAAAATGTAAAGTTTTTAGAAAATTTCAAAAATTAAAAAAAAATCCAAAATTAGAAAATTTAAAATTTAAAAATTTAAAAACTAATAATTTTTATTAATTTTTAAAAAAATTCAAATGAAGTTTTTAAAAAAAATCAAAAATTAAAAAAATGATTTTTTTTATTAATATTTTGAAAATTTGAAAAAAATTTAAATTTTTTTTAATAATTTTGATAAATTCTAAAAAAACCCAAAAAATTTCAACCAAAAGATCCTTTAACATCAGACTTAATTTGAAATGCCAATTTAATCATATACATCTCCACATCACCCTTAAATCCTTGTATATCACATCGATACTGTCCATCCCACAACACTGCCGATGCCATTTCATGAATTGATGAAATATTCAAGTCAATATCGCCAGGTGGATATGGACACTTTTGCAACAGATTTGGAATTGATTTTCTAATTTCATTGACTTGACTGATCATCAATGGATTTGATTCCACTCCATCTACAACACCGCACCATTCAATTTTTGGTGTTTTCATGACTTCTCGATAAATATTTCCGTAACGATAAAAATATGACATTTGGATGTTGATTGGACGGTCGATAGGATTTGGAATTGTTACGCCGAGATTAAATGTCACTAATTTTCTGGATATTGGCTTTAAGTAGCAGTGACGAAGGATTAATGAATTATTTTTAAAGTCACATTGAACGCTTGTGTAGCGCGTGCCAAAATTGTAATTTTCCTTTTTTGATGGTGAAATTGATTTGAATAAAAGGAAAATTTGAATGATTTTAAAAATTTTCATGTTTTTTTGTTATTTTTTTTTTGCTTTTTTAACTTTGAATTTATTTTTAAATTTTGAATTTTCTTTCAATATTTTTTAATTTTTATATTATTTTAAAATTTTATTTTTATAATTTTTATTTTCTTTAAACTTTTCATATATTTTTTACAAGCTTATTTTTTTTTATTTTCAAAATTTTTATAATTTTTAAAATTTTTATAATTTTTAAAATTTTTATAATTTTTAAAATTTTTATAATTTTTAAAATTTTTATAATTTTTAAAATTTTTATAATTTTTAAAATTTTTATAATTTTTAAAATTTTTATAATTTTTAAAATTTTTATAATTTTTAAAATTTTTATAATTTTTAAAATTTTTATAATTTTTAAAATTTTTATAATTTTTAAAATTTTTAAAATTTTTATAATTTTTATAATTTTTAAAATTTTTAAAATTTTTATAATTTTTAAAATTTTATTTATTTTTTTAATTTTTTTAAAATTTTTTAAAATTTTTTAATTTTTTTTTTTTTTTTTAGAATTTTTTTAATTTTTTTAATTTTTTGAATATTTTAACGATTTTAATGTTGAATGATTTTTTTCAATTTTTCAACTTTAATAATTTTTTTTTCTAATTTTTTTTTTCAATTTCAAAATTTCAAAATTTTTTTATTTCGATTTTTAATAATTTAATTGTTTTTAAAAAATTTTTCAAATTTTTTATAAATTATTTTTGAAATTCTATTCAATTTTTTGATTAATCAAATAAAAATTTCAAAGCTACAAAACTTGATCGAGGATTTCAAAAATAAAAATGTGGAATTTTTTAGCAAAACTTCAATTTTTAAAAGCCGTAATTCATTTTACATTTAAATAATTTTTATAATAACTTAAACTCCAAAAATAAAAAAATGTAATTAATTAGTTTTAAAAAAGTATTTTTTTAACAATTATCGTAATTATAATGATGATCAATTTTTTGAATTTTAATATAGTTTCAGAACTTTTGTATTAAAAAAAATTGTAAATGGGGGGCGAATTGTAATAAAATCCACCAAAAAAGTTATACAAGATAATTTTTTATTAAAAAAATAGATTTAAAAAAATGTTCAAAGTCCTCGGGACTTGAGCGCATTTTTGTCGCAGCGATCAGTAATCGATTAAATTGAAATTGCTTTGAATTATAAAATTCCATGATTCTTTTTTTATTATCAATAAATCCGGCAAAAAAATACAATTTTTAAGAAAAAAAAACTGTCACTTTCACAGTAATAAATACAAATCCATTCAAAAAGAAAGAAAAAAAATTTGACCAAAAATAACGGTCAAAAAATTTTTAAATTCCAACGGCCGAAAAAAATTCAAATTTTTATCGAGGGGTTTTCAACAATTTTTTTTCCTTATATAATGTTAAATCGTTGATTAGTCAAGACACATTTTTGGTACTTTGTCAAGACACATTTTTGGTACTTAGTCAAGACACATTTTTGGTACTTAGTCAAGACACATTTTTGGTACTTAGTCAAGACACATTTTTGGTACTTAGTCAAGACACATTTTTGGTACTTAGTCAAGACACATTTTTGGTACTTAGTCAAGACACATTTTTGGTACTTAGTCAAGACACATTTTTGGTACTTAGTCAAGACACATTTTTGGTACTTAGTCAAGACACATTTTTGGTACTTAGTCAAGACACATTTTTGGTACTTAGCCAAGACATAATACTTTTAATGGAGATAAAATGTTTTTTTGCGTGAAAAATCTTCAGAAAATTCACACAGCGGCAATCAGAACCAAAGCTAATAATAATCTTTTTAAAAAAAGTAAAAATAATTAATATATATTTTTAAAATTTATTGATTAATAACAGAAAAGTTGTGACGTCATCAGTGACGAATTCAGTTTGGAATAAAAATTCATGAAATTCCATAAATTGTCAAATTTCGTCAGCATTAGCACCAAAAAGTTGAATCAACTTACTAAAAATCGATCCTAAAAGCTCAAAACTGAAAAAGTCGCGATCGTCTCTCAAAATTTATTTCAAACTCTTTTTTTTTATTTCTCACAGCCGCTCATAATTTTTCGTGTGTCTAAATTTTTTTTTAAGATCATCATTCAGTCTGCGTTCAGCTCTCCGCGCGATCAGTTTGGAAAATAGAAGCGAAAATTATTTTTTGCCGGTGATAAGAAAAAAAAGTTTTCATTGTGTGAATGTTTTTGACTCATTTTGATGATAAATTAACAAAAATTGTGAAATTATTTAAATATTTTGTGATTAAAGTCAGAAAAAGTTGATTAAAATTATCAAAAAAGTGAAATTAATTAAAATAAAATTGATAAATTTTGAAAAAAGCTAAAAAATTTACAAAAAATAAGAAAAAAAAGGCAAAAGTAAAAATTTAAGCAATTGAGTGAATATTTTGTGGTTTGATGACTCATTCGATGAATAACTAAAAGTTATCCACAATTATAGACGAGATTGACGTTATATGTTCGGAATTTAATTATGGTGAATTATTTTTAATTTATTTTGTAGATTTTTTTGTCAATTTATTAGAAAAATTATCAAAGTCATAAAAATACGCTTGAAAGTTGCGATTTTTAAAAATTTAATAAATTTTATTTGAATTAAAAATTTAAAAAAGGATTAAAAAAATGATTTTTAAGTCATTTTCGGGTCAAATTATTCAATTTTTGATTTATGACAATTCTTAGCTTTATTTTTTTGACAGTCAGAATGTAAATTAAATTAATCCTCAAATAAAGTTGAATCCTTGACAGGATTTAGGCATCAAAAACTTTTAAAATCTTTCCAATTATTGATAAAATCTTGCGTGGATTAATTAAATTTAAATAAATTCCAAGTTCCTCATGATTCAATAAGTTTATAGATTAATAATAAGAAGAATAAAATTTGAATAAATTTATTAATACTTTTATAAGAAAATGTCGACGATCGTTACAATGTTGTGACTTAAATGCTTTGTGAATGTTTCAATGTTTTGTGTTTCAATGTTTTTGGCGATCTTGTTGCAATGTTTTGTGAATGTTTGAGTGAGTGATGCTGCGTCAATCTTTAGAGAACTGAAAAAAACTTTTTTGGCTCTCATTTTTTAGCTGGCGGTGGAAAAATTAAAAAAAAAAGCTTTCGAGCTTTTAAGCTTTTGAGTCTATTGTCATGAAAAACTATGACAGGAATTAAAAAATAATAATTAAAAATGTTGATTGATCAGCGTTTTTCAAACTTAAAGTAAATTTTTCTTTGGGGAAAACGACACAACTGTCCGCACTTTGTCTGTCTTTCTATCAATGAGACTCATTGGTCATTGATAACCGTAAATGGTTATTAAATCTAAGTTATTTTGGGATTTTTATTCGCAGGGAATGTTTAATTAATAAAAATAAATATACTTAAGTTTAAAAGAATGCAAATCGCCGACTTTAATGGCTGTCCAGCCTTTGAAAGGCTATTATGTCCATCAATCGAAGATTACGTTAGAAAGTTGTAAGCAAACTTCAACGTTCGAGTTGCATCGCAAAACATCGACTAAATATTTATCAATAAAATAGGGTTTCTGAAAAACCGCGTTTTTAGAGAACCGCGGTTTTGCGGTTTTCAATAATTCTAAAAACCGCGGTTTTCGCGGTTTATGCGGTTTTCATACAAATGTATGAAATTTTTCAAAAAAAAATTCAAAATTCGAATTTTTAAACACAAATCTTTAAATTTAAAATTTTCATGAAGTTCGTCTTAAAATTACTTGAAAAAAATAACCAAAAATTTCAATTCATACAAAAAAAAAATTAAAATTTTAGTTTTTTGATCTAATTTAGGGTAAAAAATATTGAAATTTGTACAAAGCGAACAAATTTTTTTTAATGGTCTGTAACTTTTATTTAAGGGTTCACGATGCCGAGACCGAGACCGAGAATTCCCGCGAATTCTCGGTCTCGGTCTCGGTCTCGGTCTCGAGAATTTTCCGAGACCGAGACCCGAGACCAAGAAAAATTTATTTTACTAAAAAATTTATATTTTCTCTTCGGAGAAAAATTTTAAATCTCAAAGGAAAATTTTTTAAGATACTTAAGTATATCTAAATAGACATTTATACAATAAAAAAAAATAGTTTTGATGACAAAAAACATTTAAAAAAGTAAATTTGAATTTTTTAGCAGAGATCGAAGCTGAAGTTTTCGGCTTAACTAGTTTTTTGTATTTTTTGATAAACTTAAGCTATTTACAAAGTACTTTAGATATTTTTACTATTCCTAGGGTCATTTTCTATTATTCTGAGTCTTATTTCATAAAATTGGAAAAGTGTTAAGCTCAAAATTTAACTTTTAAATTTTCTAAGCTAATTTTAAGCCGATTGGCTTATTTCTCAGCTGAAGTGAAATTTTGAGCTGATTACGTATGAAAATTAAGAAATTATGATACAATATGCTAGTTAATAATATAAGGAACAGTTATAATATCAAAAAACTTTGTAAATGGCTTAATTTCGTCAATAGAAGCAAAAATAAGTTAAGCCGAAAAAGTCGACTTTGATCTCTGTGTTTTAGCTAAAAAATATTAATCTAAGCTTTTTTTTTTTGAGAAAAGCACATCCGAAAATAAATTTTCAAAAGTTTAATTCTTAAAACTTTATAAGAAAATTACTAACATTTACTACTTATGAAGTGAACAAATTAACTGATTTTTGATATTCTGAAAATATGTATGAAAGATGGGTTAAAATTAAAATGAAGGAAAATAAAATTTTATCTTCATAATTTTCATAAATTTTTGTGTTAAAAAACCAAAATTTATTATCTTTTTGAATTTTCTCTAAATCAGACATTTGTAACAAGCATGAAAACGCTATGAAAATTGTAAAACACTTAAAAAATTTCAAAAATATAGTGTAGAATTAAAGTTGAGACTTCCCGGGAATTCTCGGTAATTCTCGGTCTCGGTCTCGGTCTTGAAAATTTGTCGAGACCGAGACTTCGGGAACCCTTACTTTTATTGACAGCAATGTTGATTTCCCAAATTTTTCCTAGGACTTTATTTGTTTTCTATATTTTTTATTCAATCTTGAAAACATCTATTTTTGCAGAATAAAGCACTAAAAAACGTCTTGACATTTAAATAATGAGATTTGTACAAACAAACATTCTCACGACTTTTGCACCCAAAACTTGGGGAAAATTAAATTTTTTGCAGTTCTTTTATTTCAAGAAGTTCTACAATATCTTGAGCTGCTTATTAGTCCTTTAAATTAAATTTATTTAATTTGTTTACACAAAAACAATTGAAATTCTTTCCTACTATTGAAAAAGTGTACAAATTTCAATAGTTGAAATGAGACGAACTTTTCTATAAATACAGTGATTTGTTTGGGTAAGATTTTAATTAATCTTAAACTTCAATCTCCGATCAAAGTCATAAGACCTTAACATGTGAACCAAAATGTCTTCTTTGCCAATTTTTTCATGTTCGAAAATTGTACAAAAATTTTTTTGATAATTTTGTTCGTAAAAATTTTAATATTGTACAAATTTCAATACAGGTTTCAATATTTTTTGCCCTTTATGATTTTTCGTGAGTTTTGAGTTTGAAAAAACAAAAAATAACAATAAAATAAAAAATTACTTTCATAAAAACTTTTTCTTGTATGTAAGTTTTCTAAATTTTTAGTATAGAAAGTACTAAAACTGCGGTTTTTCACCCAAAACCGCGGTTTTTTAAAAACCGCATTTTTAAGGCCAAAAAGTGCGGTTATGCGGTTTTGCGAAAACCGCAATCAGAAACCTTACAATAAAAGCAAAATGATTCAAATAAAATCAAATTTAGAATAACAAAAACTATTAAAGTGTCTGACACCCAAAACATTGCACCTCCCACCCCTTTTTTGCGAAGAAGTGTACGTTAGATATTATTGAACTTCTTATGTCCGAACCAAAACAAAAAACCTTGAAAAATGCAAAAAAAACGTAATATTGACCTGTGAATATTAAATTTGTCCAAATTAAGTAGCAAATACAGCAAAAAATAAAAGCATTTTAAAATAATAATCCAAGCTTTTTATAAAGTTTTAGATAAAATATCGATTATTAAATTGTAAATTATAAAACTGATTCTAATAAATAATAATCAACTTCCATTCTCAGGGAAAAAACATAAACAAAAGTGAAACTCCAGAAACTAAAAGAAGGAAACTCAATTCTAATAAACATTCAATAATAACCGAAGCATTCGATGTTACAAAACAAGCTGATGCATTAAAGCTTCTCAACCGACCAGTCACAGATCAAGCATTTAAAGTTCTCAAAATATACATCAATATTAAGGATGACTTTGATGGACTTGCCACAATAAATTTAAAAGAACTTCGAGAACTCTATGAGAATCAGGCATTTGTGATCTTCATAACTGCAACTGGAAGTAATGGCACAAGATTCCACATTTATTGGAAGTCAAAAGACAGCCGCAAAGTTTTGTCACTTAAACCTTACAAAGATTGCTTTTCTGAGCCTGACAAGGATCTTTGTCAATTTGTTGTAAGCTTCTTGACTAATTGCCTTCAAAATGGACATTCAGGTGAGTTTTTGAGTATTAAATTGTTGTTGTATGTTAATTACCAAATAAACTACTTCCTTTTAAAGCTTAAATTAACTAAAACTTATTATATTTATCAGTCACAAAGCTTTTTATAACAAGACAATATCGATACTGAAACAAAAACCTCGTTCTCGTTTACTAGTCTTATATTTAAATCTCTAATAGCTTATAAATAAAATTAAATTGGATCTTTATTTTGTTCTTGTAATGTCCTATACAGGTTATAATATCAATAAATAGCTAAATAATAATCAACTCATTTGATAGAATTTACTTAATCACACTCTTTATCGTTATTCTGTTGCTCGGTTTAAATTCAAATATAAAACCGATAATCTACCTTTATATAAATAAGCTCATGCATGACTGTTCTTAATAACTTGAACTGTTCATAAAGGATCATCTATTCATATAAATATCAGATAAGATTATTAGGCTTCCTAAGGTAAACTTGGTCAAGGCCATATGCTGCGAGAATCTCCAAGGGATTAAATCAAATCCGTTTAAATGCAGAGTAATGGGATTAAGGCAGGGTGATGAGTTATCAACGAAACTGCTTGATATCTCATTTGAGTACATTTGATTTGTTCAGATGAGCTAACCTAGAACTTACTTACTTACTTACTGTAATCATGTTCCTATGTGGAGCTTAGGTTACAGCAAAATGATTTCCATCTGACTCTGATTTTATTTGATTTTATTGTGTCGACCATCACGGTCTGTAATATATACAATGGTTACAATTAATACATTTATGATATACAAATATTTCCTCATTTATTATGTACAATGATCAAGAATATAATTTTCAAATTTAATTTCTGAATAAACTAAGATTTTTGTTTCGATCTATTGTGGGCACAACGTGATACTTTCAGGTCCGTTCTGACAATATTTCAATATAGTGGTAATCTTGCTGCTCTCATTCCAATTTTTCCAATCATACTTCAACTTCCTGACCCGTTCCTTAATTCATCGTTGCCCAGAGGCAAAATTATGACTTGATCTCGTACATTAAGCAGTTGAAGTATTTAAACATCTGCAAAAGGACAAATATGGAAATGGATGGATTTGAACCGACAATCTTCGAAATTACACCAAATTTGAGACAAGCGCCTCATCGAGTACACTACTGAGACATTTAACTGCTTAACGCTGTTGCTGGCCTTATCACCTAGTTTGTACAAGTTATCTGTCCGCACGTTAAGCTGAAATTTCTTCGTCACTGTTCTGCGCCAAGAAGCTTTTATAGCTCCTGGACGTCTCTTCCCTTACGGATTCCAACCAAGGGCGGTGTAACATACTTGTGCTTCAGTCCCATAAATGACATTTTCTCTGGCATTGCGTTTACGAAGTGTATGTCCAATCCAGCCTTGTATCTTCCTATTGATATCTTGTTGTTCTTCCAATTGTAGAAGCTTTTCATTTGAAGGCCAATCACTTAGATTCCCAGTCCACCATATCTTAAGAATCCTTCTATATCAGCTGTTGACATCAACTTGCAGTCTACGTTTAATCTCATTGGTTATAAACCAAGTCTCACAGCCATTCAAAGCGTCAAAGCACTGATTTGACGCAGGCATTAAAGATTTTCATTTTTAGATGATTAGTTATGCCGGTGGACTTCCAGACATTAGAAAGCTTAGCAAAAGCTCCCCTTGCCTTCTGGACGTATTTAAGTGTGCCACAATCAGCTGATGTTACTGTCTAGATTTATGAAGAGCTCTACCCGACTGATGGTTTCGTACCTATATACAATGACCTATTGTTCCTGGCATTCACTCGAATCTACTCAGTGTCTTCTTGATGTAAATGACTAGGCCGATTTTTGCTGACTCTAAAAAACTAGAATTAAATAGTACTTAATTTATTAAATCAATTCAATTGCTTAGTTTTGCTGGTGATGTTGACATTGTTGGTAGGAATATCAGAGTTGTAACTCATGTTAACTTTTAACTAAATAGAGAAGTCAATAAAGGTACAAGGGAATGAAGATAAGATGAAGTTTCTCATTGCTGCTTCATCTTCAGTACATGAAAGTTTGTGTGATCCAGCTTTGTCATTAATAACAACGTGCATGCTTCTGTGTAAGGAAGTATACATACTCTTTCGACAAGTAGTATCAAGCTGACCATATATACAACAATAATACATCCTGTATTGTTGCATGATTCAGAGTCATTAAACATAATTAATTCAGATTTAAGTCTAGAAGTAACGAGAAAGTGCATCAACTTTTAAGATTAGATAATATTTTAAAGTGAATCAAGAAAAACAGGGTTTTATGAGCCGACATGTTATGAAAAGACTTGTAGATGATACAATAACTAAAGTTTTTAAATCGGACTGTAATTCAAAAGAACTCTTGGAGAGAGACCATTAATAGAGACGGCACCACTGACTTAGTATTGGAAATAGATAAAGAACTGCTAATGATAAGATAAGTTCCGCATGAAAACAGAAGGAGATAATGGAACTCAATTGATCTGAATCGTCATCGAAGTAAGTAAATTATGTGATTTATAATAGACATTTATGTTTGAGAAATATTAAAAATGATTAGTGCATCAATAAAGTTTCAAATAGAGCTTATTCTCTTGAGTATCGATATTGTCTTCGTAAAAGAAGTATTTCAATATATAACAACGTAAAATTGTGATTCCCATTTATTCCACAAAATTGTTTAATATTGATTTATTTTTACAGAAATTCAATCAAGTTTGGACATTTGGTCCACAAATTATCGAATTGAGCTTCACAATCTTGTTGATTCCCGAAACTACAACTTGCTGCTCCTCGCATCTGAATCTGGAAATGCCAAACTAGTCGAAGCATTTCTTAAAGACGGAATCGAATCACGAGTAAAATTTTTGAGACGAGAAGTCACAGCGCAAGATATAGCATTGCGAAGAAATGATTCAAATGTTTTATTAAAATTGTGTCAAGCAAATTTGCCATTTCCATCCCCAATTGACATCAACAGATGTTCTGCGGAACTAAAAACCTTCATTGAGACATGTCTGGAATTCCACAAAATGATCCAGGAAAAAAATAAGAACAGACTTGATGAAATCCTGAAACAGAATCCAAATTTGCGATACTTTTATGATTTATCAAACAATTCAGCACTAAAAGCTGCGCTGGACTTGAAAAAGATTAACATGTACGAGTTCCTGATCTCCAAAAATCTGCAATTTGGCCCTCATGAAGATATTGAGGCAATTTGGGAAAAGTTCAATCAATCTGACAGAGTCAAGCTTCGAAACATCAACTTTAAGTACTTAAAATATATTCCCGAGAAGCACATCAATGTCCTCATGTTCAATACTTTCCTAAGTCATGACGAATCAGATGAAGATGCCAAAAGGAAATTGATTCTGCGAGCTTATCGAGCACTTAATGCTGATTCACGACTTAATATCATCCTCAGAATTGTCGCAGCAACAAAAATCTTCAAAATCATCTTCGATTTCCAACGCGAAACGACATTCAGAATTGATCCAGCAACTAGTCGAGGGTCGAAAGGAATCTTTTACTTCTCAGGTAGAATCATTGTTGGTGCCAAACAGCTTCTAAATCCAGAGACAGAAAATGACGCATTTGGTGTTTTGATCCATGAACTTTGTCATTATGCAATGCTTACTGTGTACCAGAACGAATCAGATCCATTTGCAGCAAACGAACAAGAAGCCAGGGAAGAATTTGACAGAATAATTAAAGTTTGTGAAGAAAAAGCACACGAGGAACCAGTCATCGAGTCAGTTTTTGAACATTATCCAGTAGAACATCATCCATCGGAGCTGATTGTCCGTCCAGCACAGCTGATTGCATTATACAGCAAGGTACCAGAGCTTTTGGCGGAAGTAATTGAAAGTTTTAATGAACTTTTTAATTATTACATTAATGTTGTTATTCCTGCAATGGAACAAGCACTGCCAGAGATTGAAGGTAGGTTAGTCTATAAGCCAACTCATAATTATGCCAAGTTGTCCGATCAGGACAAGCAGAAAGTCCAAAATGCTATTGTTAAGTATAAAAATGTAGAAATTAAATTTGTTGAATTATTTCCTGAAAATTCTGATATTTTTGAGCTTTTAACTTCCGATCACATTTCATTAATGCTTGATAGTAAGGTTCTGAATTTTGATGATGCACAGTTTCGGTATTTAGAGGAACAGATTAACTTGAAGTGGGAAAATTTGGCGGGAAAATTAAAAGAAAAATTTTTGGCTTCAAATTTAAATTTTCAAGGTAAAATTGTCAAGTTTAATGATTTATTTGAGTCATGTCCAGTAGCTTTTAATGCTTTGACTTCTCAGCAGATTGTTAATGTTTTGAGTGGGAAAGAACTTAAAATTGGGGAAAAATTTGAGTCCGAAAATAAATTTTATGTTGAACGAAAATTCATTCATGAAGATACAAAATTGATTAATTTTGAGTACGAATATGGACATGATTATGTTGATAATTATGAGACACGTGATGAACATGTCAAAAATAGAACAAAAAATAAAAGCTTTCAAGAATTTCATGAAGAATTTCTTAAAAAAGATTTCAATGAAATTTCACAAATTTTTGACAAAGTTCAACAAAATTCTGCTTATAAAGCTTGTCACTTTAACCTAAATTCAAAAGGTTTTTCAATCTTACACAAAACTTCAAAAGAATCAGTCGAAGAAGCTCAAAAAGAGAAAATTTTGATTTTATCATCCGAAGCAGGCGCAGGCAAAACTGTCACTTTTGAGGAGCTTGCGCAAGAAATAAAATCAAAATTTCCAACTTTTTGGGTTTCGTACATCGACTTGCCAAAGTTCACAAACTTGTATAAATCAGGCACAACTGCTGAAGATTTATTAAAGCAAATTTTGAGGTTAAGCTCAGAAAAAAATGAATTTGAGGCCAAAATTTTTGAAGAAAGCTTCAAGTCAGGCAATTTGGTTCTTTTGTGGAACGCATTTGATGAAATTTCACCAACTTTTAATGAATTTGTCCTTAATGTCTTTAAATCCATTCGCGAAACTTCCAAAAATCTTCAATTTGTATGCACAAGGCCTTTATATTCTGATCAGTTGAGTAAGGCATTTAAAGTTAGAACTTGGCAGTTGCTGCCGTTTAATGAGGAAAACAAAAATGAATTTTTGAGGGAATTTTTTAAATTTGAAAATGTTCCGAGCGCGAAAATTGAGGAAAATATTAACAAAGTTGAGAAAATTGTACAGAAATTTCAGATTGATGATAACTCATTTGAATATAATTTTGAAACTCCGTTGATGCTTCGATTAATCGCTGAAATTCATGAAAATAAAAATCTTTTTGAATCCGCGAATATTTTTGGGATTTTTTTAGCTTTTGTGGAAAAGAAAATTGAAATTTGGTTGGAAAAAAGTAAAAG
Organism: Chironomus striatipennis; assembly: GCA_026123125.1. Taxonomy (NCBI): domain Eukaryota; kingdom Metazoa; phylum Arthropoda; class Insecta; order Diptera; family Chironomidae; genus Chironomus; species Chironomus striatipennis. The sequence continues at coordinate 3,252,482 of CM047391.1, read as the reverse complement.
TTCATTCAGCATTGCCAAAAAATTGCTTCTTGGCGGTTCTTTGAAAATAATTTTGCAGCAATTTGCGTTGTTGAATGAACTTAATTTATTTTCGACCTCAACTTTGGGTTTAAAATTGGGAAAATTGCAAATAATGCAAAAAGAAATTCCAAAAGATTTTCCAATTGAAGAAATTTCTCAACTTGGAATTTTATTTATTAACGGAAAAAATAATTTTCAATTTCCTCACGCGACTTTGCCAGAATTTTTCGTTGCGTTTTATTTTATTGAAAATATTTTTGATGTTGACGGAGATGTGAACAGCGACGAAGCTGAATTGAGACTTGAATTATTTTTTCATTTGACCCAAAATTATGGAAATATTCAGCAAATAATCACAGACTTTATGTCCTCGTACCTTCAAGCAAGGCCACAAAAACCCAAAAAATTTAATCCAACAATTTCAAAACTTTTAAGAACAAAATTTAAGAATTTTTTCATTCGATTTTTGGACACAAATTACCCAAAAGTTTTTGACTTTTTATTTGAATTTTTCAAACCTGATCACGACTTGCTTGTTGACTTGCTGCATGTCCACGAACCAGAAACATTTTTCACAGCAATTTTCAATCCAAATCACTTTGCGCTGTTCACAAATCCTGAAGACATCAAAAATTTGGCTCAAAATTGTTTGACGGACGCGGAAATGCAAAAATTCTTGACTGGAAAAAATCAGAAAGGAAAAATTTTATTCGGAATTCATTTTTATGGCTTGTTGGGTGTCACTAAGGTCCATGATGACTTTACGGGTGAAATTGAGGAACTTAAAGGCGCTTCTTTTTGGGAATTCTTTCCTAAGGTCAAAGACCAATTGACAGTTGAGGAACAGAAAGAACTTTTTGTGGCTGCGTTAAGTCCAAAAATTTATTTGTATTATGACAAAAAAATGTTCAGCACTGCTGACTTTTCTGAATATGAAAAACTTTGGACAAATTTTGAAAATTTATTGACAAAAACTGAAATGCAAAATGCACTCGGAGATGCTCTGCTGCTTTATTGTGAGATTTGTCCTGATGATAAAAAAGACGCTGTAAATTTTTTAAATTTGTTGATTAAAAAAGCAGAAAAGTTTTTGTCAAATTCGCAAATTTTTGAAATGTTTTTGTCCAAAAATATTTTGCATGAAGCTCATTGGAGTGCTCGAAGTTTTGAGATTTTGTGGAACTTCCTCAACAATCACACAAATGAGGAAGAAAGAAAAAAAATTTTACTTCAAAACGATTTTGATGACAAAAATTTTTATTTCTGGTTTTCAAGAAATGAATTAAAGCAAAGTTATTCTAGTTATAAATATTGGTATTACTGTTATGACTTTACACCATTCAAAATATTTCACAGAGCTTTGATCCTTACTATTTCATACACATTTAATTTTACAAAAGAAATTTACGAAAAATATTTCAAAAAATCAGAAATTCAGGAAATAATTTTAAATTCAAATGATTTTCTTTATTATGTAATTGGATATGAATTTGAAGATCCTTTCAAGAAATTTGCTTCATTTTTAGAAGAAATTTTTGAAGGAAATGAAAAAAAGTTGAAAAAATTTTTAGAACGCAAAATTGAGCCAACAAATTTGTCAGTTTTTGAACTTGTTGAAGATTTTCGAGGACTTCCTTATTCAGATCCAAACTGGTTCAATAATCTTGAAACTCTTACGAAGCTTTATAAAAAAATTAAGAATAATTAAAATCAAATTTTTATATTTTTATTGAAATATTAATTAAAATTTAATTTATGTCTTATTTTTATATTAAAATTGTGAAAAACTAATGCAAATATTTAAAAATGTTAATAAAGGTTTTTTTTATATTTTATTCAAATTTTCTTTTTTTTACTTTCCTGTATGTTTAACTTAACAAAAACAATTTTACCTTTTAGTGATTGAAATTTCTACCAAATATAATTCTAAACATCAAAATTAATCCTACAACAAATCGCACAACTTTTTACAGACTTATATATAGCAACTCAACTATAAAGCATACAATTGAAACCGCACAGGCAAAAAGTCACAAAATAAATCCAAAACTCAAACTTTCAATTGTCATAACTTTTGGAACTTTTGTTAAAGATTTTCTAAAATCCAATTCTTCATAAAGTTGTAACAAGTGCTTGATGATTCCCATCGGTATTAACTTTCTCATCACATCTTCACATAAGTTATACATGAAATTATTTGATGCAAAACCGAATCCAAAATTGAATGTAATTAGATTTTCTTCCACTTTAAATGGCTGAACTTTAAACTTATTTTTTAATTCTTGTACTTCAAAACTAGATTTTTGTGACACCATTTGTGTTTTTTAATTAGTCATCTATCATCTAAATTTCGTCTTTTTTAAAAATTAATGTTGTAAACCTTGGGCGTAGCCAGAGGGGGGCAAGGGAGCCCGGCCCCCCTCTCTGAAAAATAAAATTCCATACAAAAATTGAAAAAATTTTCTGCGGTCTCACTTCACTCAACCGCTATAATAACTACTTTTAAAAACTTTATAATTTTAGAGAAAGAATGAAAAATTAAAAGCAAAGTTATTTTTTTTTGACCCTTCTACCTTCAAAAACATTTCTGGCTACACCCCTGTGTAAAACAGATGATCAAATCAGTAGGGGGGTTGTTCACTTAGAACAGTGTTGTTCAAACTGTGTGCCGCGGCATACTGGTGTGCCATAGAAGATGTCTAGGGGTGCCGCGGAAATATTTTGAAAAATCCCAAAAATAGTCTGTTTTTCAAAAATTTTCAAATTTTCATACATTTTTATCGTAAAAACTGAAAAAACTTATTTTTAGTATCGAAATATCGATAATTTATTAAAATAATTTGATCAAGGATAAACTCTTTTTTGTAATTGTTACTATTTTTAACTAAATTAAAATTATAAGTGTGCCGTAGAAAAATTTTCGTGTGCCGCGAAAAAAAATTTTGAGTCAAGGTGTGCCGTGGCCCAAAATAGTTTGGACAACACTAAGTCTTAGTACGTAACGCAAAAAACACGAATTTTTTTTGACCCCCTCTCTGCCCTTGTTACGTTTTGAGACCCCCTCCCACATAAAAAGCAAACGTACTAAGTGAACGGCTCCTTGGTAATTATAAACTAGTGAAGGCCAACCGGTGTGTCGCGGCACACTAGTGTAGCGAAACAAATTCAAAAAGGACCAAAGTACCACGAACCGTGTTACGCGTGCGGTTTTGATCATGACTTACTCACAAGTTGTGCCGCGGCACAAAAATGGTTGATCACCACTGTAATTTAAACCAATCAGACAGTGGCATAGCCAGAAGAATATTTTGATCCATAAAATTTTCAAAATCGCAGTAAGATCACGGCTCAAAATTTTCTCACGGGTGAAAATACCCTCCTGGCTACGCTACTGAAATTAGGTGTCGGTTTCTGGGGTTTTTCTTTTTTGTCTTAGGGTATGATGCAAGTATAGTGCTTACATTAGGGCAGAGTTGATAAAAAATTGCCTGAGTTTTGGCACTGCCTTTGATCCAGCAGAGTTTTTGCCTTTGCAAAGACACGAAAAAATTGTCATTTGCAAGATTGATGCTTTTGCCTTTGAGTTTTCCTACATTTGCCTTTGGGGCCGTTCACTTAGTATGTTCGCTTTTTATGGGGGAGGGGAGGGGGGTCTAAGATTTTGTAACAGATTAAGCAAAACAAATGAATTTTTATGCAAAAAGCGTAACGAGGGGGGAAAAGTCATTTTTTTACGTCACGTATTTTGTGAACGGACTTCATCGTTCGACTTGCATCGCGAAACATCGACTAAACAATCATCAATGAAAGCAAAATGAATCAATTAAAGCAAAATTAGGATAATAAAGACCATTAAAGTGTCTGACACCCTAAAAATTATAGCTCAACATGTATCTTAACTTTGTACATAATTATATTCTAAATTTAATAAATAAAGTTTAATTAAAAAAAAAACACTTTGTGAACGGCCCCTTTGCAATCATTAAATTTGAAAATTTTTAAGTTTTATCAATTTTTGAAATTTTTTGGTAATTTTCTTTTTCTTCAAAGGTAAAGATTCAAAGGCACCACGACAAAGTTTTGTCTTTGCAAGGCTCATCAAAGGCAAAGGCAATTTTTTCTATGCCTTTGATATCAAGTTGCATACACCTTGGCCCACCTTTTCAAAGGCATAAACTCTGCCTTAGGGTTTATCCTTATTCATATATCTTGAGATAAATGCTCTTAAGTGGTAAGTATAGTTTATCCTAGAGTAAATTTAATGAACTAAATTCAAGAGAAGTCAAAACTCTCTGTAAGTATAACCAGCAAATTTTCAGATAAGATATAATATTTCAAGGATAGAGTTTATAGTAAATTTAAACGAATACACTTTGGGTATATTTTAATAATCAAAAAAATGGTTCCAAATTAGTAAAATGCATTTTTCAGCATAAAAACGTAGTCCAATGTCCAACGATGAGTGTAAGCTGCCATGACAAGTTGAACGCACTGCGATTCCTATCGAAGACAAGTCTTTAGAAGCAAGTGCAGGTTTCTAGAGTATACCTCCAGTGTACAACCCATACCCTAAGGGTACAACCTAGGATCTATCCAAGAAACCATCCTCAGAACGAACAGACAAATGATAGAATATGCATGCATTTTATTTTACGAATAAAGGGTCGTTCCACTTAGTACGTTCGCTTTTTAGGGGGAGAGGGTGGTGGGGTCTAGGAATTTGTAACAGTTTGAACGAAAGATAAATTTTTTCATGCAAAAATTGTAACAAGAGGGGGGGGCGAGGGGGGTTCTAAATAACTTTGGTCATTGGTTTACGTAATGAACTAAATTATCGGAGTCTAACCTTTAGTTTGAGAAACACTAGTTCATATAATTTAAAAATAACTTTTAATTATTATAAAAGTTAGTTTTAAAAATTTTATTTCATTTTATCGAATAAGTTTGCAATAATTATGGAATGGAAAATAAAACGAGAATGAAGAAAAATATTTAATTGAGTATAATTTGAAAAAAAAAATATTGTTTGGCTCCGGCTACACCTCTGACATTTATCCAAATATATACATAAAGAGCCCACCCCAAACCCCTCCAAATACGTCTTTAATTTTAAATAATTAAAAATTCATTTTTATAAACTATTTAATAGCTTTTTATTAAGACTGAAATAATTATGGAATGAATTAGCAACAAAATTAATTGATCGACTAATTTATGAAATAAAATAATTTGATACAATAAAACATATGAATAGATTAATCGAACATAATGAATAAAATTTGATGTGATTTTTCAACTCCAAAAAAAATATTTTTAATACTTTTTTAACAGGATTTTTTTTTTCTTCTAAATTTCATCAAAATTAAAACAAAATTTAATTTTTAAAATAGCGCAAGGACGAAATTTTATTTTTTTTCCAGCATCCAAAATTTCAACTTTTTACTTTGGTTTTTGGTAATTTTTGTGCAATTCTGGCTTAATTGCATAAATGTGCTCTAAAACTTCCATAATGACCTTTTCTTTATGTGTTTGTAAGGCACGATGCATTTCATCAATTCTAGTTCTCGTATCAGCGTCGATTTTGGCAGCTTAGCCAAGACACAATATGGTGCTTAGTCAAGACACAATATGGTGCTTAGTCAAGACACATTTTAGTACTTAGTCAAGACACATTTTGACAGCGTAGCCAAGATACAATATGGTGCTTAGTCAAGACACCTTTTAGTACTTAGTCAAGACACATTTTAGTTAACTTAGTCCAAGACATTTTAGTGCTTAGTCAAGACACAATAGCCAAGATACAATATGGTGCTTAGTCCCAAAGACACCTTTTACGTACTTAAGTCAAGAACACCATTTTAGTGCTTGAGTCAAGACACATTTTAGTACTTAGTCCAAGACACATTTTAGTAACTTTAGTCAAGACACATTTTAGTACTTTAGTCAAGACACATTTTTAGTACTTATCAAGACACATTTTAGTACTTAGTCAAGACACATTTTTAGTACCTTGGTCAAAGACACATTTTGATGCTTAGTCAAGACACATTTTAGTACTTTAGTCAAGACACATTTTAGTACTTAGTCAAGACACATTTTGAGCATACTTTAGATCAAGACACATTTTAGTACTTAGTCAAGACACATTTCAGTACTTAGTCAAGACACATTTCAGTACTTAGTCAAGACACATTTCAGTACTTAGTCAAGACACATTTCAGTACTTAGTCAAGACACATTTCAGTACTTAGTCAAGACACATTTCAGTACTTAGTCAAGACACATTTCAGTACTTAGTCAAGACACATTTTAGTACTTAGTCAAGACACATTTTAGTACTTAGTCAAGACACATTTTAGTACTTAGTCAAGACACATTTTAGTACTTAGTCAAGACACATTTTTAGTACTTAGTCAAGACACATTTTTAGTACTTAGTCAAGACACATTTTTAGTACTTAGTCAAGACACATTTTTAGTACTTAGTCAAGACACATTTTTAGTACTTAGTCAAGACACATTTTTAGTACTTAGTCAAGACACATTTTAGTACTTAGTCAAGACACAATATTTTTAATGGAAATTAAATATTTTAGCGTGAAAAATCTGCAGGAAATTCACGTGTGGCTGAAGTACCATGGCATATCATGTCTAAATGTTCCGAAACTTTGTCAGAATTAAGCCCATTTTACGCCCAATTGCGTCCAGCAAAAATTTAATTTCGTCCTACTTCCTGTGCCTGGATATGGCAAGTCAAAGTTTTGGGTACTTTTGCCATCTTACTTCAGGATTTAAAACGGCATAATTTCTTAAAACTAACTTTATGTGACATATTATGCATTAAAATTTATCTAGTAATTACGTCCAATTGCGTCCCGCAAAAATTTTTTGGAACCGATGGCCCTAACGGAAGTTATGGCTGCTCAAAGTTTAGCTTATGGACCAAAAAATTTTCTACTTAGAAATTGATAATATTATCATGTTATATATCAAATCACATCTCCTTTTTCTCAGGAACTCAAATATAAAAGAATTATTTACGTCCATGCTGACATTTTAGACCTATGGAAGTTCCATTTTTGTTGTCGTACCTGAATATGAAAAAGTTTCATAATTTTTTTAGTGTCAAGTTATATGTCTAAACATATCTACTTTTCACAAGGATAATAAATATGGAATAATATTTTAAATTTGACCATCCATAACTGACTTATGTCACTTTAAAGTTATGGTTGAGCATCAATGTCCAAAAATAGAAAAAATCAAAAAATGTATGTTGTATATCAAAAAATATTTAAATTTGATGACAAATTCAATTATGACAAAATAATTTTAACTTTACTAAAATAATTTTAAGAAAAATTTAAAATTATTTTTTTTTAAATAAATTTAAAAATAAAAATCTCAAGTTCTCAAAACTTTTTTGAGATTTTTTAAAACTTTTTAAACAATATATTTATATCAGGTCAAAATTAAAAATGTGAAATTGCTTGAGAAAATTAGAACCAAAGCTAATAATAATCGTTAAAAAATTAAAAATAATTATTATATATTTTTTACAATTATTGATTAATAAAAGAAAAAATGTGACGTTATCAGTGACGAATCCAGTTTGGAATAAAATTTAATAAAATTCCTTAAATTGTCAAATTTCATCAGCATTAGCACCAAAAAGTTAAATCAACTTACTAAAAATCGATCTTAAAAGCTCAAAACTGAAAAAGTCGCGATCATCTCTCAAAATTTATTTCAAACTCTTTTTTTTTTTGTTTCTCACAGCCGCTCATAATTTTTTTGTGTCTCTGATTTTTTTTCTGACCATCATTCAGTCTGCGTTCAGCTCTCCGTGCGATCAGTTTGGAAAATAGAAACGAAAATTATTTTTTGCCAGTGATAAAAAAAGAAGAAGAAAAAAAGTTTTTATTGTGTGAATGTTTTTGACTCATTTTGATGATTAAACAACGGAAATTGTGAAATTATTTAAATATTTTGTGATTAAAGTCAGAAAAAGTTGATTAAAATTATCAAAAAGTGAAATTAATTAAAATAAAATTGATAAATTTAAAAAAAAAAACTAAAAAATTTACAAAAAATAAGAAAAAAAAGGCAAAAGTAAAAATTTAAGAATTTATGAAGATAAAATTTAAGAATTGAGTGAATATTTTGTGGTTTGATGACTTATTCGATGAATAACTAAAAGTTATCCACAATTTTGTACGAGATTGACGTTATATGTTCGGAATTTAATCATGGTGAGTTATTTTTAATATATTTTGTAGATTTTTTTGTCATTTTATTGGAAAAATTATCAAAATCATAAAATCAACTTAAAATTGCGATTTTTATAAATTTAATAATTTTTGTTTGATTTAAAAATTCTTAAAAAAAATTAAAAAAACGATTTTTAAGTCATTTTCGGGTTTGAAAATTCAATTTTTGATTTATGACAATTCTTAGCTTTATTTCAACTGTCAGAATGTAAATTAAATTAATCCTCAAATAAAGTTGAATCCTTAACAGGATTTAGGCACAAAAACTTTTAAAATCTTTGCATTTATTGACAAAATCTTGCGTGAATTAATTGAATTCAAATAAAATCAAAGTTCCTCATGATTCAATCAGTTTATAGATTAATAATAAGAAGAATAAAATTTGAATAAATTTATTAATACTTTTATAAGAAAATGTCAACGATCGTTACAATGTTGTGACTTAAATGCTTTGTGAATGTTTCAATGTTTTGTGTTTCAATGTTTTTTGACGATCCTTTATTTTGCAATGTTCTGGTGAATGTTTGAGTGAGTGATGCTGTGTCAATCTTTAGAGAACTGGAAAAAGCTTTTTTGGCTCTCATTTTTCGCTGGCGGTGGAAAAATTAAAAAAAGCTTTCGGAGCTTTTAAGCTTTTTAAGTCTATTGTCATGAAAAATTATGACAGGAATTAAAAAATAAGATAAAAATGTTGATTGATCAGCATAAATCTTTGTAGCGCTTTTTTCATGTGTTTGTCCGTTCGTCTGTCTGGTATTGTCTTTTTCATCTTTTTCTTCATGCATTATTTTTTTTATTCAACTTTTGCTCAAATTGTATGGCATGTCTGTCTGATGATTTACCAGGGATGCCAAGCTGCCAAATTGCTTGTTTCTCTTATATTTGCTCGGGATTGTCTTCATTTCGTTTTTTATGCCATAGATTTGCCATGTCCTAGAAAAAAGCTTAAAATGTCCGTGGTTTGTAAAACATCAGACGAAATTTTCATTTTAAATAAATTTCATAAAATATAATTTAAATTGGCATTTGGGTGAACATCTGTAACATTCTTAAGCCCCATTATTTAAAGAACTGTCTTTTTTCCCTGTAATTGCCAATTTGTTCTTGTATTTTGACTAAAAATTTCACATATAAAAATTACTTTTTTATGCGAATTTTTTTTTTTAATTTAAATTTTATGTTTCTTTTTCACAAAAGTCCTCAATTTATCGAACAATTTCTCCTCAGGTTTAATAATAATAATAATAATAATAATAGTAATTTATTACCGAAAGGTATTTTTAAGAACAAGATTAATCCAAATTAATCAAATATATTTTATAGAAATTAAAAGTACAAATAACAATTGATCAATTATGCATCAATAAAAGTTTTATACATGTAAAATAGTTGCATCAATTTTTATCAAAAGTCAGAGGTGTGAAAATGTTTATGATGCTTTTGAGAAAAAATTTGCAGCTTTCATTGTTTTCCAAAAGTTGAACATTGATTTATCTTCGAAAAAATTATGAAATTGAGCATTTTTTTGAAAATTTATAATGTTAAACAAGCTTTTTTTGTATTTTTCTCTTTTTAAAACTTATTTTATGGTTTATCAAAAAGTTTTTCAATTTTAATTTTATGAAATTTTCAAAATATCTCATAGTAGATTATAATCTAAATTTTCAATTTAAATTCTAAACCACTGATTTTTTCGATTACCAAAATTTTTTAGTTCGCAATTCATTAGATTTAATTATTTGATAAATTCAAAAGCTTGTAAAGATATATGCATATTTTGATTCGTTCCAAAAACTAAAATTCATTTTTTGTATTTTGTAGTATTAAGCTAAGAAAAATTTTATTTATCAAAATAAAATTTTCATATTTAAATCTATAAATTCATTTTTTGTTTTTTTCACATTAAAAGTTATCAACTTCACGATCTAAAATAAAAATTAGTCGTTTTTTTCAAAATTTATTTCAAAGTTTTTTTTCTTACGATTATTTTTCTTCAAAAATTTCATTTCATTATGTCTAATTTCAAAGTTTGGAAAATGTGCTCGTAAATTAAATTACAAATTTTAATAAAGAAAAAGTCAAAAAAAATGATTTTTTGATAATTTTGATAATTAAATTATTAAATTTTTGAGCTGATTATATGAAAAAATATTAAAAATTTTGATATATAAAATTTTATTTTGAAAAAAGAAAAAACGAAATTCATTTTTTATTTTTGTTTTTTCAAATTATTCGAAAAATATTTCGTTATTAAATAAAAGTTATATTTATATTTTCATAATTATTTTTTTTTTTTTTTACGAAAAATTTAAAAAATTCTAATTCTCTAATCATATCAAAAATTTGCGTTTTTTAAAATTTTTAATTTTTTTTGATTTTTAAAAATTATTATTTTTCAAAAATTCATTCATTTTTGAATTTATGAAATTCAAAAATGCAATTTTTTATAATTACAAATTTTTAATAAAAAATCTAGAAATATTTGATTAAAATATTTATCAAAAAACTTTAAATTTTGCAATGATCGTTAAAATTAATAAGAATTTTGATATTCAAACTTTATAGATTAATAAAAGAAGAAAATAAAAATTGAAATTTTTATTTTTTATTTATATAAGAATTCAACGATTTGTTAGTAAAATGTTAAGTTTCAGATGAATTTGTGTAATTTTTGTTTTTTTTTGAATGAAAATTTTGTCTCACGGTTTAAGAACTACAAAAAAGTTTTTTCTCAAAATTTTTAACTTTTTTAAGAAAATTAAAGCTTATTTTTTTGAAGATTTGAGTCTATGAAAACATAGAATTAAAAATGTTGTTGATGATTAGCATAAAAATTTTTCAATTTGGCCGAAAAGCTAACTTTTTTTTGCGATCTTTTTTTTTTTTTTTTCATTAAATAATTTTGTATTTATTTTTTTCATAAATTTTAAATCTTTTATTTTTAGATTTTTTATTATTTTTTTAATTTCCGTAGAAAGCTTAAAAAAAATAAAATAAAAAATTTTCATTTTATCATCTCTATATTTATATTTTGTTTTTTGAAGATTCATTAAGAAACATCGATTAAGATTTTAAGTAAATTTCTACAAAAAATAATATTAAAATTTTTTATAATTTTGTTTCTATAATTTAATTTTATGTAATTTATACATTTAATTTGTTTTGATATATTGTAAACTAAAAAAATTAAAATGTAACGTTTTTTACGTGGTTTTTAATTTTTTACTGATTTTTAGAATGATAAATATCATAAAAAGTTTACATATCTTATTTATCATGAATTTTCAAGATTTTATTTTTAAAAAATTTATCGGTAATATATCAAAAAAATTTCTTTTACTGCAATTGCTTCTTTCATTTTTGCCTTTTTCATAACCATTTTCATTCTTTAACATTTTCCTTTCTCATTAAAATACTGATTGACTCGCAACTTTATTAAAGCCTTGTGAATTTATTACTTTTTAATCTCGATGACTTTTGTCTTGGTTTTGAACTTTTTAATTTTTGACTTTATTTAGGCAATTGATAACTGTCTTTAATACAACAAAGTTTACTTCTTTTAGATTTATGAATGAATGTTTGATTTAATTTTGTTTAAAAATGTGTCAACATTTTGTATGTTTTTACAGATATGATGTTTAATGTCATGTCTGTCTTGGTAACAATTTCAATACCAAATAATGTTCTTCACAGTTTTCAGGATTTTTCGTCCGGCAATTCTTTATTACATTTAAAAAACTTTATTAATTGAGCTTCTTCAGGTCTCCTGATGATCGTAATTTGTTTTGTTTGATCTTAACATTGAGTTGGATCGTTTTTATCTCTTTTTCTTTGGTCACATGTTTGCCAATTGTCTTCAAAAAATTAAATTTTAACATTCTTAAGATAATTTATGACTTTGTTATTATCATCACTTTTAAATATAGTGTCTTGGCACATCTCCACACCTAAACGTCTTCGAGATTCTTTTGGAAGTAAGTAGTGATGTCTCACCAGTTATGCACGCTGTTCAGTCAAAATCTTAGCTTAATCTCCAAATGTAGTGTCATAATTGTTATTGGATGATAGACCCAAGACATACAAATTCATTGACTACCTCAAACTTCTTATCACTAATTGACAATTGGGGCCTATGCAGCACTTTAGTCCTCTCAGATGCAGCGCGACTACAAGAAATTTTGTTCTACGCCACTCTGCCTGCAGCCTGATCTTGCCAGCTTCCTTTCCATTTGGAGTGTTGGTTGATAACTGGACTCTGATGTTTCTTCCAACAACGTCCATACCGTCAGCAAAAACAAGCTACCGAATTGACTTTGTAAAACCAGTTCATTCCATTGCTCAAGTCCAGCTTTCCAAATACTCCTTCAAGTGCGATGTTAAAAAGCCGAAGCGATGTGCTCATCATTTCGCCTCAAGCCTATCTCTGCATTTAAACATACTCGATGTTGCACTCCCGGAACTTCACACAGCAGCGCGACCCAGATACCGTTGCTTTGGCAAATCGATTGTATCGAGGAAGCGTAAATCTCACAAAAGGATGCTCTACAGCCCATCTTGGATCAATTTGAGTCGTATGCCGTACTTAAGAAAATCGATGAAAAGAGATGATGTATTCTCATGTTCATCCTTACAGTTTTCTGGAGCCATGTTTGTCCGATGCCAACATTTGAATGATTTCTGCCTCCTAAACCCTGCATGTATCTACCAGAGAAAGCCCCGTTGTGCCTGCTTTAAGGAGAGAATTTTAAAGAGTATTTTATATGCTGACAGTTAAAGAGAAATCTCCACGGTGAGACACGTAGGCCGAATTTTCAGGCTGTTTTGATTTACATTTTCATGCGCCTTTTCTCACATGACTTATCATTTTTTCTCAGCATCGGTATTTTCTTGATGGTAGCAAGTTTAGCTGCAGACGATGTCAGGTCCGTGACTATATATTCTGTATATTGACTTTGTTAAATTTGGCCATAGAAAAGCAAGTGTTTTTATTCGATATTAAATCATAAAAGTACTTTTGTGTCTTATTGCTGAGGGTTTTTGCAAGCCGCCGTGAAGGTGCTGTGTGTTTCATTAATGTTGGTTAGCCTGTATGTTGCCGGGCGGCTACTTTGTTGCATCTTTGCTTTAGCAATATGCTGACCATACAAATACGTCATTTGAATCAATAGACTGTAATGCAGCCAATATTTAATTTCATGACTTTACCCGTGTTGTTGCACCAGGAAAAAGCGACAGCGAATTTGGAGTTCATGCTCATAATAGCTTACATGTCTTTGTTAAAAGGCTGTTCATATATCCGCTTTCAAATCTGCGCTGAAGTGCCATGGCGTGGTTATAAATTTTCGTAAATCGTAGGCTGATGGCAATTATCTTCGCACTTTACGGTGAATGAAGTCCTCAAAACATAAAAACAATTAACAAGATGTACAATTCCCAAAATTTTTACAATTAAGATTCAGCACCGGTTTGAGAATTGCTCATCGTTTTATGCCGATATTAAGATCTTCCTATGCGCTCTTCAATGAGCAAATTGTTTCCTATATGTTCAAGTCTATAACGTCTTAAATTTTCAATTCTGTCTCTTCCTTGTATATTCTTTTTCACTTTTTAGCGCATTTTTCTCTTAGAAAAGCGACGTACTATAAATATCCGCACTTTGTCCGTCCGTTCATCATTCTGTCTGGGTCTGTCTGGCTCAGGGAGCCATTCTCTAGGATTAAGCTTTTTTGATGCGGCTTGGCTTAAAATGTATGGTATAAATCAATAGAGCGAGAAAAAATCAGTGAGGAATGGTCAGCTTCCTGCTGGAACCGGTAAAAGTACTAAAATTGCATTATATGTGGTAAAAAAGCCATCAAATGTTGACTTTTTCAGTACCTATCTTTCTTCGGTTCAAAATCGAATGAGGCCGAATTTTTTCGGTCCTTTTTGATTTTTGCACCGGAATTGATCGGTACAAGTGAATACTTTCCTGATCTTTACTTGGCGCCGCGAAAGCTATTGGATTCTACTTATGCTTTTAATCATTACTGGATTCTTACTTTTATGGCCGCGAATCGACACGATTCGTTTTGCGGCCATGAATAATGCTGACGGGATCTGGCCGCGCGGTGAATTAAGCCGGATCTTTACCGCGGAAGCGCAGGCGAATCATTACTGATCTTCACTTTGGCGCGCGAATCGACACGATTCTATTTGCGCGAATCATTACCGGATCTTACTTTTGGCATGCGAATGCTTACTGTTCTTTACGGCGGCCAGTGAGTCGGTTACGATCTCGCTAATTGACCCATGCTTACCGATCTCATTTAAGCAGCAGATAAATGCCACAAATCTGACGACGCATTAATTTAGATTTTGTAATCTTTTGTTTTGTTTTGTCGGTTTATCAAACGCGGAAAATGCGCTTAGTTTATTTATGATCACCGTTTACAGTATCATATATAATTGTTTTACTGCCGAAAATGAACGCGTTGAGCTATAAATAATGTCATTACGAGCAGAATTTCAAATGCTTAAATACGGAAAATTCACAAGACGGCGCGTTTTAAGTACTGATATTAAATTTTTGGGCCGCTTTTAAGATGGAAAATATGTGGAATTGAAGGCTCTAAGAGTCGAAACGAAACGAAGCCGAAGCAGCAAAGCGGAGTTCTACAATTTTTGGCACCATAACAGTCGAAAGTCAAAACAAACGAAGTTAGCCGGAGTTCAACACTCCTGCACCATAAAAGTCGAACGGAAACGCAGCTGAAGGGTTGAAAGTTCGACACTCCTGTAATTCATAACGGTCGAACGGAACGCCGGAAGGAAGGAGTTCGACACTCCTGTAATCTTTAATAGTCGAACGGAAACGCCGGAAGGGCGAGTTCGACACTCCCGGTAACGGTAATGGTCGAACGGAACGCAGTTTAGGCGAAGTGGAGTTCGGACACTCCTGCACCTGCTTTATAGTCGATACAATCAAACGCCGGCGAAGTGAGTTTGAGACGAAGATCTGGCACAGACGCAAACAGAAGCCCAAACCATAAAGAAAAATTTTTCCTACACAGTTCCTAAATCCTAAATCTACATGTAAAAGTGCTGTTCGAAGTGCAAAGAACGGTTCAAACCAGGTTGAGCGAAGTTGATAAATTTTACATCCTGAAGAAGCGAAGCGAGTGTCGACGCAAAGTTTGAACGGAGTCTTTTTAAACAGTTGATTAAGTCACAATTTTGCTGACCCGGCACCAGCTACAGTGACAGGTGGCAGCAACTTTCCTGCCACGTCTTCAGACTTTAATTCATAAGGTAAATGTGTAGCGTTCACAAAGCGTCAATACAAAGTTTGACTACAGTTCACCATAGGCTGCTGAAGCTTCGGCAAATTTTAATTCATTCAGCGAAGCGAGGAAGCGTAAAAATTTTCACATGTTTCTAAACTTTGAAATCATAAGGTAGTAAAGCGTGCTCAGAGCGAAGTCGAATACGAAACACAAAAAAAGAAATTCATGTTACCTATTGTGTGATTAGATTTATCAGATTTGATTGAGACTAAAGCAGGGTAGTAAAAATACAAATATAAAATTTTTTCAAAAATACGCTTTTGAAAAGAAAAATATTTAAAATAAAAGATTAAAAAGGAGTCCAAGCAAAAAAATATAAAAAAATCTTTTAAAACATAAAAAACACGCTTTTTTAAAAAAAGAAAACTACATAAAAGCGACTAAAAAATCTATTAAGACGAAATTCAAAAAGTAGTAAATAAAAATATATAAAAAATTTTTTAAAAAAACACGCTTTTTTGAATAATGACCGAAAAACTTTGTTAAAAATTACCTTAAAAAAAGCAGTAAATAAAATAGAAGGTCACGCTTAAAATAAAATATAACTAAAATAAAATTTCATTGATTAACTAAAAAGTGTCTAAAATATTTTTCTAAAATATTTTATGTAGTACAAGAACACAATGACTGTAATTTTAATTGTTTTAAATTTATTTCCGGTTTATTTGCTATACGCGGAAAATGCGCTTTCGTCGGTCACGAGTGACCACGTTGATACTAGTTATGATTATTTAATGAACTTTAATGTTTACATTAATTTCAAATTATTTTTTACCGTTAAAATTTCAAATTTATTTCTGCCGTTAAAATCAAAATTGTAAATTTTTAATATTTTAAGTTCTTTAACGATATTATTTATATCACTGAACTTTGTACATTTGCTCATACATATCTGAAAATATTACTAAAGGTTTTTATGCCCTTTGAAATGTTCAAATGCATTTCAGATGGCTTTTCCTTTATGAATAAATAATAATAATGATCATTCCTAGATATTTAGCTTCAGTTTTCCATTTATTTAATCTTTTCGTTGGATATCGGTTTGTGATGAATAAGGCTTTGTGATGTAAATAAAGGAGATTATTTGAAATCCATGTAATCTTGTGAATGTCCTTATGATTAGAAAGACCATTTCCTGCATGAAGACGCTAATCTTTGGATACGAATCATGCGAAAAACGCAAGCTTTCGTATAACTCAATTCATATTAATTTTCTATTCTTAAAAGGTACAAATATCAGCAAAGCTAATCCTCTAAAACCACCTGAAGTACATCCAATTCAATAGCACTGAAACATTCATTAAAGTTGAAACACAAAGCAGATGCCGCATTGAAGCTTCTCAACAAGCCAGTCACAGATCAAGCATTTCAAGTTCTCCAAAAATAAATATCAACATTAAGGATGACTTTTTGAGTGGACTTGCCACAATAAATTTAAAAGAACTTCGAGAAAAATTCAAAAACTTCAGGCATACTTGTGATCTTCATAACTTGCAACTGGGAAGTATTATGGCATTTAAGATTTCACATTTCATTGGAAGTTCAAAGACAGCCGTGCAAAGTTTTGTCACCAAACCTTACAAAGATTGCTTTTCTTGAGACCTGACAAGGAATCTTTGTCAATTTGTTATTAATGCTTCTTTGACTAATTGCCTAAAAAATGGACATCTAGGTGAGTCTAAGTCTGACAATCCAATTGAACACATTACACTTCCAATGTTGATTTATTTCTTGTAGGAATTCAATCAAGTTTGGACATATGGGTCCACAAATCGATTGAATTGAGCTTCACAATCTTGTTGATTCCCGAAACTACAACTTGCTGCTCTTAGCTTCTGAATCTGGTAAATGCCAAACTAGTCGAAGCTATTTCTTAAAGACGGAGATCGAACCAGGAAATAAATTTAGAAAAGAAATGAAGTCTTTCTTTGCACAAGGTTCTGGCATGGCAAGAAAGTCATTCAGATGTTTTATTGAAAATTGTGTCAAGCAAATTTATAATTTCCATCCCCAATTGGATACATCAACAAGATGTTCTGCAGGAACTAAAAACTCTTCATTTTCCAAGACATGCCAGGGAATTCCACAAAATGATCCAGGAAAAAAATAAGAACAGACTTGATGAAATCCTGAAACAGAATCCAAAAATTGCAATACTTTTAAATATGATTTATCAAACAACTCAGCACCTAAAGCTGCGCTGTGATCACAGAAGTCATTCGACATGCATGCAGTTTCCTGGATCTCCAAAAATCTACGGGTAATTTGGTCCAAATGAAAGATCCAAATGAGATTTGGAAAAGATTTTTGAAGCAAAAGAAAAACGAAAAATTGCGTTGAAATTCATCTGAAATATTCAAAGAACATCGAAGAGAAGCACATCACATGTTCCTCATGGTCCAATACTTCTTCCTACCAGTCATGAAGTGATCCAGATGAAGATGCCAAAAAAGGAAGTTGATTCTGGCGGGAGCTTATCGAGCACTTAGTAATGCTGATCCACGACTTAAGATCATTCCTCAGAATTGTCCAATGCAGCAACAAAAATCTCTTCAAAATCGTCTTCCTCGACTTCCAACGTGAGCTCAAGCAGAGTAGAATTGGATCCAACAACCAACGTCGGGGACTGGAGGAATTTGTTAAAGCTTATCAGGCAGAATCATTGTCGGTGCTAAGAAGTTGCTCAATCCAGAGACAGAAAATGGAAGCATTTGGCGTCTTGATCCATGAACTTTGTCATTATGCCATGGTTGCTGTGTACCAGAAACGCGAATCCGATCCATTTGCAGCAAAACTGCACCAAGAAGCCAGGAAGAATTTGGACAGGAATAATAAAGCTTGTGAAGAAAAAGCACAAGAGGAACCAGTCATCGATTCAGTTTTCTTTGTTAAAGCATTATCCAAGTAGAGCAGCATCAACCATCAGAACTGATTGTCCGTCCAGCACCAGCTGATTGCATTGTAGGAAGCAAGGTACCGGAGTTTTTGGCGGGAGATAATTGAAAGTTTTAATGAACTTTTTAATTATTTCATCAATGTTGTTATTCCTGCAATGAAACGAGCTCTGCCAGAGATTAGAAGGTTGCAGGTTAGTCTATAAGCCAACTCCATAATTATGCCCAGTTGTCCGGATCAGACAAGAATAAAGTCCAAAATGCTATTGTTAAGCTATAAAAATGTAGAAATTAAATTTAGTGCTGAATTATTTCCTGAAAATTCTGATATTTTTGAGCTTTTAACTTCCGATCACATTTTCCATTAATGCTTGATAGTAAAGTGTTCCTGAATTTTGATGATGCACAGTTTCGGTATTTAGAGGAACAGATTAACTTGAAGTGGGAAAATTTGGCGGGAAAATTAAAAGAAAAATTTTTGGTTTCAAATTTCTAAATTTTCAAGGTAAAACGCTTGCCAAGTTTAATGATTTATTTGAGTCATGTCCAGGTAGCTTTTAATGCTTTGACTTCTCAGCAGATTGTTAATGTTTTGAGTGGGAAAGAAATTAAAATAGGAGAAAATTTCGAGTCGGAAAATAAATTTTATGTTGAACGAAAATTCATTCATGAGGATGCAAAAATGATTTATTTTGAGTACCGATATGGACATGATTATGTTGATAATTATGAGACACGTGCTGAACATGTCAAAAATAGAACAAAAAATAAAAGTTTTCAAGAATTTTATGAAGAATTTCTCAAAAAAGATTTCAATGAAATTTCACAAATTTATGAAAAAATTCAACAAAATTCTTTTTATAAAGCTTGTCACTTTAACCTAAATTCAAAAGATTTTTCAATCTTACACAAAACTTCAAAAGAATCAGTCGAAGAAGCTCAAAAAGAGAAAATTTTGATTTTATCATCCGAAGCAGGCGCAGGCAAAACTGTCACTTTTGAGAAGCTTGCGCAAGAAAAAAAATCAAAATTTTCAACTTTTTGGGTTTCGTACATCAAGACTTGCCAAAGTTCACAAACTTTGTATAAATCAGGCACAACTTGCTGAAGATTTATTAAAGCAAATTTTGTGGAGGTTAAGTTCAGAAAAAATGAATTTGAGGGCCAAAATTTTTGAAGAAAGCTTCAAGTCAAGGTGCAATTTGAGTTCTTTTTAATGGAACGCATTTGATGAAATTTCATACCCAACTTTTATCATGAATTTTGTCTTTTAATGTCTTTAAATCCATTCGCGTAAACTTCCAAAAATGTCCAATTTGTAGTGCACAAGCGCCTTTATATTCTGATCAGTTGAGTAAGGCATTTAAAGTTCAGAATCTTGGCAGTTGGTTGCCGTTTATCATGAAAGAAAGATAAAAATGAATTTTGAGGGAATTTTTTAAATTTGAAAATGTTCCGAGTGAGAAAATTGAGGAAAAATATTAAAAAAGTTGAGAAAATTGTGGAAAAACTGCAAAATATGATAATAAACACTTTTATAATTTTGAAACTCCTTTGAGTGCTTCGATTCAATCCTTCTGAAATTCATGAAAATAAAAACTTTTTGAATCTCATGAATATATTTTGGGATTTTTTTAGCTTTTTGTGGAAAAGAAAAATTGAAATTTGGTTGGAAAAAAGTAAAAGTTCATTCAGCATTGCCAAAAAGCGTGATTGCTTCTTGGCGGTTCTTTGAAAATAATTTTGCAGCAATTTTGCGTTGTTGAATGAATCTTTCCAGCTTATTTTCGACCATGCCATACTTTGGAGTTTAAAATTGGGAAAATTGCAAATAATGCAAAAGAAATTCCAAAAGATTTTCCAATTGAAGAAATTTCTCAACTTGGAATTTTATTTATTAACGGAAAAAATAATTTTCGAGAATTTACTCACAAAACTTCCTTTGTTCTTGAATTTTCCGTTGCGTTTTATTTTTATTGAAAATATATTTTTTGATGTTGACGGTTCTGTGGACAGCGACGAAGCTGTAGAATTGAGACTTGAATTATTTTTTAATTTGACACAGTTTTATGGAGAAACTTCAGCAAATAATCACAGACTTTATGAAATCCTCGTACCTTCAAGCACGGCCACAAAAACCCAAAAAAATTTAAATTCAACAATTTCAAAAACTTTTAAGAACAAAATTTAAGAATTTTTTCATTCGATTTTTGGACACAAATTACTTCCAGAAAGTTTTTGACTTCTTTATTTGAATTTTTTCAAATCTGATCACGAAATTGCTTGTTGACTTGCAGTTGCATGTCCACGTGAACCAGAAAACATTTTTCACAGAAAATTTTTCAATCCAAAATCACTTTAGCGCTGTTCACAAATTCTCTGAAGACATTTTCATAAAAATTTGGTTTCAAAATTAAAAAGTTTCAGACGGATGCGGAAATGCTAAAAATTCCTGACTGGAAAAAAATCAGAAAGGAAAAATTTGTGTTCGGAATTCATTTTTATGGTTTGTTGCGTGTCACTAAGGCGCTGCCATGATGACTTTACGTAAGTGAAATTGAGGAACTTGAAAGATGCTTCTTTTTGGAAATTCTTTCCTACAGGTCAAAAGACCAAATTGACAGTTGGAGGAAGAGAAGAGAACTTTTTGTGGCTGGCAAGTTAAGTCCAAAAATTTATTTGTAGCTTATGATGTGCAAAAAAAATGTTCAGCAACTGCTTGACTTCCTTTCTGAATATGAAAAACTTTGGACAAATTCTTGAAAAATTTATTGACAAAGCTGAAATGCAAAATGCACTCGGAAGATGCACTGAAGTTGCTTTATTGTGAGTTAAATCCAAGTTGGTATAGCAAAGACGCTGTAAAATTCTTAAATTTGTTGATTAAAAAAGCGGAAAAGTTTCTGTCAAATTCTGCAAATTTTTGAAATGTTTTTGTCCAAAAATATTTTTGCATGAAGCTTTTCCGATTGGGATCCCTCGAAGTTTTAAGATTTTTGTGGAACTTCTCAACAATCACACAAATGAGAAAAAGAAAAGAAGAAAAATTTTGCTTCAAGACGATTTTGATAAAAAGACAAAAATTTTTATTTCTGGAAGTTCACATAATGAATTAAAGAGGAAAGTTATTCGAGTTATAAAATAATTTTCGTTATTACTATTATGACTTTAAGTACCATTCAAAAATATTTCCTCACCAGAGCTTTGACCATTTCATCAGCTCTCAATTTCGATTTTACAAAAGAAATTTACGAAAAATATTTCAAAAAATCAGAAATTCAGGAAATAATTTTCAATTCAAATGATTTTCTTTGTTATGTTATTGGAAAAACAAAAGAAGATCCTTTCATAAAATTTGCTTCATTTTTAGAAGAAATTTTTGAAGGAAATGAAAAAAAGTTGAAAGAATTTTTAGAACGCAAAATTGAGCCAACAAATTTTTCAGTTTTTGAACTTGTTGAAGAATTTCGAGGACTTCCTAATTCTCAGCAAAGATGGTTCAATAATCTTGAAACTCTTAAAAAGCTTTGTGAAAAAATTAAGAATAATTAAAATCAATTTTTTATATTTTTATTGAAATATTAATTAAAATTCAATTTTGTCTTATTTTTTATATTAAAATTGCTTTTCAAAAACTCAATGCAAATATTTAAAAATAAAGTTAATAAAGTTTTTTTTATATTTTATTCTAAATTTTTACTCTTTTTCTGTATGTTTAACTTAACAAAAACAATTTTACCTTTTTAGTGATTGAAATTTCTACCAAAAATAATTCTAAACATCAAAATTAATCCTACTACAACATGTACAACTTTTTTCAGACTTATCGTATATAGCAACCTTCAACTATAAAGCATACCAATTGAAAACCGCACATGCAAAAAAGCCACAAAATAAATCCAAAACTTAATCCTTTCAATTTAATCATAATCTTTTGGAACTTTTGTTAAAGATTTTCTAAAAATCCAATTCTTCATAAAGTTGTAACAAGTGCTTTCGGATGATTTATTCCCATCGGTAATACACGTTCTCATCACATCTTCACATAAGCTATGCTACATAAAATTATTTGATGCAAACCGAATCCAAAATTGAGTGTAATTAGATTTTCTTCTACTTTAGATGACTGAACTTTAAACTTATTTATTAATTCTTGTACTTCAAAAAGTAGATTTTTGTGGACACTCATTTGTGTTTTTTGATTAGCTTCATCTATCATCTAAATTTCAATTCTTTTTAAAAATTAAATGTTGTAAAACCTTGGCGTAAGGGCCAGGGGGGCAAGGGAGCCCGGACCCCTCTGAAAAAATAAAAATTCTATACAAAAATTGGAAAAATTTTCTGCGGTCTCAATTTTCTTTAATCGACCAAAGCTATAATAACTACATTTAAAAACTTTATAATTTTAGAGAAAGAATGGAAAAATTAAAAGCCAAAGTTTTTTTTGACCCTTCCTCCCTAAAAAACATGTCTGGCTACACCTCGTGTAAAACAGATGATCAAATCAGTAGGGGGTTGTTCCTACTTAGGCATACAGTACGTTGTTCAAATCTGTGTGCCGCGGCATACTGGTGTGCCATAGAAGATGTCTAGGTGCGTGGGAAAAATTTTGAAAAAATCCCAAAAATAGTCTCACAAGGTTTTTCAAAAAATTTTCAAATTTTCTAGTACATTTTATTTGTATCGAAAGAAACTGGAAAAGAAACTTTATTTTTAGTATCGAAATATCGGTAGATAATTTATTAAAATAATTTTGATTTATTTGATCAAGGATAAACTCTTTTTTGTAATTGTTACTTATTTCTCTTTAATCTAAATTCAAACAATTATAAGTGTGCGTAAGAAAAATTTTTCGTGTGCCGCGAAAAAAAATTTTGAGTCAAGGTGCGCCGTGGCCCAAAATAGTTTGGAGCAACACTCAAGTCTTTAGTACGTAACGCAAAAAACACGCAATTTTTTTGACCCCTCTCTGCCCTTTGTTACGTTTTTTGAGACCCTTCCACTAAAAAGCAAACGTACTTAAGTGGAACGGCTCCTTGGTAATTATAAACTAAAGTGATAGGTCAACCGGTGTGTCGCGGCACACTAGGTGTAGCGAAAACAAATTCAAAAAAGGACCACAAAAAGTACCACGAACTGTGTTGACGCGTGCGGTTTTTTGATCATGACGATTACATCTGGGGTTGTTAAAGCCGCGGCACAAAAATGGTTGATCACCACTGTAATTTAAACCAATCAGACAGTGGCATGTAGCCAGAAGAATATTTTCATCCATGGAAAGAAAATCAAAATCGCAGTGAGAACACGGCTCAAAATTTTCCTACGGGTGAAAATACACTTCCCGGCTACGCTTTAACTGCAATCAGTGTGTCGAGTTTCTGGGGTTTTTCTTTTTTGTCTTAGGGTATGATGCAATGGTATAGTGCTTACCTTAGAGGCAGAGTTAATAAAAAAGTGCCTGAGTTTTGGCTTCACTGCCTTTGATCTAGCAGAGTTTCTATGCCTTTGCAAAGGCAATACGAGTAAATATTAAGTCATTTCCAAGATCGATGCTTTTGCCTTTGAGTTTTCCTACATTTGCTTTTGGGGCCGTTCACTTATTACGTTCGCTTTTTATGGGGGAGGAGGGTGGGTCTAAGATTTTGTAACAGATTAAAACAAATGAATTTTTATGCAAAAAACGTAACGAGGGGGGAGAGGGGCCTAAAAATTCATGTTTTGTGAACGGACTTCATCGTTCGACTTGCATCGTCATTAAGTCATTAAGTGACCTAAAAATGCAAAAAACTGCAAATTTTGCAACAGTTGGTGCTATTTTGGATCTCAACCAAGTTTTTGTTGTTAGGTGAAATGATAAGTGGCATTAAAAATTAAAGTTTAACATGAAGAGCTTACAAAAAATACAGTATTGCTTAATTTTTCTCTAAAACAATGCTTCTCATAAAAAGTTATAATATCATAAATATTGACAAAAAAATCTAAGAAATTTTTGTTTACGGTTTTCATACGTTGGGCGTACGTAAAAAAACATGGACGGATGGATACTGGTTATAATGCCAGAAAAATATAAGGCCAAGATACTAAAATTTCAGCATATACTCAAACATAAAAATATAATCCAGAACATAAGTGCGTCAGATATAATTGTATGTGGCCTTATATTTTGTAAAGTGTAAATATATAAGTCTACATATATATTGCCTTGAACTTCACTTATTTTGTTTAGTGTAAATATAAGTCCAGAACATTTATATGTGGACTTTATATTTACATTAGTGTAATTCTAATTTCAGAAAAACTTAAAATCTTTTGGACTTATTTTATTTGTAAATTGAAAATTTTCTTGGATTTCTTTAAGTTTGAACATTTTTTTTAAAATGAAATTTTTGATTTTAGACTAGAAAATGGCTTTTTTAAGATAAAATTTGAATTTTGAGGCCTAAAATTTGGTATGTGAAAAGACACCTCTTTTGCTAGCAACAATTTAGTTTCTTTCAACACCTGATCAGCATGACATCATTTTTTAGTAGTATTTTTGTGGACATCTTTTTGCACAATTCGTTTTTGGTGTTGTAAGCAAAATGAGCAGGTAGATGAAAAATTAACTTTTACTATTTTCAATTCTAATCTGCAAAAGATTTTTTCAATCTATTAAATTGGTGAAGGGTTGAGTTGCATTGCTATTTTAGTGACCATTAAGTACACAAAAAATTGATTTATAAATAAGTACAAAAATTTTTTCAAATATTTTTTAAAATAAATCTTTGAAAATGATCATTTTTATATTTTTAGTTCCAAATTTATAAAATTAAGGTTCTTGCTGTTAAGTGTTTTTGAAAATTTGAAAATTCGAAAATGAGATTAAGTTTATTTTCTACCTGTTACTGTTTGTTTAATTATTTTTATGAATGAGTTCATTTTAAAGCGAATTTGTTAGGATGTAATTTCTTGAAATTCCAAAAAAACATTAAGCAGTAAAAGGTTTAACAAACTTAGTTTCAGATTTATTAAAAATTTTAAAAGGAAAATGAAAAATGCGAAAAATTCAAGAAAACTTGGGAAAGTTTTCTATTGGTGCGTTCTAAAAAATGCGACGGTTTAAATAATATTTTCAATGTTTTTATAGCTTTTTGCAGGAATAAGCTTTAGATTTGAAATAAAAAGTGCTATTTATGTCTGTCTTTATGATGGTATTTTACTAATGCGAAAATACTATTGTCCTAGCTTTACTGGAAGTTGGTTTTGAGTAAGCTGCGGAAAAAAAACTGAAAAATTATAAAATTTTTAAATTTTCAGATCAATTTCAACTTTTAATAAATATAATTTAATATAATAGGATAGAAGATAGTTCACGAAATTTTCTATTAAAAGTTTCAAAGTAACAATATTTTTTGATCTTTTCATATCATTTTACAAAAATTTCATTTAAAAAAAAATGTTCATTAAAAAATCCAAGAAAAATTTTCAATTACAAAAAATAAGAAGGAAGTCCAAAGATTTTAAGTTTTCTTGGAATTAGAATTACACTATTAATAAATATAAGTCCACATATAAATGTTCCTGGACTTATATTTACACTAAATGAAATATAAGTCTGTACAATTATATCTGGCCTTATGTTCTGGATTTATATTTTAAAAATGCGTCTGGCCTTATATTTTCTGGCATTATAACCTAGCATCAAAATTACGTACTAGAGTAGAGCATCAAGATTACGTACTAGCATCAAAATTACGTACGTAGTTTCTCACAGCCGCTCATAATTTTTCGTGTCTCTGATTTTTTTTTCAGATCATCATTTAGTCTGCGTTCAGCTCTCTAAAAGTGCGATCAGTTTGGAAAAATAGAAACGAAAAATTATTTTTTGCCGGTGATAAGAAAAAAAAAAGAAAAAAGTTTTTATTGTTGTGAATGTTTTTGACTCATTTTGATGACAAATTAACAAAAAATTGTGAAATTATTATTTAAATATTTTGTGATTAAAGTCAGAAAAAAGTTGATAAAAAATTATCAAAAAAGTGAAATTAATTAAAAAAAAATTGATAAATTTTGGAAAAAAGCTAAAAATTTACAAAAAATAAGAAAAAAAGCAAAATTTAAGAAATTTTTGAGAGATAAAATTTAAGCAATTGAGTGAATATTTTTGTGGTTTGATATGACTCATTCGATGAATAACTGAAAGATTATTCACAATTATAGACGATTTTAGGATTGGACGTTATATGTTCCGGAATTTAATCATGGTAAGAGTTATTTTTTAATTTATTTTGTAGATTTTTTTGTCAATTTATTAGAAAAAGTTATAGAAAATTAAAAAATCAACTTAAAAGAAATTGCAGTGATTTTTAAAAATTGTAATAAATTTTATTTGAATCAAAAATTTTTTAAAAAAAAATTAAAAAATGATTTTTAAGTCATTTTCAGGTCCAAAATTATAAAATTTTTGATTTATGACAATTCTTAGCTTTATTATTTTTTTTTGAGCAGTCAGAATGGGTGTAAATTAAATTAATCTCCTCAAATGTTGAATCCTTTGATACAGGATTTAGGCACAAAAAACTTTTAAAAATCTTTGCATTTTATTGACAAAAATCTTGCATGAATTAATTAAATTTAAATAAATTCCAAGTTCCTCATGATTCAATCAGTTTATAGATTAATAATAAGAAGAATAAAATTTGAATAAATTTATTAATACTTTTATAAGATTTTATCGAGTCATAGTAATCTATATTTTAGAAAAATTCTTTTTTGGCAATAAATGCAATACTTTAAAATCTTCAAATCTAATTTTTTACTTTTAAAAAATTTAAAATAAGATTTTGAATTTGTATTTTTTACCTGAATATTTAAAAATCTTAAATGAGATGAGAAACTTTTTATATAATTGAGTGTTAGAAAAAATAAATTTCAAAAATTTTTTTTAGTGTTAAGAAAATAACTTTTGCTTGTTGATTCAGAAAGTAAGGTGCTTTTTATAAAAATTATTAAAAAAGAATATAAATGATAAAACTTTTTATATTCTTAAAGTTTTTTATAGCTTTTACATCTTTTTACATCAAAACTGTGGCAAATTTTACTGATGTGAACTGTAATCATTGGTAAAAATAATAATCACCATAAGCAATAAAAGAACAAACTGTTTACTTTATTTTTTTTAAAAGTGCACAAAAAGAAAAATCTATTTCTTTATTCTCTACCTTTCTTTGGCGTTTAATAATGGAGGTGCGCTGGAGAAATCGCTTCACGACGATTTCTCATTGTCCGTTTACAAAAAAGAGAGAGAGTACTCTCTCTCTGAGTTGTTACTCAGTATGATGCATGCCGCATCATTTACATCAACTTGTTCTTAAGAATAAAATTAAGATTAATGGGAGTTTTCTTATAGTTTTTCATTGCGATTAAGAAAATTGATGTAAAAAATCTTGGAAAAATCGCTTTTCTGATAAGTTTTTCATCCCAACTAAGAAAATCGAGGCAAAAATCGGCTTTCTATAGAATTTTTTATTTCAAAAAATAAAAAAGAACGAAATTCTTTATGCCGTTTTGGTGTAAAAATGTAAAATTTTACATTATTTTACGCCAAAAGTGTAAAAAACTGTAAAAAACTGTAAATAATGTAAAACTGTAAAGCGATGTAAAACTTATACAACAAGTACTTTTCCCCTGTACACTTTGAAATATAATGTGTCTTGGATAAAATTATAAAATGTGTCTTGACTAAATTGTAAAATATGTTTTCGAGAATATTGCGATATAGAAAAACCAAAAAATTAGGAAAATACTAGATAAAGACACATTATATTACTTAGCCAAGACACATTATATTACTTAGCTAAGACACATTTTAGTACTTAGTCAAGACACATTTTAGTACTTAGCCGAGACACAATATTTGTAAAGGAGAAAAAATTTTATTGTGTGAAAAATCTGCAAGAAATCCGCACAACGGCAATCAGAACCAAAGCTGATAAACTTTTAAAAAAATTGATGATAATAAATATTTTTTTTTACAATTATTGATTGGTAACAGAAAAGTTGTGACGTCATCAGTGACGAATTCAGTTTGGAATAAAATTTTTTTAAAACTAAAAGCATAAGCACCAAAAAGTTGAATCAACTTACTAAAAATCGATCTTAAAAGCTCAAAACTGAAAAAGTCGCGATCGTCTCTCAAAATTTATTTCAAACTCTTTTTTTAGCGCATTTTCCCCTTGGGAAAAGGACGCTATTATCCGCACTTTGTCCCTCCGTCTGTCTGTCCGTCTGTGGAGCTATCTCCTCCTCAGGTTTAAGCTTTTTTGATGCGGTTTTTGGCTTAAAATGTGTGTAGTATGTCTGGCTACCATGTAACCAAAAATCAGCACGAATGGTCACTTCCTCTGCTGTAACCAGCGTAAAAAGTACCAAAAATGCCATTTCTTTGTATGTGTTAGTGTGGTCGAATGCACTAAAATGTTGACTTTTCAAAATCTTAGCTGTCCTCGGTTCAAATCCCACCGATGACAAATTTTTTTTTTTTTGCTTTTTTTTGATACTTTTTTGATTTCTTATGACATATAACATTAAATCATGTCATAATTTTCCATTTTCACAATTTTTCCGAGTTTTTCCGAGGATTTTTGTTAAAATTTTCAATATTTTCATATAATTTTTAAAGAATAATTACTTTTTACATTTTTTTTGATATTTTAATTGTTTTAATTTTCTATTTTCATGGATTTTTCACAGTTTTTCCGGAAAATTTTGTGAAAATTATAAAAAATTACATTTATATAAAAAACTCTTCAATATAAATAATTAAATTGCCACATAAACTTTTTAAAAAAAGCGCATTAGTGGCGTAAATGGAAGACCGCGCGACACAATGGGCCCAAAAAGGGACTTTTTGGAAATAATTCATAATATTTTGGTGGTTGGTAGTCCTGGTCCTAGGGATCACAAAAATATAAAACTTTTAGCATATAACTCTAATAGCCGCTCAGGAGAACTTGAAATGTGTTTTGGGCACTAGTGATTTTCAAAAAATTCCTGTGCCTCACTGTGTGGATGAAATTTCACAAACTTAT
Source organism: Chironomus striatipennis (assembly GCA_026123125.1). Taxonomy (NCBI): domain Eukaryota; kingdom Metazoa; phylum Arthropoda; class Insecta; order Diptera; family Chironomidae; genus Chironomus; species Chironomus striatipennis. Next base: position 3,222,904 of record CM047391.1, on the reverse strand, counting down.
TTTTATTCGTTCAATACTTGCTTTAGCTTTCATAGAAAAATACCAAAAATATTTTTAATCTAAAAAAGTGGTCAAAAAATTGAAAAAGTCCAAAAAATGCGATTTTTTTGACATTTTTGCCTCTGTGCCTACAAGTTGGTCTTAAAAAATCTAAAAACTTATGATTATTATAGTTAATAAGTAGACCTAAAAAACATTTCATTCATTACTTCCAAAAACGTCATTTAGTGCTTCAAAATTAGGTCAAAGGTCAAAATTTTCGATTTTTTTGGCATTTTTTGGGTTTATAAATATGACTCACTAAATGACCACGGCATAATGTCAAGTGACATTATTTTTTGTAGTTTCTATGTTGTACTACAAAATTAAGCAAAAAAGCAAATTTTTCTGGTCCTCTTTCACCAGGGACCAAGAGGTCTGTTCTTCAGAACAAAAAATTCATATCTCAAAAATATCTTCACCATATTGTCTGAAACTCTCAGAAATGATAGAAAACATCAATACGGATCATTTTCAGTCATTTAGACCTAATAAAAATTTGATTTTTGGCTGTTATAGTGATTTCGCTGATTTTCGAGCTTGGTCAAAAATCAAGTTTTCACTTTTCGACTCCTACCACCTCAGGATGACTTTATATTTTTTTTTTTGATGAATTCTTATAGCTAAGCATAGTACGCATCCAACGAGGTATAAAACATGATGTATGGTCAAGATATGGCAGAGTTATGGCCAAAAAACTCAAAAAATGGTCAATTTTTTGAGGGTTTGACAACTTTTATCTCACGTTTTCATTCATATTTCATCAAAATTTCAAGTATATGTAACATATTTGGTATTGTTGGAAAGGTTATTGCTTTAGCTATACAATAAAATAAAAATCTAAGTTTGGAAGTTCCTCAGTAGACCAGAAAACTTACAAAAGTTTGTCTTGTCCTCCCGTACACAGCAAAAATTAAAAATTTTAGCTTCCGCGCAAGCTCGGAAGCTGTTTTAGTACACTTTGAAAATTTTGTCACCCAACCTACAGCTTACCTATCTGGTCGAGAGGTAATGGTTCATATCTCAAAATTTAGGTATTTTGGTCTAGTAGGTGGGAAATTTAGGCGGAATCTGCGAAATTTTATTTTACATTCAGGTATTCCATACAAAACCCATACAAAACTCATTTTGCTATAACTTTTTTAACAGCACTAAAATGGAAAAATTGCATTCTTCAAATGTTTCAAATATTTTTTAGAATTTTTGGAACAAAAATCCAAATTTTACAACCTCAACCTGACCCAGCAGAACATGTAAGAGGTTTTCAAAGAGGATTAACTTTGTGGTTGGTCTGGTGGTCATGTGGGGAGATTTGGGATAAAATATTTTTTATAAAATAGCCCTTAAAATTACCTTTCCAATGATACCAAACATGACCTACTTTGGTTAAACTGTGAGTCAGGAAAATTAAATGAAAGTTTTAATCCGTCGGATTTATTTTAATCCTTCCCTATTAATTACGTTTTTGAAAAGGGATTAAAATTTGTCACCCAACCTACAGCTCGCAGGTCAACATTAAATATAATGAATTATACATCGTTGGAAAGCTACAGAGGTCTAGTAGGTGGGAAATTTAGGCGGAACTCGTGAAACTTTTTTGTTTTCGAGAACGAGCACGAACAATTTTAATCCATCGGATTAAAATTTAAATCCATCGGATTAAAAACAAAACCCCCTCATTCTAAATCTTTTCAAAACTTTTTTCTATGAATGACTAGTGTTTAGGGCCCGTCACGGGCCCCGTTGCATTTGTCTTAAGCTATCGGACTTCTCATTTATAACAAAACTTAAAATTTTCATTAAATTTAATTCTAGAGCTTTTTAAGAGTTTTTTAGTTTTTATCAAAATCTTTCAAAGTTATTAATTCAATGTCCTTAATTTTTTAAAAAATGACAATTTTTTAACACCCCCATAGTAAGAAAACAATAAACCTAAACATTTTAAATTTAACTAATGACTCTTAATTGTTTGTCCAATTTCATAAAATACTTATTACGCATCGAGAATTAAATTCAAAGCACTTTTGAAAGAAGTGTAAATGTGGCAGCGAAAATATTGGATAAGCTATGCGAAACAAAACGAAGCGAAGTGGAGTCCACATGCCATTTTTATTACCCACATGATCCAAATGCCAAACTTCAGCTAAAAAAATCTTAAAAGCTCACCACCACAATTAAAACAAAAAGGCAAAAAGTAGTCATCAAAGCTATCCTAACCTCAGAATTTTCTAATTTTTTTTTTTGCATGCGCTAATCATGAAAAGTCATCTCCTACAATATAATATGAAAAAAACTTCAAATAAAACGAAATCGAAAATAACCGTCAAAATATGTTAAAATTTTGATCACAGAATTAATTTGATTTGAAATTTTTTTGTATGGAACGAAAAATTAAGGGGGGTTGGATTTTTTTCTTAAAAACCCTAGCAATTTGAAGAAATTTCCCAAAAAGAGTGTTGGTTAAAATTTTCAGCACCCCCCCCCCCTTCCCCGACTATGCGTCTGATAGTAAAGATTTTTTTACACGCTTTTTTAGCTATTACAGAAAACTGATAAAAAATTTAAAGAATGTGGTGTGTGCAAGACTTGAGAAAACAAATGAAATCAAACATTTAAAATCAACAAAATTTTTAATTTATTTGAATCTTATTGAGCGTTCGCGCGTTAGCGCGAACGCGAAAATTTTTTCATCCTTTAATGTACAAAATTTTACAAATGAATATACTGAAGAAAAACTAATATTGCAAAAATAGTCAATTTAAACTCAAAAGTTAAACTCGAAAATAGCGGTCAAAAATTTTTCAAATTTTATGATTTTAAAGTGTAATGGTCACGAAAAATCTTTTTTTAAGATATGTTCTGACTATGCATTTTGCACAAAAAGACAATTTTCAAAGCGAAAACTCAAAAAAATTCTAAAAAGAATAAATTTGAAAATTTGTAACGGAAAAAAAATATTTGAATTTTATGTTTTTCCTTCCAAAATTTTCAAAGAATATATTCCTATAGTGCACTGTGCATGAAAAGTCAGTTTTATACGAAAACTCATGAAATTAAGAAAAAAATAAAGTCAAAAATAACGGTCAAAAAGTATTCAAATTTAATGATTAAACAGCTTAACGGTCAAAAATTTTTTTTGAAAAATATGTTTCCATGACCCATTACGTACATAAAGTCAATTTTCAAAATTTAAAACCCTAGAAATTGCGAAAAGAAAAATGACGAAAAACGGTCAAAAAAGCATTTAAATTTTTTTATTATACAGTTTAACGACCACGTGATTTTTTTGAAAATGTGTTTTCACGTATTGCTATGCATGAGTAGTCTAATTATACACCCCAAAAAGAAAAAAAATTAAAAAGCAGAAAATTCAGAAAAAACCGTCAAAAAAATTTCAAATTTCGATCACGCAATCACGGAATCACGCAATCAGGAAGAATAACTTTATTTTATAATATAGATATATCAAAATAAAGGTAAAAAATAGCAAAATTTTATGAAATAAACAGTTTTTCAAAAAATTTGAAATTTTAGGCGAATTGAGCCATCTAAGAGTTAATCCCGACTCAATTTTAATCCATGTGTGAGGATTAAAATTTCGAAATTTCACCAATTTTACTTTTTTCACTCGAAATTTTTACAAAATGGTTAGAAATGACTAAAAATAGTTAAATAAAGCTAAAATTGAAGAAAAAAAATATTTTAAGCTTTGATTGGTTGCAGTTGGATTTAATCAAGGTTTTAATAAAGCAGCTTTATTAAATTTAATCCAACTCGATTAATTTCAGATTTTTGGTTAAGAATTGATCATTTTTGGCATATTTTGACATATTATAATGTTTTTTGGACATTTTTGGACAAATCGAGCTTGATTTAGTAAACATAATTTTTCTGAATTTCATCGTCAGTTTAGGTACTTAATCCAGATTTAATACTTCTACAAAATTTCAATCTTATGCAAAGCGAAGCTTTGCTGACCCGATGGAATCCTAATCTTCAAACTTATGCAAAGCGAAGCTTTGCTGACCCGATGGAATCCTAATCTTCAAACTTATGCAAAGCGAAGCTTTGCTGACCCGATCGAATCCTAATCTTCAAACTTATGCAAAGCGAAGCTTTGCTGATCCGATGGAATCCTAATCTTCAAACTAATGCAAAGCGAAGCTTTGCTGACCCGATGAAGACTTAATCTTCAATCTTATGCAAAGCGAAGCTTTGCTGACCCGATGGAATCCTAATCTTCAAACTAATGCAAAGCGAAGCTTTGCTGACCCGATCGAATCCTAATCTTCAAACTAATGCAAAGCGAAGCTTTGCTGACCCGATGGAATCCTAATCTTCAAACTAATGCAAAGCGAAGCTTTGCTGACCCGATGGAATCCTAATCTTCAAACTAATGCAAAGCGAAGCTTTGCTGACCCGATCGAATCCTAATCTTCAAACTAATGCAAAGCGAAGCTTTGCTGACCCGATGGAATCCTAATCTTCAAACTAATGCAAAGCGAAGCTTTGCTGACCCGATGGAATCCTAATCTTCAAACTTATGCAAAGCGAAGCTTTGCTGACCCGATGAAGACTTAATCTTCAATCTTATGCAAAGCGAAGCTTTGCTGACCCGATGGAATCCTAATCTTCAAACTAATGCAAAGCGAAGCTTTGCTGACCCGATGGAATCCTAATCTTCAAACTAATGCAAAGCGAAGCTTTGCTGACCCGATGGAATCCTAATCTTCAAACTAATGCAAAGCAAAGCTTTGCTGACCCGATCGAATCCTAATCTTCAAACTAATGCAAAACGAAGCTTTGCTGACCCGATCGAATCCTAATCTTCAAACTAATGCAAAGCGAAGCTATGCTGACCCGATGGAATCCTAATCTTCAAACTTATGCAAAGCGAAGCTTTGCTGACCCGATAGTCGAACGCGGAAGCTATTGACTTTCTACGTAAGTCGTGTTTTACAATACAATTTTTACGAAAAAATCGAAAATATTCGAAAATTTGATGATTTTTCTATGGCCTTGTATGCAAGAAGTAATGGCTGCAAAGTCTTTTATTGATCATATTATGAAAGTTCATGTGTAAAACTGTGGAAAAAACACAAAAATAAAAATTTTTAATTTTTGCTGTGTATGGGAGGACAAGACAAACTTTTGTAAATTTTCTGGTCCACTGAGAAACTTCCAAACTTAGATTTTTATTTTATTGTATAGCTAAAGCAATAACCTTTCCAACAATACCAAATTTGTTACGTATACTTGAAATTTCGAAGAAATAAGAATGAAAACATGAGATGAAAGTTGTCAAACCCTCAAAAAATTGACCATTTTTTCAGTTTTTTGACCATAACTCTGCCATATCTTGACCATATATCATGTTTTATACCTCGTTGGATGCGTACTATGCTTAGCTATAAGAATTCATCAAAAAAAAAATATAAAGTCATCCTGAGGTGGTAGGAGTCGAAAAGTGAAAACTTGATTTTTGACCAAGCTCGAAAATCAGCGAAATCACTATAACAGCCAAAAATCAAATTTTTATTAGGTCTAAATGACTGAAAATGATCCGTATTGATGTTTTCTATCATTTCTGAGAGTTTCAGACAATATGGTGAAGATATTTTTGAGATATGAATTTTTTTGTTCTGAAGACCCCCCTACCAGACCCTCTTTGGGGGTCCCTGGTGAACCGGGGGACCAGAAAAAATTTGCTTTTTTTTGCTTAATTTTGTAGTACAACATAGAAACTACAAAAATAATGTCACTTGACATTATGCCGTGGTCATTTAGTGGGTCATATGGGCCCCCAAACCCAAAAAATGCCAAAAAAATCGAAAATTTTGACCTTTGACCTAATTTTTGAAGCACTAAATGACGTTTTTGGAAGTAATGAATGAAATGTTTTTTGTAGGTCTACTTATTAACTATAATAATCATAAGTTTTTAGATTTTTTAAGACCAACTTGTAGGCACAGGAGGCAAAAATGTCAAAAAAATCGCATTTTTTTGGACTTTTTCAATTTTTTGACCACTTTTTTTTAGATTAAAAATATTTTTGGTATTTTTCTATGAAAGTTAAAGCAAGTATTGAACGAATAAAAAAAAGTTTGTGAAATTTCATCCACACAGTGAGGCACAGGAATTTTTTGAAAATCACTAGTGCCCAAAACACATTTCAAGTTCTCCTGAGCGGCTATTAGAGTTATATGCCAAAAGTTTTATATTTTTATGATTCCTAGGACCAGGGCTACCAACCACCAAAATATTATGAATTATTTCCAAAAAGTCCCTTTTTGGGCCCATTGTGCCGTCTTCGATAGGAATCGCAGTGCCTTCAGCTAGTCATGGCAGCTCACACTTTTCGTTGGACATTGGACTACGTTTTCGTGCTGAAAGATGCATTATTGGCTATATTGGAACCCTGTTTGTCATTATTACTATATCTTATTTATTGATCATGAATGGTTGCTGGCTTTTAAGATTTGTGTTTTTTTAGGAAAATGTGCTTTCATCGGTCACGAGTGACCAAGTCGTAGGTCGTAGGTGGTAAAGCAGTTGATATGGTTTTTGCCTCAAGCTTCTTACTGCAACTTCTGTTAGCTTCTTCTATTGTTGTTCTGCCTTCTTCTCTACAGTCATACGCAAAGTGATTTTCATTCGTCCAGCAATCCATTTTCCTTTTACATTCCAAAATATTGATTGACTCGCAACTTCTAATTCATGCTTCTTTAAATTGTGGTCAATTTATTCCAATTTTTGTTCTTTTAATCTCGATAACTTGTGGTCTTGTCATTTTGTATCAGAGTTGAAATCGTCTGATTTGGCGTCGGACGTTTTTGGTGTTTTGCCAACTCTGTCTTATATACAACACAGAATTAATGCCACAAATCTTTCGCAGACATCTAACTTGAAGATAATTAGTAAAAGACTTTGTTACTTTCCAATTTTTACATCACTCTTAAATATAAGTGTCTTATACATCTCCAATTTGGAACGTCTTGAGATTCTTTTGGAAGTAAGTAGATGTCTAATTGAAAAATATGCACGCTGTTCAGTCAAAATCCTTCGCTTAATCTCCAATGTAGTGTCATAATTGTTGCTGATGATAGATTCAAGATATACAAATTCATCCACTACCTTAAATCTCTTATCACTGATTGACAAGTGTGTGCCTATAAGACTCTTAGTCCTCTCAGATGCAGCGACCATAAGAAATTTTGTCTTGTCAACATTCACCTGCAGCCCGATCTTGTTAGCTTCCCTTTCCATTTTGGAGTAAGTGTTGGTAATTGACCTGATGTTTCTTTCAACAATGTCCACATTGTCAGCAAAATCAAGCAACTGAATTGACTTTGTATATATTGTTCCATTGCGTTCCAGTTCAGCTCTCCTGAATACTCCTTCAAGCGCGATGTTAAAAAGCTTAGTTGACAGTTCATCACCCTGCCTTAAGCCTATCCTGCATTTAAACATACTCGATGTTGCATCCTGAAACTTCTCCCAGTACATGACCTTAGACAGTGTTGCTTTTAGCAACTTGATTAGATTATGTGGGAAGTGAAACTCTGCCATGATGCTCCACAGCCCATCTTGATCTATTGAGTCGTATGCTGCACGAAAATCGATAAAGAGATGATGTGTCTCTATGTTCATCTCATAGCTCTTCAGAACTATTTGTCTGATGCTGAATATTTGATCAGATTTCTGCCTCCTAAACCCTGCTTGGTATTCAATAAGGAATTCTTCTGTTAAAGGCTCAAGTCAAGGAGAGAATTTTAGGAGAGAATTTTAAAGAGTATTTTATATGCCGATGGAAGAAGAGAAATTCGACGGTGAGATACTTAGGCTGACTTTTCAGGCTGTTTTGATTTAATAGCTCTTTCATGCTCCTTCTCACATGACTCTATCATTTTTTCTCAGTATCGGTATTTTCTTGATAGTAGCAGTTTACCTGCAGAAATATATACATTGACTTTTTGTTAATTTAAGCATAGAAAAAGAAGTGTTTTTATTCGATATTAAATCATAGCATTGTTAGATCTTATTGCTGAAAGATTAAAGCTGCCGTAATGCGTTGTATTTGATTGGTCACATAGTCTACATGTTGCTTCAGTGTCACTCTCTTGTCGATGATCATTATTAGATATTTAGCTTCAGTTTTCCATTTATTTGATCTTTTCGTTGAGGAATTCAAAGTTGTTTTATGAAAGTTACTTGGGATATCGATTTATGATGAATAAGACTTTGTGATGTAAATAAAGGAGATTGAATGAGATCCATGTAATCTTGTGAATGTCCTTAAGATTAGAGACATTTCCATGAAGACACAATCATGGACACAATCATGGAAAAATACAAGCTGTATAACTAATTCATATTAATTTTCATTCTTAGGGTAAAAATATCAGCAAAGCTAATCCTCTAAAACCACCTGAAATACATCCAATAATAACTGGAACATTCAAAGTTAAAACACAAGCAGATGCATTAAAGCTTCTCAACAAGCCAGTCACAGATCAAGAATTTAAAGTTCTCAAAATATACATCAACATTAAGGATGACTTTGATGGACTTGCCACAATCAATTTAAAAGAACTTCGAGAAAAATTCAAAAATCAGGCATTCGTGATCTTCATAACTGCAACTGGAAGTAATGGCACAAGATTCCACATTTATTGGAAGTCAAAAGACAGCCGCAAAGTTTTGTCACTTAAACCTTACAAAGATTGCTTTTCTGAGCCTGACAAGGATCTTTGTCAATTTGTTGTTAACTTCCTGACTAACTGCCTTCAAAATGGACATTCAGGTGAGTCAAGGCTGACTTTCTAGTAACTCAAATGACTAACTTTTGATTTATTTTTGTAGGAATTCAATCAAGTTTGGACATTTGGTCCACAAATCATCAAATTGAGCTTCACAATCTTGTTGATTCCCGAAACTACAACTTGCTGCTCCTCGCATCTGAATCTGGAAATGTCAAACTAGTCGAAGCATTTCTTAAAGACGGAATCGAACCAGGAATAAATTTAGAAAAAGAACAAATCACTGCGCAAGGTCTGGCATGGCAAGAAAGTCATTCAGATGCTTTACTAAAATTATGTCAATCAAATTTGCCATTTCCAACCCCAATTGACATCAACAGATGTTCTGCGGAACTAAAAACCTTCATTGAGACATGCCAGGAATTCCACAAAATGATCCAGGAAGAAAAAAAGAACAGACTTGATGAAATCATGAAACAGAATCAAAAATTGCGATACTTTTATGATTTATCAAACAATTCAGCGCTAAAAGCTGCGCTGGATCTGAAGTCATTCGACATGTACGAGTTCCTGATTTCCAAAAATCTACAATTTGGTCCAAATGAAGACCCAAATGAGATTTGGAAAAATTTTGAAGCAAAAGAAAAGCGAAAATTGCGTGAAATTCACCTGAAATATTCGAAGAACATCGAGGAGAAGCACATCAATGTCCTCATGTCCAATACTTTCCTCAGTCATGATGATCCAGATGAAGATGCCAAAAGGAAATTGATTCTGCGAGCTTATCGAGCACTTAATGCTGATCCACGACTTAAGATCATCCTCAGAATTGTCGCAGCAACAAAAATCTTCAAAATCGTCTTTGACTTCCATCGCGACTCAACAGACAGAATTGATCCAACAACCAACTCGGGGACTGGAGGAATTTGTTATTTCACAGGCAGAATCATTGTCGGTGCCAAGAAGTTGCTCAATCCTGAGACAGAAAATGAAGCATTTGGTGTTTTAGTTCATGAACTTTGTCATTATGCCATGGTTGCTGTGTACCAGAATGAAGCACGTCCATACACAGCTAGTGATCAACAAGCTAAAGAAGAATTTGACAGAATTGTCGAAAGATGCAAAGAGAATGCAGAAGATGAGGAAATAATTGATTTAGTCTACAAATGTTATGCAGAAGCATCATTTCCAGTTGAGTTGATTGTTCGTCCAGCACACCTGATTGCATTTTACAGCAAGGTACCGGAGTTTTTGGAGGGAGTAATTGAAAGTTTTAATGAACTTTTTAATTATTACATAAATGTTGTGATTCCTGCAATGGAACAAGCACTGCCAGAGATTGAAGGTAGGTTAGTCTATAAGCCAACTCATAATTATGCCAAGTTGTCCGATCAGGACAAGCAGAAAGTCCAAAAGGCTATTGTTAAGTATAAAAATGTAGAAATTAAATTTGTTGAATTATTTCCTGAAAATTCTGATATTTTTGAGCTTTTAACTTCCGATCACATTTCATTAATGCTTGATAGTAAGGTTCTGAATTTTGATGATGCACAGTTTCGGTATTTAGAGGAACAGATTAACTTGAAGTGGGAAAATTTGGCGGGAAAATTAAAAGAAAAATTTTTGGCTTCAAATTTAAATTTTCAAGGTCAAATTATCAAGTTTAATGATTTATTTGAGTCATGTCCAGTAGCTTTTAATGCTTTGACTTCTCAGCAGATTGTTAATGTTTTGAGTGGGAAAGAACTTAAAATTGGGGAAAAATTCGAGTCCGAAAATAAATTTTATGTTGAACGAAAATTCATTCATGAAGATGCAAAATTGATTTGGTTTGAGTACAAATATGGACATGATTATGTTTTTAATTATGAGACTGTAGTTGAACATGTCAAAAATAGAACAAAAAATAAAAGTTTTCAAGAATTTTATGAAAAATTTCTCAAAAAAGATTTCAATGAAATTTCACAAATTTATGAAAAAATTCAACAAAATTCTCACTTTAAGCAGAAGTTTTATAACTTAAATCACGAAACTTACATTTTCTTGCACAAAACTTCCACAGAAACAGTCGAAGAAGCTCAAAAAGAGAAAATTTTGATTTTATCATCCGAAGCAGGCGCAGGCAAAACTGTCACTTTTGAGAAGCTTGCGCAGGAAATAAAATCAAAATTTCCAACTTTTTGGGTTTCGTACATAGACTTGCCAAAGTTCACAAACTTGTATAAATCAGGCACAACTGCTGAAGATTTATTGAAGCAAATTTTGAGGTTAAGTTCAGAAAAAAATGAATTTGAGGCCAAAATTTTTGAAGAAAGCTTCAAGTCAGGCAATTTGGTTCTTTTGTGGAACGCATTTGATGAAATTTCACCAACTTTTAATGAATTTGTCCTCAATGTCTTTAAATCCATTCGCGAAACTTCCAAAAATGTCCAATTTGTATGCACAAGGCCTTTATATTCTAATCAGTTGAGTAAGGCATTTAAAGTTAGAACTTGGCAGTTGGTGCCGTTTAATGAGAAAAATAAAAATGAATTTTTGAGGGAATTTTTTAAATTTGAAAATGCTCAAACCAAGAAAATTAAGGAAAATATTAAAAAAGTTGAGAAAATTGTGGAAAAGCTGCAATATGATAATAGAAATGCTTACAAATTCAAAACTCCGTTGATGCTTCGATTAATCGCTGAAATTCATGAAAATAAAAATCTTTTTGAATCCGCGAATATTTTTGGGATTTTTTTAGCTTTTGTGGAAAAGAAAATTGAAATTTGGTTGGAAAAAAGTAAAAGTTCATTCAGCATTGCCAGAAAATTGCTTCTTGGCGGTTCTTTGAAAATAATTTTACAGCAATTTGCGTTGTTGTATGTACTTGGATTATTTTCGAACACAACTTTGGGTTTAAAATTGGGAAAATTGCAAATAATGCAAAAAGAAATTCCAAAAGATTTTCCAATTGAAGAAATTTCTCAACTTGGAATTTTATTTATTAACGGAAAAAATAATTTTCAATTTTCTCACAAAACTTTGTCAGAATTTTCCGTTGCGTTTTATTTTATTGAAAATATTTTTGATGTTGACGGTTCTGTGAACAGCGACGAAGCTGAATTGAGACTTGAATTATTTTTTAAATTGACACAGTCTTATGGAAATATTCAGCAAATAATCACAGGCTTTATGTCCTCGTACCTTCAAGCACGGCCTCAAGCACCCAAAAAATTTAATCCAACAATTTCAAAACTTTTAAGAACAAAATTTAAGAATTTTTTTATTCGATTTTTGGACACAAATTACCCAAAAGTTTTTGACTTTTTATTTGAATTTTTCAAACCTGATCACGACTTGCTTGTTGACTTGCTGCATGTCCACGAACCAGAAACATTTTTCACAGCAATTTTCAATCCAAATCACTTTGCGCTGTTCATAAATCCTGAAGACATCAAAAATTTGGCTCAAAATTGTTTGACGGACGCGGAAATGCAAAAATTCCTGACTGGAAAAAATCAGAAAGGAAAAATTTTGTTCGGAATTCATTTTTATGGCTTGTTGGGTGTCACTAAGTGCCATGATGACTTTACGGGCGTAATTGAGGAACTTAAAAGTGCTTCTTTTTGGGAATTCTTTCCTAAGGTCAAAGACCAATTGACAGTTGAGGAACAGAAAGAGCTTTTTGTGGCTGCGTTAAGTCCAAAAATTTATTTGTATTATGACAAAAAAATGTTCAGCACTGCTGACTTTTCTGAATATGAAAAACTTTGGACAAATTTTGAAAATTTATTGACAAAAACTGAAATGCAAAATGCACTCGGAGATGCGCTGCTGCTTTATTTTGAGATTTTTCCTAATGATAAGAAAGACGCTGAAAAATTCTTAAATTTGTTGATTAAAAAAGCGGAAATGTTTTTGTTAAATTCGCAAATTTTTGAAATGTTTTTGTCCAAAAATATTTTGCATGAAGCTCATTGGCAGTGTCGAAGTTTTAAGATTTTGTGGAACTTCCTCGACAATCACACAAATGAGGAAGAAAGAAAAAAAATTTTGCTTCAAGACGATTTTGATGACAAAAATTTTTATTTCTGGAGTTCATATAATGAATTAAAGAAAAGTTATTCGAGTTATAAATATTGGTATTACTATTATGACTTTACACCATTCAAAATATTTCACAGAGCTTTGACCATTTCATCAGCTCGCAATTTTGATTTTACAAAAGAAATTTACGAAAAATATTTCAAAAAATCAGAAATTCAGGAAATAATTTTAAATTCAAATGATTTTCTTTATTATGTTGTTGGAAAAACAAAAGAAGATCCTTTCATAAAATTTGCTTCATTTTTAGAAGAAATTTTTGAAGGAAATGAAAAAAAGTTGAAAGAATTTTTAGAACACAAAATTGAGCCAACAAATTTGTCAGTTTTTGAACTTGTTGAAGATTTTCGAGGACTTCCTCATTCAGAGCCAAACTGGTTCAATAATCTTGAAACTCTTACGAAGCTTTGTGAAAAAATTTAGTTGGGACCCAAAATTACTTCAGGATCGTTAAAGTTTAATCCAATTGCCTCAACACAAATTAAGAATTGTATAATTGTTAATTGTTTTTGAAATACCATTCTGGTAATAAATCATTATTATTATTATTAAGACCATTGGGATTATTTTGCTTGATTTTTGTATTTTTAGCTTTCTTCGTCATGAAAAATTGTTTTTTTTTCTAATGTGATAATTTTTTTTAACTTATAAACAATTTAATACAATCACTTTATTACGGTATCATAACCTTTATCTGGTAGAAATTTTAAACATTTTTTTTGTATTATTCAAAAAAAATTATAATTTTAAATAATCCCTAAATCCTTGCATAAAAATTAGAACTCTTATTAACCATTCTACGCATCATGATACCTAAAATACCCGTTTTTTATTTTACTATGTTCCTTACTATTTTTTAAGAAGATGCATTATTTGCAGGAGTTTTTAAATTTAGTCTACAAATGATTACAAATATTATTATCAATGTCATTTCTCGGCCGCGATTTTTTTAAAAAGCAGATTTTACAATTTTAATTTTAAACATTTTTAATATTTTTTTATTTATTTAAATATAAAATTATGCTTTATGCAGCCTGAAACAGTTTAAGTATTTTTCAAACTGCTTTTCCTCAATTAAATGGTAACCGAAAGAGGAAAAAAAAGGAAAAGTAAGGAAGTAATGGATGTGGTAGAAGGGTCAAAATGTAAAAACGCATCATGATGCGTAATATTCTGAATTTTTGGGGATTATTAGACTATTAAACTTTTATTAATAATCTACACCATTTAATTTTATTTTTTATTTACTAATAATTATTATCGAAATAAACTTAGAAAGTAAAGTCTGTAGTTACTTATTTATAATGTATGTTATTATGTACTAATCCTAATGTCCACATTTTGAAAAAAAAAATAATAAGAAAAATTAAAATCAATTTTTATACTTTTTTGAAACATTAATTAAATTTTATACTTTTTTTTGTGTTTTATTCAAATTGTCAAAAACTAATCCAAATATTCAAATATATAAATAAAGATTTTTATATTTTATTCAGAAATTTGTCTGTTTTGTTTTGGTATCGTTCATTTATTACGTAACAAAATAACGGTCATATTTCAAAAAAGAACAATGGAATTCTCAGAAATTCTATTGTTCTCCTCTCGACCCCCCACCCTGCGTTACGTAATAAGTGAACGAGCCCTTTTTATTATTTTTTTTATTGAGTTTTTTTTTTCTAAATTTTAGATTATAGGAAAATTCATGAAAAACGCAATTAACAAACTTTCAAGTATAAGAATAATAATTTAGAATGTAATAAGGGGCCATTCACTTATTACGTAACGCAAAAATTCGGGATTTTTACCCCCCCCCCCTGCGTAACGTTTTTAACAAAAGAATCAGGTGCGAAAACAATAGACCGTAACAAACTCTCGACCCCCCCTCAGAGCGTTACGTAATAAGTGAACGGCCCCTAACAAAATATTGAATTATTGTCAATTTTTTAGTAGTAAATAAAAGCCTATTTAGGCGCTAATTTTGAAAAAAAAAATAGGTTTTAAAAAGAATTATGTTGATCTGCTGAAGGAGTTGCGTGATGCTTTTTGAATCCATTTTGACAATATTCTCTTAAATAATTAATTAATTAATAAATGAATTATTGTTTTTTATTGATTAATATTTTATTTCTGAGAGTTATTAAATATTAAAAATTAAATTAAATCAAATTGTGAGCAAAAATGTCGGAAAATAATTCTTAATATTTTTATGTATCATGACATAGCTTTTATATGTAAAAAAGTTACTTTCAAAATATTAAGAATAGTAAATTTCTTAATGTCATAAGGAATCACATTAAAATTATTTTAAACTCGGACATAAAAATTTGATGCAAATAATTGAGTTGATGTTCTTGGAATTACGAAATTGCTAGCATTTGGTGTGTTTTGAGTATTAAATTATTTCTTCTATAAAATTAGAAAATTTAATTTTGTAGATTTTTTTGAAAGTTAAAAAAAATTGCAACAAAATTGCATGACAGGCGAATTGCGCAAGCTAAATGGAAAGTTTTTTGATAATTTGAATGATTTTGTTACAAAAAAAACTTCCAAGATATCAACTAATTGTATGGTTCTTGTCTGCGTAAGTTGCCTGCCATGCAAATCTGAACTATAGATGATGTCTATAATTATGGAATTAAGAACACAAAAAAAAATAAAATGTTTAATTAATTTATTTTATTTTTATTAATTTTACATATTTTAACATCCTTCGATTTTACCGAAAGATTGGAAGTTCTAATTACTTTTTATAACTTTTCTGAGCCGAATTAAATTCTACAAAATTTTCTACAATTTTAATTTCATTTATTTTTCATTTTTGTATCAGAATAAAAAGCCACAAAAGTCTCTGACTGATCATCAGTCCACAAATATTATAAAAATAAAAATTAAATGTTAAGTAATAATCTCGTTCCATGAAAAATAGCTAATATTTAATCAAGACTCGTAACGAAGACGTTCATAGTGCGGTCTAATAAAACTTGTAGGTACATGAAGGCTGAACTCGAGTGCAACAAGGACTGCAAATTCTGATGATAAAAGTTCTTTGCGATTTATTCTGAAGATATTTTCAATTTTCTGTATTAAAAAAAAGTTTTTTTGATATTAAAATTTCAATTTTTAAGACCAAATCCACAACTTACCTCAATCAATCCTTTCAAAACTTCTCCTTTAACATCATTAAGTTTAGCACTCAACAACAAACACGCACCAGCACACAACTTTCTATTAATCTTATTAATCAATCCCGCCAAGATGAGCTTCTCAAAATAAACATAAGCTTGTGCAACAGTAAGTAAATCAATCCTTGAATCGAGCTTATTTATTCGTCTCATATCTCTCTTAATTGACCTCAATTTACTCAATGTCAACTGAATATGAGGATATTTTTCCCGAAATTTATCATTCAATTCCTTTTTAAGGTCCGCTTGTCGAACATAATCAATGACACTTGTAAGGTAGCTCGTAAAGGTAAGAAGTGTACGATGTCGTCCAGCTGACAATTCTGGATCATCTAGCAAGTCAGCTGAATAAGGTTCATCATCAACTTCATCAACATGACTAATGTAACGGATCATTCCATGATTTCTCAGAACTAATGTGTCTAAATGTTCGTGGTGATGTCGCTAAAAAAAATTACTTAATAAATTAAAAATTATCAAAATTATTTATTCTTACCGGAACTTTAGCTCCACTTCCACTATTAGGCTTTGACGGTACCAAAAGATGACCATAAGACACTTCAGCTTGTCCATCTAATCTCCTTTCAATTCCTAACAAATTAAATGGATCAAATGGTTGATTTTCAGCAGTACTTGACATTGGTCTCGATGTTGATGTCTGACGTCTTCGTCCACCACTTCCACGCACATCTAATTTTGCATTACTTCTTGTTATTGCACTTGATGTTCTTTTACGGAACGGAATTATTGAAAATATATGCAATGGCTTCTGATGTGTTGTTATAATGCAACGAGTTTCCTCGATTGTTAGGCAATGTCCGTTACGTAATGGCGGTGTTGGCTCGTGAATGTGAACACATTTCATACGGGATAAGGATTCGGTGCTGGATGTGGCATTGTTGAAATTGTGTGGTGCTGTACAAGTACATAAAGCCTTTTTAAGTAGCAATGCTTGACGACGTTCGGCAATTGTTTCATTGGAACTGCTGATGGTTCTGCAAAGAATATTAAATGTGATTGTATTGGTGGTATTATATTACTTTGTTAAAACACATTATAGTATTTAGTCAAGGCACATTATATTACTTAGTCAAGCCACATAATAGTACTTAGTCAAGCCACATAATAGTACTTAGCCAAGACACATTACATTACTAAGCCAAGACACATTTTGATACTTAGTCAAGACACATTTTGATACTTAGTCAAGACACATTTTGATACTTAGTCAAGACACATTTTGATACTTAGTCAAGACACATTTTGATACTTAGTCAAGACACATTTTTGATACTTAGTCAAGACACATTTTTGATACTTAGTCAAGACACATTTTTGATACTTAGTCAAGACACATTTTTGATACTTAGTCAAGACACATTTTTGATACTTAGTCAAGACACATTTTTGATACTTAGTCAAGACACATTTTTGATACTTAGTCAAGACACATTTTTGATACTTAGTCAAGACACATTTTTGATACTTAGTCAAGACACATTTTTGATACTTAGTCAAGACACATTTTGATACTTAGTCAAGACACATTTTGATACTTAGTCAAGACACATTTTGATACTTAGTCAAGACACATTTTTGGTATTTAGTCAAGACATAATATTTTTAATGGAGATAAAATATTTTATTGCGTGAAAAATCTACAGAAAATTCACACAACGGCATTTAGAACTAAAGCTAGTACAAATCTAAAAAAAAATAAAAATAATTAATATATATTAACTTCCACGCATAGCGTGCAAGTTATTGTATTTGGGCAGGTTGCAAAATTTCATTTTTTTTGATTTTGTGAGCCAACGAAAGCACTAATCATGACGTTTTTGGTCTCGTTCGATTGGTAATTTGAATATCTATCACCTAAAGCATGTTTAGTTCCGGTCACTTCCGTTGTGTTGGAACTAGACGCAAAAAACCGTTAAAAATCCATACTTTTGTATGGAAAATTTCTCAAGGAAGCATTTTTTAAGAATTTCTTTCATTTGATTTGATAGATCGTACCTAAAAACAAAATTGTGCTGAATAAAATCTGGACTTTATGTCCATTAAGTGACCTAAAAATGCAAAAAACTGCAAATTTTGCAACAGTTGCGCCATTTTTGATACAGGCCAGGATTTTAACTGTTGGTAATGATAAGTATCATAAAATTAAAGTTGAACATAAGAGCTACGAAAAATATAGTAGCAATTTTTCCTGAAAATGCTTCTATAAAAAGTTATAACATCATAAAGATTGACAAAAAATCTAAGAAATTTTGTTTACGTTTTCATACGTTACGTAAACTTTACGTTACGTAAAATTACGTACGTAAAATTTGTATGAAAATAATCATTTGTAGCAATTTAAAGACAATGTAAGACTTAAAAGTCACTGGATCATGCTTAATTAAATCAAAAGGGAGAAAAATGTTTACTGGATCTCATTTATTTAACATAAAAAGTTGCTGGATCTCATTTTATGATCATAAATGCTCACTGGATCTCAATTAATTACAATGAATGCTCACTGGATCTCATTTTATGACTATGAATGCTTACTGAATCTTATTATATGATCATGAATGCTTACTGGATCTCATTCTTTGATCATGAATGCTCACTGGATCTCAATTTATGACAATGAATGCTCACTGGATCTCAATTTAAGACTATGAATGCTCACTGGATCTTATTATATGACCATGAATGCTTACTGGATCTCATTCTTTGATCATGAATGCTTACTGGATCTCAACTTAAGACTATGAATGCTCACTGGATCTCAATTTAAGACTATGAATGCTCACTGGATCTTATTATATGACCATGAATGCTTACTGGATCTCATTCTTTGATCATGAATGCTTACTGGATCTCAACTTAAGACTATGAATGCTCACTGGATCTCATTTTATGATCATAGATGCTCACCAGATCTAATTTAAGGATCATGAATGTTCCCTGGATCTCATTTTATGATTATGAATGCTTATGAAACTTAATAATGTAAAGTTAGAAGATTTTATTTAATAGTACTGAAAGGTTTGAACGGAACGAAGCGAAGTAGAGTGGAGTTCGACATTCCTGTAATCTATAATAGTCGAACGGAACGAAGCGAAGCGAAGTGGAGTTCGACACTCCTGTAATCTATAATAGTCGAACGGAACGAAGCGAAGCGAAGTGGAGTTCGACATTCCTGTAATCTATAATAGTCGAACGGAACGAAGCGAAGCGAAGTGGAGTTCGACATTCCTGTAATCTATGACAGTCGAACGGAACGAAGCGAAGCGAAGTGGAGTTCGACATTCCTGTAATCTATGACAGTCGAACGGAACGAAGCGAAGCGAAGTGGAGTTCGACATTCCTGTAATCTATGACAGTCGAACGGAACGAAGCGAAGCGAAATGGAGTTCGACACCCCTGTAATCTATAAAAGTCGAACGGAACGAAGCGAAGCGAAGTGGAGTTCGACACCCCTGTAATCTATAAAAGTCGAACGGAACGAAGCGAAGCGAAGTGGAGTTCGACACTCCTGTAATCTATAAAAGTCGAATGGAACGAAGCGAAGCGAAGTGGAGTTCGACATTCCTGTAATCTATAATAGTCGAACGGAACGAAGCGAAGCGAAGTGGAGTTCGACATTCCTGTAATCTATAATATAATAGTCGAACGAAGCGAAGCGAAGTGGAGTTCGACATTCCTGTAATCTATGATAGTCGAACGGAACGAAGCGAAGCGAAGTGGAGTTCGACACCCCTGTAATCTATAAAAGTCGAACGGAACGAAGCGAAGCGAAGTGGAGTTCGACACTCCTGTAACCTATGAAAGTCGAACGAAACGAAGCGAAGCGAAGTGGAGTTCGACATTCCCGTAATCTATAAAACTCGAACGAAACGAAGCGAAGCGAAGTGGAGTTCGACACTCCTGTAATCTATAAAAGTCGAACGGAACGAAGCGAAGCGAAGTGGAGTTCGACACTCCTGTAATCTATAAAAGTCAAACGGAACGAAGCGAAGCGAAGTGGAGTTCGACACCCCTGTAATCTATAAAAGTCGAACGGAACGAAGCGAAGCGAAGTGGAGTTCGACACCCCTGTAATCTATAAAAGTCGAACGGAACGAAGCGAAGCGAAGTGGAGTTCGACATTCCTGTAATCTATAATATAATAGTCGAACGAAGCGAAGCGAAGTGGAGTTCGACACTCCTGTAATCTATAATAGTCGAACGGAACGAAGCGAAGCTATGTGGTGTTCGACACTCCTGTAATTTATAAAAGTCGAACGGAACGAAGCGAAGCGAAGTGGAGTTCGACACTCCCGTAATCTATAAAAGTCGAACGGAACGAAGCGAAGCGAAGTGGAGTTCGACACCCCTGTAATCTATAAAAGTCGAACGGAACGAAGCGAAGCGAAGTGGAGTTCGACACCTGTAATCTATAAAAGTCGAACGGAACGAAGCGAAGCGAAGTGGAGTTCGACACTCCTGTAATCTATAAAAGTCGAACGGAACGAAGCGAAGCGAAGTGGAGTTCGACACTCCCGTAATCTATAAAAGTCGAACGGAACGAAGCGAAGTGAAGTGGAGTTCGACACTCCTGTAATCTATAAAAGTCGAACGGAACGAAGCGAAGCGAAGTGGAGTTCGACACCCCTGTAATCTATGATAGTCGAACGGAACGAAGCGAAGTGAAGTGGAGTTCGACATTCCTGTAATCTACAATAGTCGAACGGAACGAAGCGAAGCGAAGTGGAGTTCGACACTCCTGTAATCTATGACAGTCGAACGGAACGAAGCGAAGTGATCTAATTAAAAATGTTCAAGCAAAGTTCGAACAACAATTAGTTTGAACGAAGTTCAAACTAGGTTGAGCGAAGCTCACAAATTTTTACATCCTGAATAAAGCATAGCGATTGTAAGCGTGAAAATATTTCCCAGTCGTATAATATATGAGCAGGACTTTAAAAGTCTTTAGTAGGATTTTAGCAGGATTGAAATTTCAATTCATATTTTATATTTTATTATATATACTGTAATCTATCAGTTCAAATGTCTATGAGCAAGTGGCGTGGAAGTTCGTGGCTTTCTATGTAAGTCGTGTTTTTTTTTACAATTATTGATTAATAACAGAAAAGTTGAGACGTCATCAGTGACGAATTCAGTTTGAAATAAAAATTCATAAAATTTCTTAAATTGTCAAATTTCGTCAGCATTATCACCAAAAAGTTGAATCAACTTACTAAAAATCGATCTTAAAAGCTCAAAACTGAAAAAGTCGCGATCGTCTCTCAAAATTTATTTCAAACTCTTTTTTATTTATTTCTCACAGCCGCTCATAATTTTTCGTGTCTCTGATTTTTTTTTCTGATCATCATTCAGTCAGCGTTCAGCTCTCCGTGCGATCAGTTTGGAAAATAGAAACGAAAAATATTTTTTGCCGGTGATAAGAAAAAAAAGAAGAAAAAAAAGTTTTTATTGTGTGAATGTTTTTGACTCATTTTGATGACAAATTAACAAAAATTGTGAAATTATCAAAGGGGTCGCAATGTTAAAAATTCGCCAACTTGGATTAAAATTTGACTGGCAACAAAAATTTTTGATTTTAAAAAAATTTTGTATGGAAAGTGAGAAAGTGTGCTGTGATGAGAGAAAAATCAAAAAATGTGTAATGATTTTTTGTTCCTTTTATCTACAATATTAAGTTTTTAAACGACAGTTGGATTAAACCTGACCACAGAAATTACTTTATTTCCAAAAATTATTGTCCAGGACCTTCAAAAAATTAAATTTTATTTTATTTCATGGCACACTTTCTAACTTTCCATACAAAATTTTCTTAAAGTCAAAAATTTTTGTTGCCAGTCAAATTTTAATCCAAGTTGGCGAATTTTTAACATTGCGACCCCTTTGGAAATTATTTAAATATTTTGTGATTAAAGTCAGAAAAAGTTGATTAAAATTATCAAAAAGTGAAATTAATTAAAATAAAATTGATAAATTTTGAAAAAAAGCTAAAAAATTTACAAAAAAATAAGAAAAGAAAGGCAAAAGTAAAAGAATTTTTGAAGATAAAATTTAAGCAATTGAGTGAATATTTTGTGGTTTTGATGACTCATTCGATGAATAACTAAAAGTTATCCACAATTATAGACGAGATTGACGTTATATGTTCGGAATTTAATCATGGTGAGTTATTTTTAATTTATTTTGTAGATTTTTTTGTCATTTTATTAGAAAAATTAAAAAAGTCATAAAAATACGCTTAAAAGTTGCGATTTTTAAAAAAATTAAATATATTTTTTTAAATTAAAAATTTAAAAAAGGATTAAAAAATTTACTTTATTTAAGTCATTTTCGGGTCAAATTATTCAATTTTTGATTTATGACAATTCTTAGCTTTATTTTTTTGACAGTCAGAATGTAAATTAAATTAATCCTCAAATAAAGTTGAATCCTTGACAGGATTTAGGCACAAAAACTTTTAAAATCTTTGCATTTATTGACAAAATCTTGCATGAATTAATTAAATTTAAATAAAATCAAAGTTCCTCATGATTCAATAAGTTTATAGATTAATAATAAGAAGAATAAAATTTGAATAACTTTATTAATACTTTTATAAGAAAATGTCGACGATCGTTACAATGTTGTGACTTAAATGCTTTGTGAATGTTTCAATGTTTTTTGGCGATCTTGTTTTTTGGCGATCTTGTTGCAATGTTCTGTGAATGTTTGAGTGAGTGATGCTGTGTCAATCTTTAGAGAACTGAAAAAAGCTTTTTTGGCTCTCAATTTTTAGCTGGCGGTGGAAAAATTAAAAAAAAAAAGCTTTCGAGCTTTTAAGCTTTTGAGTCTATTGTCATGAAAAACTATGACAGGAGTTAAAAAATAAGTAAAAATGCTGATTGGTTAGCATAAATATTTGTAGCACTTTGTGTGTTTGTCCGTTCGTCGGTCTGGCTGTCTTTTCACCTTTTCTTCATGAATATTTTTCTTTGATTCAGCTTTTTGCTTAAATTGTATGGCATGTCTGTCTATGATGATTTATAAGCTGGCAATTTACTTGTTTTTCTCTCGGGATTGTCTTGGTTTTTTGTAAATTTGCCGTGTCCTGTAAAAAGCTTAAAATGTCCTGGTTTGTAAAAAATCGGACTAAATTTCATTTTAACTAAATTTCATAAAATCTAATTTAATTTGTGTAACCATCTGCAAGTTTTTACAACGGACAGTCCCGCATTATTTAAAGACTGATTGTTGTCCCGGAATTGCAAATTTGTCTTTTATTTTCAAAAAGTTCATACATAAATTTTTTTTTTTCATGCAAAAATTTTCATAAAAATATTAAATTTTATGCTTTCTTCCTTAAAAAGTGTCACTCAAATTTTTCCAAGGTTTTATCATCAGTTCAAGCTTAATTAGGGCGATTATCTAAATTTTATGAAAATATGGGACATTTCCAAAATTTGGCCAAAATACGGGACATTACGGAAGTTTTCAAGAAAAAAATATGAGACCAGGAACAAATTTCAAAAATTTTATACGGGACAGCTGTGAAAATTCGGAACTAACCGTTGTAAATACTCGCAAATGGTCACCCTTGGTTTGATTCGAGCCAAATACTTACTAAATAAAGTATTTTTTTGTGAAATTTTACAGAAATTGCAAAGGTTGGATTTTAAATTTTAAGCTTTTTTATTCTTTCGTTTTGATTTTCTTTCTTCTTGTTCCTCCACAAAATCGAATGTTAGTCAAAATTTTAATATTTTTTATTTTTTTTCAACTTTTTAAATTTATTTTTTTTTAATTTTTTATTTATCAAATTAATTTGCAAATTTTTAATTCCAAGTTTGAGGTAAAATATTAAAAATGTTTTAAATTTTGTAAAAATTGTCTCAGTTGTGGGTTTTTAGATCTAAAGTATATCCTGGAACTCGAAAAAAATGTTGAAAAACAGAAATTCACCCAATAGTTCAACCCGAGTGGGAATCGAACCTCACACCTCTCGATTGCTGGTCAAGTGCTCAGACCACTTAGCTATCGGGCTTATCCATTGGAATTGGCAATTTACCAATATATGTGAACTCCTCTTTTTCAACAAACAACTGTTCTAGAGCCTGTAGCCTTAGTGTTTCATTCATTTTGTTTCATAATCGCAGATGCAAAGCCACTAGAAGCCATATGAAACTTAATAAGCAAAGCTTATAACTAAGATGAAACAATTATCTCTAGAGCCTAAGTTATAGTCAACTTATAAGACAGACAGAGCTTCGAATAATTTATGTAACAAGCAAAATTCTTGTTGAACTTAAAGTTCTTTCATTTTCATTATATCCTTGAAACTCACACAAGATTTTATCGAAAAATTGCTCCTGGATCTTGTTTTTTTAGTCAGTTATCAACTTTATAGAACCTTTGGACAGTCTACTCCGTTCACTGTGGTTGATCAAAAGTGACAACTACAAAAATATGAGAACTTATTAAAACATCTCGCAAATTTAAACAACCTCAAACAATTTGGTCAGCTTTAAGTGATCATAAAAGATGAATAATGTTAATGAGTTAGTTCTTTTTGATCCACAATGAATCTTAGGCCGTTAACAAAGCAAATGATCAGATTTCTGTCTCAAGCTTCTTACTGCTACTTCTGTTAGCTTCTTCTATTGTTATTCTGCCTTTTTCTCTACAGTCACACGCAAAATGATTTTCATTCGTCCAGCAATCCATTTTCCTTTTAATTTCCAAAATATTGATTGACTTAAGGGTTCTTGATGCCGATTCCCGGGAATTCTCGGTCTCGAGAATTTTCCGAGACCGAGACCCGAGACCAAGAAAAATTAATTTTACTATAAAATTTCTATTTTCTCTTCGGAGAAAAATTTTAAATCTTTAAGGAAAATTTTTTTAGATACTTAAATCTATCTAAATAGACATTTAGGCAATAAAAAATTAAAGTTTTGATGACAAAAAAAATTTAAAAAAGTAAAATTTAAATTTTTTTGTAAAGATCGAAGCCGAAGTTTTCGACTTAACTCGTTTTTTGCATTTTTTGATAAAATTAAGCTATTTACAAAGTATTTTAGATATTTTAACTATTCCTAGGGTCATTTTCTATTATTCTGAGTCTTATTTCATAAGATTGGAAAAGTGTTAAGCTCAAAATTTAACTTTTAAATTTTCCAAGCCGAGAAATAAGCCGATCGGCTTAAAATTGACTGAAATGAAAATTAAGAAATTATGATACAATTTGCTAGTTAATAATATAAGGAATAGTTATAATATCAAAAAAACTTTGTAAATGGCTTAATTTCGTCCATACAAACAAAAATAAGTTAAGCCGAAAAAGTCGACTTCGGTCTCTGTTTTTATAATAATCTATATAATAATCTAAGCTCTTTTTTTTTGAGAAAAGCACATGTGAAAATTAATTTTCAACAGTTAAATTCTTAAAACTTTATAAAAAAAATTGATTTTTTTATTGTGCCTATTTAAAAATATTACTAACATTTACTACTTATGAAGTGAACAAATTAACTGATTTTTGATAGTCTGAAAATATGTATTGGGTTGGTGACTTAATTATTGGACATTTCTGCAGTACATTTTTAAAATTAAATATCTCCACAACGATTAAAGATATTAAAGTGAAATAAAATGCATTTTGTTTGTTAATATAGTAGTAAGTTTTCTGACTAGTTTGAATTTTCCAACTGTCAAAGGAAAACTCTGTGGAAAATTCGAAAGTCAATGAAAATGTAAAAAAAAGAATACGATTTCATTTAAACTTAGTTTTTTCTACTTTACCAAACCAATTTAAGCTGTTTCTTCATCTTAGTATTTAGTTTCTATATTGTACTTAATGAAAACATAACTCATCAAATTTTTCCTTGCTTAGTTTTCCTGTGACATCATTTTGAATTTTCCTTGCAAGGATTTTTGAAAAAGTGGAAAATCTCAAATTTCTCTAAAACTTTGCAATTAATTGAAAAACTGATTATGCAGTTATATGCAACATAAATAGCAACAAATTATGGCATATAAGAAGTTCCGTAATTTAAACATTTCCCTGGGGTCTGTACGGGAGTTATGTAAAAAGTGTCATATTTTTGAAAACTTTAAATGCAATTTTTTAATGATAAATATTCTTAAAACAACTGTATAATCAGTTTTTCAATTAGTTGCATAGTTTTAGAGAAATTTGAGATTTTCTACTTTTTTAAAAAATCCTTGCAAGGAAAATTCAAAATGATGTCACAAGAAAACTAAGCAAGGAAAAATTTGATGAGTTATGTTTTCATTAAGTACAATATAGAAACTAAATACTAAGATGAAGAAACAGCTTAAATTGGTTTGGTAAAGTAGAAAAAACTAAGTTTAAATGAAATCGTATTCTTTTTTTTACATTTTCATTGACTTTCGAATTTTCCACAGTGTTTTCCTTTGACAGTTGGAAAATTCAAACTAGTCAGAAAACTTACTACTATATTAACAAACAAAATGCATTTTATTTCACTTTAATATCTTTAATCGTTGTGGAGATATTTAATTTTAAAAATGTACTGCAGAAATGTCCAATAATTAAGTCACCAACCCAATATGAAAGGTGGGTTAAGATTTTCATATAAATCTTAAAAAAAGTTTTTATCTTCATAATTTTCATAAATTTTTGTGTTAAAAAACCAAAAATTTATTATCTTTTAGAAGTTTCTTAAAATCAGACATTTGTAGCAAGCATGAAAACGCTATGAAAATTGTAAAACACTTGAAAAATTTCAAAAATATAGTGTAGAATTAAAGTCGAGACTTCCCGGGAATTCCCGGGAATTCTCGGTCTCGGTCTCGGTCTCGAAAATTTGTCTAGACCGAGACTTCGGGAACCCTTAGATTGACTCGCCACTTCTGATTCATGTTACCTTAAATTATGGTCAATTTATTCCAATTTTTGTTCTTTCAATCTCGATAACTTGTTGTCTTGTCATTTTGTATCAGAGTTGGAATCGTCTGATTTGGCGTCGGACGCCATGGTAATTATTATTCTAAAAATTTTTTGTACGTCAAGTCGTTAGTTCTTTTATATGTAGCCAAAAAAAAATGTATCAAGCATATCTCTCTCTTTCTCTCTATCTCTCTCTCTCTCTCTCTCCGGACCTAAAACAAATTCAATTTGAACCAAGTTCAAACAACTTAAATATTAAAGGTGGTTCCCCTGTGTTCACCAGGTCTTGTCTTTTTATGATGTATATCCCATGCATCCAATCAAAAATTGTTCCCAACCTTCTTGAGCAATGTGCATTTACCTTTGTGATGACGTTTCTCCAAACAATGAGATACTAAGGAGGACTTTCCAGGCTGTTATGA
Source organism: Chironomus striatipennis (assembly GCA_026123125.1). NCBI lineage: Eukaryota > Metazoa > Arthropoda > Insecta > Diptera > Chironomidae > Chironomus > Chironomus striatipennis. Next base: position 3,195,495 of record CM047391.1, on the reverse strand, counting down.
TTTAAAACCCTTTCATGCTCCATCTCTCATGACTCTATCCTTTTTTCTCAGTATCGATATTGCCATCATACAGACCTTGATAATAACATTGTTAGTTCTTATTGCTGAAAGATTAAAGCTGCTTTAATGCGTTGTGTGTTTCATTGGTCACATAGTCTACATGTTGATTAAGTGTCACTCTCTTGTCGATGATCATTCCTAGATATTTAGCTTCAGTTTTCCATTTATTTGATCTTTTCATTGAGGAATTTTAAAGCTTTGTGATGTAAATAAAGGAGATTATTTGAGATCCATGTAATTTTGTGGGGTTTTTGCACAGCGTCGACATATTATATGCATATAATATGCACATTTTGTGCATATTTTTATGCATATTTTGTGCATATTTTTATGCATATTTTATAAAAATTAAATTTTTTTGAATTTCTTGGAATTTTCCTGGGTTTTTAAAATTGTTAAATATTTTTCCTTTTACACAAAATTGAAGAATATCAACTGATTTTGAAAAAAATTTTACAAATTTACTAATATTTTTCCTTCTACAAAAAGCTTGTGAAAATTGTTTTAAGTTGAATAAAGTTTCAAATTTTTTGCATCAAATTTGATTTTTTTTAACACAAAATTTTTTAATTTTTTTAAAATTTGCTTAAAAATATGCACAAAATATGCATAAAAATATGCACAAAACGTGCACAAAATATGCATAAAAATATGCATATAATATGTCGACGCTATGCAAGATAACCTAATTTTGTGAATGTCCTTATGATTAGAGACATTTCCACGAAGACGCAATCTTGGATACAATCATGGAAAAACGCAAGCTGTATAACTAATTCATATTAATTTTCATTCTTAGGGTACAAATATCAGCAAAGCTAATCCTCTAAAACCACCTGAAGTACATCCAATAATAACTGAAACATTCAAAGTTAAAACACAAGCAGATGCATTAAAGCTTCTCAACAAGCCAGTCACAGATCAAGCATTTCAAGTTCTTAAAATAAAAATCAACATTAAGGATGACTTTGATGGACTTGGCACAATAAATTTAAAAGAACTTCGAGAAAAATTCAAAAATCAGGCATTCGTGATCTTCATAACTGCAACTGGAAGTAAAGGCACAAGATTTCACATTTATTGGAAGTCAAAAGACAGCCGCAAAGTTTTGTCACTTAAACCTTACAAAGATTGCTTTTCTGAGCCTGACAAGGATCTTTGTCAATTTGTTGTAAGCTTCTTGACTAATTGCCTACAAAATGGACATTCAGGTGAGTCAAAGCTGACTTTCTAGTAACTCAAATGACTAACTTTTGATTTATTTTTGTAGGAATTCAATCAAGTTTGGACATTTGGTCCACAAATCATCAAATTGAGCTTCATAACCTTGTTGATTCCCGAAACTACAACTTACTGCTCCTAGCATCTGAATCTGGAAATGACAAACTAGTCGAAGCATTTCTTAAGGACGGAATCGAACCACAAATAAATTTAGAAAAAGAACAAGTCACTGCACAAGGTCTGGCATGGCAAGAAAGTCATTCAGATGTTTTATTAAAATTATGTCAATCAAATTTGCCATTTCCAACCCCAATTGACATCAAAAGATGTTCTGCGGAACTAAAAACCTTCATTGAGACATGCCAGGAATTCCACAAAATGATCCAGGAAAAAAATAAGAACAGACTTGATGAAATCCTGAAACAAAATCCAAAATTGCGATACTTTTATGATTTATCAAACAACTCAGCACTAAAAGCTGCACTGGAGCTGAAGTCATTCGACATGTACGAGTTCCTGATTTCCAAAAACCTACAATTTGGTCCAAATGAAGACCCAAATGAGATTTGGAAAAATTTTGAAGCAAAAGAAAAACGAAAATTGCGTGAAATTCACCTGAAATATTCGAAGAACATCGAAGAGAAGCACATCAATGTCCTCATGTCCAATACTTTCCTAAGTCATGATGATCCAGATGAAGATGCCAAAAGGAAGTTGATTCTGCGAGCTTATCGAGCACTTAATGCTGATCCACGACTTAAGATCATCCTCAGAATTGTCGCAGCAACAAAAATCTTTAAAATCGTCTTCGACTTCCAACGTGACTCAACAGATAGAATTGATCCAACAACCAACTCGGGGACTGGAGGAATTTGTTACTTATCAGGCAGAATCATTGTCGGTGCCAAGAAGTTGCTCAATCCAGAGACAGAAAATGAAGCATTTGGCGTCTTGATCCATGAACTTTGTCATTATGCCATGGTTGCTGTGTACCAGAACGAATCCGATCCATTTGCAGCAAACGACCAAGAAGCCAAAGAAGAATTTGACAGAATAATTAAAGTTTGTGAAGAAAAAGCACACGAGGAACCAGTCATCGATTCAGTTTTTGAACATTATCCAGTAGAACATCAACCATCGGAGCTGATTGTCCGTCCAGCACACCTAATTGCATTGTACAGAAAGAATCCAGAGCTTTTGACGGGAGTAATTGAAAGTTTTAATGAACTTTTTAATTATTACATAAATGTTGTTATTCCTGCAATGGAACAAGCACTGCCAGAGATTGAAGGTAGGTTAGTCTATAAGCCAACTCATAATTATGCCAAGTTGTCCGATCAGGACAAGCAGAAAGTCCAAAATGCTATTGTTAAGTATAAAAATGTAGAAATTAAGTTTGTTGAATTATTTCCTGAAAATTCTGATATTTTTGAGCTTTTAACATCCGATCTTATTTCATTAATGCTTGCTAGTAAGGTTCTGAATTTTGATGATGCACAGTTTCGGTATTTAGAGGAACAGATTAACTTGAAGTGGGAAAATTTGGCGGGAAAATTAAAAGAAAAATTTTTGGCTTCAAATTTAAATTTTCAAGGTAAAATTGTCAAGTTTAATGATTTATTTGAGTCATGTCCAGTAGCTTTTAATGCTTTGACTTCTCAGCAGATTGTTAATGTTTTGAGTGGAAAAGAACTTAAAATTGGGGAAAAATTCGAGTCGGAAAATAAATTTTATGTTGAACGAAAATTCATTCATGAAGATGCAAAATTGATTTGGTTTGAGTACAAATATGGACATGATTATGTTTTTAATTATGAGACTGTAGTTGAACATGTCAAAAATACAACAAAAAATAAAAGTTTTCAAGAATTTTATGAAAAATTTCTCAAAAAAGATTTCAATGAAATTTCACAAATTTATGAAAAAATTCAACAAAATTCTTTTTTTAAAACACAATATTACAACTTAAATCACGAAACTTTCATTTTCTTGCACAAAACTTCCACAGAAACAGTCGAAGAAGCTCAAAAAGAGAAAATTTTGATTTTATCATCCGAAGCAGGCGCAGGCAAAACTGTCACTTTTGAGAAGCTTGCGCAAGAAATAAAATCAAAATTTCCAACTTTTTGGGTTTCGTACATCGACTTGCCAAAGTTCACAAACTTGTATAAATCAGGCACAACTGTTGAAGATTTATTGAAGCAAATTTTAAGGTTAAGTTCAGAAAAAAATAAATTTGAGGCCAAAATTTTTGAAGAAAGCTTCAAGTCAGGCAATTTGGTTCTTTTGTGGAACGCATTTGATGAAATTTCACCAACTTTTAATGAATTTGTCCTTAATGTCTTTAAATCCATCCACGAGACTTCCAAAAATGTCCAATTTGTATGCACAAGGCCTTTATATTCTGATCAGTTGAGTAAGGCATTTAAAGTTAGAACTTGGCAGTTGTTGCCGTTTAATGAGGAAGATAAAAATGAATTTTTGAAGGAATTTTTTAAATTTGAAAATGTTCCGAGCGAGAAAATTGAGGAAAATATTAAAAAAGTTGAGAAAATTGTGGAAAAACTGCAATATGATAATAAACACTTTTATAATTTTGAAACTCCGTTGATGCTTCGATTAATCGCTGAAATTCATGAAAATAAAAATCTTTTTGAATCCGCGAATATTTTTGGGATTTTTTTAGCTTTTGTGGAAAAGAAAATTGAAATTTGGTTGGAAAAAAGTAAAAGTTCATTCAGCATTGCCAAAAAATTGCTTCTTGGCGGTTCTTTGAAAATAATTTTGCAGCAATTTGCGTTGTTGAATGAATTTCGATTATTTTCATCCACAACTTTGGGTTTAAAATTGAGAAAATTGCAAATAATGCAAAAAGAAATTTCAAAAGATTTTCCAATTGAAGAAATTTCTCAACTTGGAATTTTATTTATTAACGGAAAAAATAATTTTCAATTTACTCACAAAACTTTGCCAGAATTTTTCGTTGCGTTTTATTTTATTGAAAATATTTTTGATGTTGACGGAGATGTGAACAGCGACGAAGCTGAATTGAGACTTGAATTATTTTTTAAATTAACACATTCTTATGGAGACACTCAGCAAATAATCACAGACTTTATGTCCTCGTACCTTCAAGCACGGCCTCAAGCACCCAAAAAATTTAATCCAACAATTTCAAAACTTTTAAGAACAAAATTTAAGAATTTTTTCATTCGATTTTTGGACACAAATTACCCAAAAGTTTTTGACTTTTTATTTGAATTTTTCAAACCTGATCACGACTTGCTTGTTGACTTGCTGCATGTCCACGAACCAGAAACATTTTTCACAGCAATTTTCAATCCAAATCACTTTGCGCTGTTCACAAATCCTGAAGACATCAAAAATTTGGCTCAAAATTGTTTGACGGACGCGGAAATGCAAAAATTCCTGACTGGAAAAAATCAGAAAGGAAAAATTTTATTCGGAATTCATTTTTATGGCTTGTTGGGTGTCACTAAGTGTCATGATGACTTTACGGGTGAAATTGAGGAACTTAAAGGCGCTTCTTTTTGGGAATTCTTTCCTAAGGTCAAAGACCAATTGACAGTTAAGGAACAGAAAGAACTTTTTGTGGCTGCGTTAAGTCCAAAAATTTATTTGTATTATGACAAAAAAATGTTCAGCACTGCTGACTTTTCTGAATATGAAAAACTTTGGACAAATTTTGAAAATTTATTGACAAAAACTGAAATGCAAAATGCACTCGGAGATGCGCTGCTGCTTTATTTTGAGTTAAGTCCAGGTTGGTATAAAGACGCTGAAAAATTCTTAAATTTGTTGATTAAAAAAGCGGAAAAGTTTCTGTCAAATTCGCAAATTTTTGAAATGTTTTTGTCCAAAAATATTTTTCATGAAACTCATTGGCATTCTCTAAGTTTTAAGTTTTTGTGGAACTTCCTCAACAATCACACAAATGAGGAAGAAAGAAAAAAAATTTTGCTTCAAGACGATTTTGATGACAAAAATTTTTATTTCTGGGCTTCATTTAATGAATTAAAGCAAAGTTATTCGAGTTATAAGTATCAATATTACTATTATGACTTTACACCATTCAAAATATTTCACAGAGCTTTGACAATTCCAAATGCACCATCATTTGATTTTACAAAAGAAATTTACGAAAAATATTTCAAAAAATCAGAAATTCAGGAAATAATTTTAAATTCAAATGATTTTCTTTATTATGTAATTGGATATGAATTTGAAGATCCTTTCAAGAAGTTTGCTTCATTTTTAGAAGAAATTTTTGAAGGAAATGAAAAAAATTTGAAAGAATTTTTAGAACGCAAAATTGAGCCAACAAATTTGTCAGTTTTTGAACTTGTTGAAGATTTTCGAGGACTTCCTTTTTCAAAACCAAACTGGTTCAATAATCTTGAAACTCTTACGAAGCTTTATGAAAAAATTAAGAATAATTAAAATCAATTTTTGCATTTTTATTAAAACATTAATTAAAATTCAATTTTTGTCTTATTTTTATATTAAAATTGTCAAAAACTAATGCAAATATTAAAAAATGTTAATAAAGGTTTTTTATATTTTATTCAAAATTTCTTTTTTTTACTTTCCTGTATGTTTAACTTAACAAAAACAATTTTACCTTTTAGTGATTGAAATTTCTACCAAAAATAATTCTAAACATCAAAATTAATCCTACTACAAATCGTACAACTTTTTTCAGACTTATATATAGCAACTCAACTATAAAGCATACAATTGAAACCGCACAGGCAAAAAGCCACAAAATAAATCCAAAACTTAAACTTTCAATTGTCATAACTTTTGGAACTTTTGTTAAAGATTTTCTAAAATCCAATTCTTCATAAAGTTGTAACAAGTGCTTGATGATTCCCATCGGTATTAACTTTCTCATCACATCTTCACATAAGCTATACATGAAATTATTTGATGCAAAACCGAATCCAAAATTGAGTGTAATTAGATTTTCTTCCACTTTAGATGGCTGAACTTTAAACTTATTTATTAATTCTTGTACTTCAAAAGTAGATTTTTGTGACACCATTTGTGTTTTTTGATTAGTCATTTATCATCTAAATTTCGTCTTTTTTAAAAATTAATGTTGTAAATCTTGGGCGTAGCCAGGGAGGGCAAGGGAGCCCGGCCTTCCTCTCTAAAAAATAAAATCCCATACAAAAATTGGAAAAATTTTCTGTGGTCTCGCTTCACTCAACCGCTATAATAACTACATTTAAAAACTTTATAATTTTAGAGAAAGAATGAAAAATCAAAAGCAAAGTTTTTTTTTGCCCCCCCCCCCCTGAAAAACATTTCTGGCTACACCTCTGTGTAAAACAGATGATCAAATCAGTAGGGGGACGTTCACTTAGTACAGTGTTGTTCAAACTGTGTGCCGCGGCACACTGGTGTGCCGTAGAAGATGTCTAGGGGTGCCGCGGAAAAATTTTGAAAATCCCAAAAATAGTCTGTTTTTCAAAAATTTTCAAATTTTCATACATTTTTATCGAAAAAACTGAAAAAAAAACTTATTTTTAGTATCGAAATATCGATAATTTATTAAAATAATTTTGATTTATTTGATCAAGGATAAACTCTTTTTTGTAATTGTTACTATTTTTAACTAAATTAAAATTATAAGTTTGCCGTAGAAAAATTTTCGTGTGCCGCGAAAAAAAATTTTGAGTCAAGGTGTGCCGTGGCCCAAAATAGTTTGGACAACACTGACTTAGTACGTAACGCAAAAAACACGAATTTTTTTTGACCCCCTTTCTGCCCTTGTTACGTTTTGAGAACCCCCTCCCACTTAAAAAGCAAATGTACTAAGTGAATGGCTCCTTGGTGGTTATAAACTAATGATGGCCAACCGGTGTGTCGCGGCACACTAGTGTAGCGAAACAAATTCAAAAAGGACCAAAGTACCACGAACCGTGTTACGCGTGCGGTTTTGATCATGACTTACTCACAAGTTGTGCCGCGGCACCAAAAAAAGTTGGCCACCACTGTAATTTAAACCAACCAGGCAGTGGCATAGCCAGAAGAATATTTTGATCCATGAAAAAATCAAAACCGCAGTGAGAACACGGCTCAAAATTTTCTCACGGGTGAAAATACCTTCCTGGCTACGCTACTGAAATTAGGTGTCAGTTTCTGGGGTTTTTCTTTTTTGTCTTAGGGTATGGTGCAAGTATAGTGCTTACATTAGGGCAGAGTTAATAAAAAAGTGCCTGAGTTTTGGCACTGCCTTTGATCTAGCAGAGTTTTTGCCTTTGCAAAGACACGAAAAAATTGTCATTTGCATGATCGATGCTTTTGCCTTTGAGTTTTCCTACATTTGCCTTTGGGGTCGTTCACTTAGTACGTTCACTTTTTATGGGGGAGGGGGGTCTAAGATTTTGTAACAGATTAAAACAAATGAATTTTTATGCAAAAAGCGTAACAAGGGTGGGAGGGGGGTCTAAAAAGTCATTTTTTTGCGTAACGTATTTTGTGAACGGACTTCATCGTTCGACTTGCATCGCGAAACACCGACTAAACAATCATCAATGAAAGCAAAATGAATCAATGAAAGCAAATTTAGGATAATAAAGACCATTAAAGTGTCTGACACCCTAAAAATTACAGCTCAACATGTATCTTAACTACGTACATAATTATATTCTAAATTTAATAAATAAAGTTTAATAAAAAAAAAAAACTTTGTGAACGACCCCTTTGTAATCATTAAATTTGAAATTTTTTAAGTTTTATCAATTTTTGGAATTTTTTGGTAATTTTCTTTTTCTTCAAAGGTAAAGATTCAAAGGCACCACGACAAAGTTTTGTCTTTGCAAGGCTCATCAAAGGCAAAGGCAATTTTTTCTATGCCTTTGATATCAAGTTGCATACACCTTGGTCCACCTTTTCAAAGGCATAAACTCTGCCTTAGGGTTTATCTTTATTCATATATCTTGAGGTAAATGCTCTTAAGTGGTAAGTATTGTTTATCTTAGAGTAAATTTAATGGACTAAATTCAAGAGGAAATTAAGCTCTCTGTAAGTATAACCAGCAAATTTTCAGATAATATATAAAATTTCAAGGATAGAGTTTATAGTAAATTTAAACGAATACACTTTGAGGATATTTTAATAATTAAAAAAATGGTTCCAAATTAGTAAAATGCATTTTTCAGCATAAAAACGTAGTCCAATGTCCAACGATGAGTGTAAGCTGCCATGACAAGTTGAAGGCACTGCGATTCCTATCGAAGACGAGTCTTTAGAAGCAAGTGCAGGTTTCTAGAGTATACCTCCAGTGTACAACCCATACTCTAAGGATACAACCTAGGATTTACTCAAGAAACCAACCTCAGAACGTACAGACAAATGATGGAATATGCATGCATTATATTTTACGAATAAGGGGTCGTTCCACTTAGTACGTTCACTTTTTAGGGGGAGAGGAGGGTTGGGTCTAGGAATTTGTAACAGTTTAAACGAAAGATAAATTTTTCATGCAAAAGTTTTAACAAGAGGGGGGGGGGGGCGAGGGGGGTTCTAAATAACTTTTGTCATTGTTTTGCGTAATGAAATAAATTATCGGCGTCTAACCTTTAGTTTGAGAAACACTAGCTCATATAATTTAAAAATAAATTTTAATTATTATAAAATAAAGTTTTAAAAATTTTATTTCATTGATTTTTAATAAGTTTGCAATAATTTTGGAATGGAAAATAAAACGAGAATGAAGAAAAATATTTAATTGAGGATAATTTGAAAAAAAAATGTTGTTTGACTCCGGCTACACCCCTGACATTTATCCAAAAACATACATAAAGAGTCCACCCCAAACCCCTCTAAATACTTCTTTAATTTTAAATAATTAAAAATTCATTTTTATAAACTATTTAATAGCTTTTTATTAAGACTGAAATAATTATGGAATGAATTAGCAACAAAATTAATTGATCGACTAATTATGAATAAAATAATTTGATACAATAAAACATATGAATAGATTAATCGAACATAATGAATAAAATTTGATGTGATTTTCAACTCAAAAAAAAAAAAATATTTTTAATACTTTTTTAACAGGAATTTTTTTTTTCTAAATTTCATCAAAATTAAACAAAATTTAATTTTTAAGTAGCGCAGGACGATTATATTTTTTCAGCACAAAAATTTCAACTTTTTACTTTGGTTTTTGGTAATTTTTGTGCAATTCTGGCTTAATTGCATAAATGTGCTCTAAAACTTCCATAATGACCTTTTCTTTGTATGTTTGTAAGGCACGATGCATTTCATCAATTCTAGTTCTCGTATCGGCGTCGTTTGCAGCTTAGCCAAGACACAATATGGTGCTTAGTCAAGACACATTTTAGTACTTAGTCAAGACACATTTTAGTGTTTAGCCAAGACACATTTTAGTACTTAGTCAAGACACATTTTAGTACTTAGTCAAGACACATTTTAGTGTTTGACCAAGACACATTTTGTGTTTAGCCAAGACACATTTTAGTACTTAGTCAAGACACATTTTAGTACTTAGTCAAGACACATTTTAGTGTTTAGCCAATACACCTTTTGTGTTTAGCCAAGACACATTTTAGTACTTAGTCAAGACATATTTTAGTACTTAGTCAAGACATATTTTAGTACTTAGTCAAGACATATTTTAGTACTTAGTCAAGACATATTTTAGTACTTAGTCAAGACATATTTTAGTACTTAGTCAAGACATATTTTAGTACTTAGTCAAGACACATTTTAGTACTTAGCCAAGACACATTTTGGTGTTTAGCCAAGACACCTTTTGTGTTTAGCCAAGACACATTTTTTTTAATGGAGATAAAATATTTTATTGCGTGAAAAATCTTCAGAAAATTCACAAAACGGCAATCAGAACTAAAGCTAGTAATAATCTAAAAAAAAAATTAAAAATAATAAACATATATTTTTTAAAATTTATTGATTAATAACAGAAAAGTTGTAACGTAATCAGTGACGAATTCAGTTTGGAATAAAAATTCATAAAATTCCTAAATTGTCAAATTTCATCAGCATTAGCACCAAAAAGTTGAATCAACTTATTAAAAATCGATCCTAAAAGCTCAAAACTGAAAAAGTCGCGATCGTCTCTCAAAATTTATTTCAAATTCTTTTTTTTTTGTTTCTCACAACCGCTCATAATTTTTCGTGTCTCTGAAATTTTTTTCAGATCATCATTCAGTCTGCGTTCAGCTCTCCGTGCGATCAGTTTGGAAAATAGAAACGAAAATTATTTTTTGCCGGTGATAAGAAAAAAAAAAGAAGAAAAAAAGTTTTTATTGTGTGAATGTTTTTGACTCATTTTGATGACAAATTAACAAAAATTGTGAAATTATTTAAATATTTTGTGATTAAAGTCAGAAAAAGTTGATTAAAATTATCAAAAAAGTGAAATTAATTAAAATAAAATTGATAAATTTTGAAAAAAAGCTAAAAAATTTACAAAAAATAAGAAAAAAGCAAAATTTAAGAATTTTTGAAGATAAAATTTAAGCAATTGAGTGAATATTTTGTGGTTTTGTGACTCATTCGATGAATAACTAAAAGTTATCCACAATTATAGACGAGATTGACGTTATATGTTCGGAATTTAATCATGGTGAGTTATTTTTAATTTATTTTGTCAATTTTTATGTCATTTTAATAGAAAATTTATAAAAAGTTATAAAATCAACTTAAAAGTTGCAATTTTTAAAAATTTTAATAAATTTTATTTGAATTAAAAATTTTTAAAAAAATTAAAAAAATGATTTTTAAGCCATTTTCGGGTCTAATTATAAAATTTTTAATTTATGACAATTCTTAGCTTTATTTTTTTGACAGTCAGAATGTAAATTAAATTAATCCTCAAATAAAGTTGAATCCTTAACAGGATTTAGGCACAAAAACTTTTAAAATCTTTGCAATTATTGACAAAATCTTGCGTGGATTAATTAAATTTAAGTAAAATCAAAGTTCCTCATGATTCAATCAGTTTATAGATTAATAATAAGAAGAATAAAATTTGAATAAATTTATTAATAATTTTATAAGAAAATGTCGACGATCGTTAAAATGTTGTGACTTAAATATTTTGTGAATGTTTCAATGTTTTGTGTTTCAATGTTTTTGGCGATCTTGTTGCAATGTTCTGTGAATGTTTGAGTGAGTGATGCTGTGTCAATCTTTAGAGAACTGAAGAAAGCTTTTTTGGCTCTCATTTTTCAACTAGCGTTAAAAAAATTAAAAAAGCTTTCGAGCTTTTAAGTTATTGAGTCTATTGTCATGAAAAATTATGACAGGAATTAAAAAAATAAGTAAAAATGCTGATTGATTAGCATAAATCTTTGTAGCGCTTTCTGTGTGTTTGTCCGTTCGTCTGTCTGGCTGTCTTTTCACCTTTTCTTCATGATTAATTTTTTTTGATTCAGCTTTTTGCTTAAATTGTATGGCATGTCTGCCTATGATGATTTATGAGCTGCCAATTTGCTTGTTTTTCGCTCGGGATTGTCTTAGATTTCATGTAGATTTGCCGTGTCCTGTAAAAAGCTTAAAATGTCCTGGTTTGTAAAAAATCAGACAAAATTTTCATTTTAAATAAATTTCTTAAAATATTATTTAATTTTGTGTAACCATCTGCAAGTTTTTACAACGGACAGCCCCCCATTATTTAAGGACTGACTTTTTCCCGTAATTGCAAATTTGTCTTTTTTTTCAAAAATTTCATACAAAAATTCCTTTTTTATGGAATTATTTTAAATTTAAATTTTATGTTTTTTTTATAACTTTTTGTGAAAAGTCCCTCAATTTATCGACAATTTCTCCTCAGGTTTAATAATAATAATAATAATAATAATAATAATAGTAATTCATTACCGATAGGTATTTTTAAGAACAAGATTAATACAAGCAAGTTAAGATGTGAAGTAACAGTGAGTTTTTAGGTAAAGCTTTGAAAATTTCAAACAGTACAAATAAGCAATTGATCAATTATGCACGACATAGAGGCATCAAGTTTATTATTATGGACATGGTGTAAATTCTAAGCGCTAGCCGCATCGCAGCACTTTTTCTTCGACGCCATTCAGCTAAAAAGCACCCTCGAGAAGGTGGAACTTTGTGACTGATATTAGGCGCATGCACGTGGGTCTTTGAGACACAAATTCCACTTTGCAGCTTCCCTCATTGCTCATGTATCCACTTAATCAGTCTAGTGAACATTGAGGGTTCCGCGATCTATCAATACGCTGGCTATATAGTTCTTACGCGACATGCACTTAAGAGCACCTTAAAGCCAGGTGTAAGGATAAACCTTTTACCTCAGAAATGACTAGTCACGCTTAAGCTTTTTTGATGTGGTTTTTGATTTAACTTTTTTAATTCTTTTTGACTGGATCTTGATCTTTGATTTTATGGCTATGATAACTGGATCTCATTTCATGGCTAAGAATGATAACTGGATCTCATTTAATTGCAATAAATGTTTACTATATCTTATTTATTGATCATGAATGGTTGCTGGCTTTTAAGATTTGTGTTTTTTAGGAAAATGTGCTTTCATCGGTCACGAGTGACCAAGTCGTAGGTGGTAAAGCAGTTGATCTGGTTTTTGTCTCAAGCTTCTTACTGCAACTTCTGTTAGCTTCTTCTATTGTTGTTCTGCCTTCTTCTCTACAGTCATACGCAAAATGATTTTCATTCGTCCAGCAATCCATTTTCCTTTTTCATTCCAAAATATTGATTGACTCGCAACTTCTGATTCATGCTTCTTTAAATTGTGGTCGATTTATTCCAATTTTTGTTCTTTCAATCTCGATGACTTGTTGTCTTGTCATTTTGTATCAGAGTTGGAATCGTCTGATTTGGCGTCGGACGTTTTTGGTGTTTTGCCAACTCTGTCTTGTATACAACACAGAATTAATGCCACAAATCTTCCGCAGACATCTAACTTGAAGATAATTAGTAAGTGACTTTGTTACTTTCCAATTTTTACATCACTCTTAAATATAAGTGTCTTATACATCTCCAATTTGGCACGTCTTGAGATTCTTTTGGAAGTAAGTAGATGTCTAATTGAAAAATATGCATGCTGTTCAGTCAAAATCCTTCGCTTAATCTCCAATGTAGTGACATAATTGTTGCTGATGACAGACTCAAGATATACAAATTCATCCACTACCTCAAACTTCTTATCACTAATTGACAATTGTGTGCCTATAAGACTCTTAGTCCTCTCAGATGCAGCGACCATAAGAAATTTTGTCTTGTCAACATTCACCTGCAGCCCGATCTTGTTAGCTTCCCTTTCCATTTTGGAGTAAGCGTTGGTAATTGATCTGATGTTTCTTCCAACAATGTCCACATCGTCAGCAAAATCAAGCTACTGAATTGACTTTGTAAAAATTGTTCCATTACGTTCAAGTCCAGCTCTCCTGAATACTCCTTCAAGTGTGATGTTAAAAAGCTTAGTTGACAGCTCATCACCCTGCCTCAATCCTGTCCTGCATTTAAATATACTCGATGTTGCATCCTGGAACTTCACACAGTACATGACCTTAGACAATGTGGCTTTTAGCAACCTGATTAGCTTATGTGGAAAGTGAAACTCTGCCATGATGCTCCACAGCCCATCTTGATCAATTGAGTCGTATGCTGCACGAAATTCGATAAAGAGATGATGTGTCTCAATATTCATCCCATAGCTCTTCTGAGCTATTTGTCTGATGCTGAATATTTGATCAGATTTCTGCATCCTAAACCCTGAATTGTATTCATTTAGAAAGTCTTCTGTTAAAGGCTCAAGTCAAGGAGAGAATTTTAGGAGAGAATTTTATATGCTGATGGAAGAAGAGAAATTCCACGGTGAGATACTTAGGCTGACTTTTTAAGCTGTTTTGATTTAATAGCTCTTTCATGCTCCTTCTCACATGACTCTATCATTTTTTCTCAGTATCGGTATTTTCTTGAAAGTAGCAGTTTAACTGCAGATATATATATTATTGACTTTTTGTTAATTTAAGCATAGAAAAAGAAGTGTTTTTATTCGATATTAAATCATAGCATTTTTAGTTCTTATTGCTGAGGGGTTAAAGCTGCCGTAATGCGTTGTGTGTTTCATTAGTCACATAGTCTACATGTTGCTTAAGTGTCACTCTCTTGTCGGTATCTTTGCCGAAGAAAGTTGATCCACACAAACATGTCATTTGAGCCCAACAGACTGTAACGTAACATGATGAATTTAAGGACTTTACCTGCAAGAAATAATTATGGAAAAAAGGATATAAAGAATTTTGGAGTTCATGTCTATAATAGCTTACATGTTCAAGTAAAAAAGGCTGTTCATATCCATGCTTTCAAATTTAAAGTGAAGCAAGTTATGGCAAGCGAGGAATTTCTAAATCGGTGCTATGATGGCAATTATCTTCGCACTTACGGTGAATGAAGTCCCTAAAAACATAAAACTAGTATCAACGTGGTCACTCGTGACCGACGAAAGCGCATTTTCCACGTATAGTAAATACACAAAGAATTAAAACCCCAAAAGTATAAAGCCTAATATTTAATTATAAATATTCTTTATTAACCAGAAATTTAAAATTTACAGAAAAAAAATGTGTGTGAAACATGAGGAAAAAAAATATTTTTAATAAAAAGTTATCATTACGCGACATAAAATTTAAAAAAAAAAATAAATAAAAAAAGCAATAAAAAATCGGCTACGGGCTAGGATTGAACCCATGACCTTGAAATTAGGAGTCGAGCACTCTTCCACTTACGCCACTACTGCGCTTTTTTTAAGAAGTTTAAGTGGCAATTTAATTATTTATATTGATGAGTTTTTTTTTTTTTTATATAAATGCAAGTTTTTATAATTTTCACAAAATTTTCCTGAAAAACTATGAAAAATCCATGGAAATAGAAAATTAAAACAATAAAAATATCAAAAAATATGGAAAAAGTAATTATCTATGAAAATTGTATGAAAATATTGAAAATTTTAACAAAAATCTTCGGAAAAACTCGGGAAAATTGTGAAAATTGAAAATTATGACATAATTCAACATTAAATGTCATTAGAAATCAAAAAAGTATCAAAAAAAAAGTAAAAAAAAAATTGTCATCGGTAGGATTCGAACCGAGGACAGCTAAGGTTTTGAAAAGTCAACATTTTAGTGCAATCGACCACACTAACACATACAAAGAAATGTCATTTTTGGTACTTTTTACGCTGGTTCCAGCAGAGGAAGTGATCATTCGTGCTGATTTTTTCGCCAGCTCTAGCCAGACATACTACACACATTTTAAGCCAAAAACCGCATCAAAAAAGCTTAACTCTGAGGAGGAGATGCGATGACAGACAGACGGACAGACGGACAGACGGACAGACGGACAGACGGACAAAGTGCGGACAATAGCGTCCTTTTCCCAAGGGGAAAATGCGCTAAAAACAATTAACAAGATGCCAATTCTGTAAATTTTTATAATTGGAGATTCGATACCTGTTTGAGAATTTGTTTGGTCGTTTTATGTTGATATTAAGATCTTCCTATGCTTCTTCAATGATAAGTTGTTTCCTATATGTTCCTTAAGTCTATAATCGCCGCAATTTTTCGATTTATCTTCCTGTATATTTAATTTCACAGTTGCGAAACGTCAATTGTAAACGTGTTGACAGATTGGAAAGAATCAATCGACAAAGAGTTAGTTACTGTTGCAGTTTTTATTGATTTAAAGCGAGCTTTTGAGACCGTTGACCGTACACTCTTGCTACACAAACTACATCTATATGGATGTGATGATAAAGTCATATCATATGGTTTAAGTCATATTTTACTGATCGTTTTCAGCAAACTCGCTTTGGAAATTCACTCTCAACCTTATTATCAATACTAATAGGTGTTTCCATACAAGGCTCAGTCCTTAGCTGTGCTTTATTCATAATATTTATTAATGATATCGTAAATGTGTTACAATATTCGAAAATAAAGCTCTTTGCGGATGATACTTTGATTTATATAACGTGTAATCCAAGTGAGCTTAGTGCAACTATCGATCTACTAAATGAAGATCTCTCACGTATCTACAAATGGCTCTGTTACTCAAAACTTTCACTTAATGTCACTAAATCAAAGGTTATGCTTATTACAAGCAATAAGTCGCTTGCTTTGCCTAAACCAATTGCCATAAATGACCAAGACGTTGAGTTGGTCTCAGATTTCAAGTATTTAGGTGTGATTATAGATTCACATCTAACATTTGACAATCACTTTAATTATATATTAAAGAAATTAAACGCCAAGTTTTACGTCTTGAAGCGTTGTGAGCATAAGCTCGATTTTGCAAGTAAGAAGCTTTATGTATCTTCATTGGTAAATTCGCACTTCAATTATTGTGCTACAATTTTGTTTTTACTAAGTGATGCTCGGATTAACGAGCTCCAAAAAGTTATGAATCGATATGCTCGTCTGTTATTAAGGGTAAATTCTCGAACTCATCGAGAGGATATGCTTGATACTCTGGAATGGCTGTCAGTAAAGCAGACAGTTCACCTTAATGCCATTTTGTTTATTCACAGGATTGCTATTGGTATCGCACCAACATATTTGCAACGACATATGGTTAAGACGAGTCAGCTCCATCAGCATGATACCAGGAATAATGATGATTATCAATTGAAGTTTTATACGACAGCAACATCGCAAAACAATTTGTTTTACAAAGGATTAAAAATTTACAATGATTTTATTAAATTCAAAAAGTCATTAGGCACTGACAAGAGGCAATCAACAAAAGCAATAGCCATTGAGTATGTAAAGTCCAAATTTCCACTCGAATAATCCGGGAAGCCTTCATTAGCACATTAGACCTATTGGTGTAACACATGTACTAATGTTGGTCGCAGCATATGGTGATCGTGACTAGTCATTTCTGAGGTAAAAGGTTTATCCTTACACCTGGCTCTAAGGTGCTCTTAAGTGCATGTCGCGTAAGGACTATATAGCCAGCGTATTGATAGATCGCGGAACCCTCAATGTTCACTAGGCTGATTAAGTGGATACATGAGCAATGAGGGAAGCTGCAAAGTGGAATTTGTGTCTCAAAGACCCACATGCATGCGCCTAATATCAGTCACAAAGTTTCACCTTCTCGAGGGTGCTTTTTAGCTGAATGGCGTAGAAGAAAAAGTGCTGCGATGCGGCTAACGCTTAGAATTTACACCGTGTACAAAATAAGAAGCTTGAGGCCTCTATGTCGTGCTTAATTGATCAATTGCTTATTTGTACTGTTTGAAATTTTCAAAGCTTTACCTAAAAACTCACTGTTACTTCACATCTTCATTTGCTTGTATTAATCTTGTTCTTAAAAATACCTATCGGTAATAAATTACTATTATTATTATTATTATTATTATTATTATTATTATTATTATTATTATTATTATTATTATTATTATTATTATTATTAAAGTTGCGATCGTCTCTCAAAATTTATTTCAAACTCTTTTTTTTTTTGTTTCTCACAGCCGCTTATAATTTTTCGTGTCTCTGATTTTTTTCAGATCATCATTCAGTCTGCGTTCAGCTCTCCGTGCGATCAGTTTGGAAAATAGAAACGAGAAATATTTTTTGTCGGTAATAAGAAAAAAAAGAAGAAAAAAAGTTTTTATTGTGTGAATGTTTTTGACTCATTTTGATGACAAATTAACAAAAATTGTGAAATTATTTAAATATTTTGTGATTAAAGTCAGAAAAAGTTGATTAAAATTATCAAAAAAGTGAAATTAATTAAAATAAAATTGATAAATTTTGAAAAAAAAACTAAAAAATTTACAAAAAAATAAGAAAAAAAAGGCAAAAGTAAAAATTTAAGCAATTGAGTGAATATTTTGTGGTTTGATGACTCATTCGATGAATAACTAAAAGTTATCCACAATTATAGACGAGATTGACGTTATATGTTCGGAATTTAATTATGGTGAGTTATTTTTAATTTATTTTGTAGATTTTTTTGTCATTTTATTGGAAAAATTATCAAAATCATAAAAATACGCTTAAAAGTTGCGATTTTTAAAATTTTAATAAATTTTATTTGAATTGAAAATTTTTAAAAAAATGATTTTTAAGTCATTTTCGGGTCAAATTATTCAATTTTTGATTTATGACAATTCTTAGCTTTATTTTTTATTTTTGACAGTCAGAATGTCAATTAAATTAATCCTCAAATAAAGTTGAATCCTTAACAGGATTTAGGCACAAAAACTTTTAAAATCTTTCCAATTATTGACAAAATCTTGCACGAATTAATTAAATTTAAATAAATTCCAAGTTCCTCATGATTCAATCAGTTTATAGATTAATAATAAGAAGAATAAAATTTGAATAAATTTATTAATACTTTTATAAGAAAATGTCGACGATCGTTACAATGTTGTGACTTAAATGCTTTGTGAATGTTTCAATGTTTTGTGTTTCAATGTTTTTTGGCGATCTTGTTGCAATGTTTTGTGAATGTTTGAGTGAATGATGCTGTGTCAATCTTTTGAGAACTGAAAAAAGCTTTTTTGGCTCTCATTTTTTAGTTGGCGGTGGAAAAATTCAAAAAAAGCTTTCGAGCATAGGGATTCACGGTTCCGGGAACGGGACGGGAAATTTGCGGGAATTTCCCGTCCCGTCCCGTCCCGAGTCCCGAAGAAAATGCGGGACGGGACAAGCGGGACAAAACAAAAAAAATTGAAAATTTATCGGAATAATTCCGATGATTTATCGGAATAATTTCGATGATTTATCTGAATAATTCCGATATCGAATTATCGGAATTATTCCGATATCGAATTATCGGAATTATTCCGATAAATTATTAGAATTATTCAGGTAAAAAAAATTATAAATTTTTTGAAAACTAAGTGAAAATTAATTAATTTCAATTGAGTATTTGAAGCATTAAATTGATTGAGAATCATAACTCATCAAAATCTTAAAGGTATAAGTGATTTGTGTTTTCTCTTGTGAAAATTTTTCTATCAACTTTTTTTTCTTCGTCCCGTCCCGGACATTTCCCGAATATTCCCGTCCCGTTCCCGTCCCGTGTCCCGAAAATCAATCGGGACCGGGAAATCGTGAATCTCTATTCGAGCATTTAAGCTTTTGAATCTATTGTCATGAAAAATTATGACAGGAATTAAAAAATAAGTAAAAATGTTGATTGATTAGCATAAATCTTTGTAGCGCTTTTCATGTGTTTGTCCGTTCGTCTGTCTGGCTGTCTTTTCACCTTTTCTTCATGATTATTTTTTTTTGATTCAGCTTTTTGCTTAAATTGTATGGCATGTCTGTCTATGATGATTTATGGGCTGCCAATTTGCTTGTTTATATTTCCTCGGGATTGTCTTGTTTTTTATGTAGATTTGCCGTGTCCTGTAAAAAGCTTAAAATGTCCTGGTTTGTAAAAAATCAGACAAAATTTCATTTTAAATAAATTTCATAAAATCTAATTTAATTTTGTGTAACCATCTGCAAGTTTTTACAACGGACAATCTCGCATTTTTAAAGACTGATTTTTTCCCGTAATTGCAAATTTGTCCTTTATTTTCAAAAAGTTCATACAAAAATTAATTTTTTTCATGCAAAAATTCTCATAAAAATATTAAATTTTATGCTTCCTTCCTTAAAAAATGTCACTCAAATTTTTCCAAGGTTTTATCATCAGTCCAAGCTTAATTAGGGCGATTATCTAAATTTTGTGAAAATATGGGACATTTCCAAAATTTGTCCAAAATACGGGACATTACGGAAATTTTCAAGAAAGAAATATGAGATCAGGAACAAATTTCAAAAATTTTATACGGGACAGCTGTGAAAATTCGGAACTGATCGTTGTAAATACTAGCAGATGGTCACCCTTGGTTTGATTCGAACCAAATACTTACTAAATAAAGTTTTTTTTGTGAAATTTTACAGAAATTGCAAAGATTTGATTTAAAATTTTAAGCTTTTTTGTTCTTTCGTTTTGATTTTCTTTCTTCTTGTTCCTCCACAAAATCG
This sequence comes from Chironomus striatipennis, assembly GCA_026123125.1. Classification (NCBI taxonomy): domain Eukaryota; kingdom Metazoa; phylum Arthropoda; class Insecta; order Diptera; family Chironomidae; genus Chironomus; species Chironomus striatipennis. The sequence goes on along the minus strand of CM047391.1, from coordinate 3,175,147 downwards.
AATGCTAGTCAAAATTTTAGTATTTTTTAATTTTTTTCAACTTTTTAAATTTATTTTTTTTTTTTTAATTTTTTAAATTTATTTTTTTTTTAATTTTTTATTTATCAAATTAATTTGCAAATTTTTAATTCCAAGTTTGAGTTAAAATATTAAAAATGTTTAAATTTTTTTAAAAATTTTCTCAGTTGTGGGTTTTTAGATCTAAAGTATATCCTGGAACTCGAAAAAAATGTTGAAAAACAGAAATTCACCCAATAGTTCAACCCGAGTGGGAATCGAACCTCACACCTCTCGATTGCTGGTCAAGTGCTCAGACCACTTAGCTATCGGGCTTATCCATTAGAATTGGCAATTTACCAATATATGTGAACTCCTCTTTTTCAACAAACAACTGTTCTAGAGCCTGTAGCCTTAGTGTTTCATTCATTTTGTTTCATAATCGCAGATGCAAAGCCACTAGAAGCCATATGAAACTTAATAAGCAAAGCTTATAACTAAGATGAAACAATTATCTCTAGAGCCTAAGTTATAGTCAACTTATAAGACAGACAGAGCTTCGAATATTTTATGTAACAAGCGAAATTCTTGTTGAACTTAAAGTTCTTTCATTTTCATTATATCCTTGAAACTCACACAAGATTTTATCGAAAAATTGCTCCTGGATCTTGTTTTTTAGTCAGTTATCAACTTTATAGAACCTTTGGACAGTCTACTCCGTTCACTGTAGTTGATCAAAAGTGACAACTACAAAAATATGAGAACTTATTAAAACATCTCGCAAATTTAAACAACCTCAAACAATTTGGTCAGCTTTAAGTGATCATAAAAGATGAATAATGTTGATGAGTTAGTTCTTTTTGATCCACAATGAATCTTAGGCCGTTAACAAAGTAAATGATCAGATTTCTGTCTCAAGCTTCTTACTGCTACTTTTGTTAGCTTCTTCTATTGTTATTCTGCCTTTTTCTCTACAGTCACACGTAAAATGATTTTCATTCTTCCAGCAATCCATTTTCCTTTTAAATTCCAAAATATTGATTGACTTAAGGGTTCCCGATGCCGAAACCGAGACCAAGAATTCCCGGGAATTCTAGGTCTCGGTCTCGGTCTCGGTCTCGAGAATTTTCCGAGACCGAGACCCGAGACCAAGAAAAATTTATTTTACTAAAAAATTTACATTTTCTCTTCGGAGAAAAATTTTAAATCTCAAAGGAAAATTTTTTAAGATACTTAAGTATATCTAAATAGACATTTATACAATAAAAAAATTAAAGTTTTGATGACAAAAAAAAATTAAAAAAAGTAAAATTTAAATTTTTTTGCAGAGATCGAAGCCAAAGTTTTCGGCTTAACTCGTTTTTTGCATTTTTTGATAAAATTAAGCTATTTACAAAGTATTTTAGATATTTTTACTATTCCTAGGGTCATTTTCTATTATTCTGAGTCTTATTTCATAAGATTGGAAAAGTGTTAAGCTCAAAATTTAACTTCTAAATTTTCTAAGCCGAGAAACAAGCCGATCGGCTTAAAATCGGCTGAAATGAAAATTAAGAAATTATGATACAATTTGCTAGTTAATAATATAAGGAATAGTTATAATATCAAAAAAACTTTGTAAATGGCTTAATTTCGTCAATACAAACAAAAATAAGTTAAGCCGAAAAAGTCGACTTCGGTCTCTGTTTTTATAATAATCTATATAATAAATCTAAGCTCTTTTTTTGAGAAAAGCACATGTGAAAATAAATTTTCAACAGTTAAATTCTTAAAACTTTATAAAAAAATTGATTTTTTTATTGTGGCTATTTAAAAATATTACTAACATTTACTACTTATGAAGTGAACAAATTAACTGATTTTTGATAGTCTGAAAATATGTATGAAAGGTGGGTTAAGATTTATATGAAGGAAAAAAGTTTTTATCTTCATAATTTTCATAAATTTTTGTGTTAAAAAACCAAAAATTTATTATCTTTTTGAAGTTTCTTAAAATCAGACATTTGTAGCAAGCATGAAAACGCTATGAAAATTGTAAAACACTTAAAAAATTTCAAAAATATAGTGTAGAATTAAAGTCGAGACTTCCCGGGAATTCCCGGGAATTCTCGGTCTCGGTCTCGGTCTCGGTCTCGAAAATTTGTCTAGACCAAGACTTCGGGAACCCTTAGATTGACTCGCCACTTCTGATTCATGTTACCTTAAATTGTGGTCAATTTATTCCAATTTTTGTTCTTTCAATCTCGATAACTTGTTGTCTTGTCATTTTGTATCAGAGTTGGAATCGTCTGATTTGGCGTCGGACGCCATGGTAATTATTATTCTAAAAATTTTTCGTACGTCAAGTCGTTAGTTCTTTTATATGTAGCCAAAAAAAATGTATCAAGCATATCTCTCTCTTTCTCTCTATCTCTCTCTCCGGACCTAAAATAAATTCAATTTGAACCAAGTTCAAACAACTTAAACATTAAAGGTGGTTCCCCTGTGTTCACCAGGTCTTGTCTTTTTATGATGTATATCCCATGCATCCAATCAAAAATTGTTCCCAACCTTCTTGAGCAATGTGCATTGACCTTTGTGATGACGTTTCTCCAAACAATGAGATACTAAGGAGGACTTTCCAAGCTGTTATGATTTAAAACCTTTTCATGCTCCATCTCTCTTGACTCTATCCTTTTTTCTCAGTATCGATATTGCCATCATACAGACCTTGATAATAACATTGTTAGTTCTTATTGCTGAAAGATTAAAGCTGCTGTAATGCGTTGTGTGTTTCATTGGTCACATAGTCTACATGTTGCTTCAGTGTCACTCTCTTGTCGATGATCATTATTAGATATTTAGCTTCAGTTTTCCATTTATTTGATCTTTTCATTGAGGAATTTAAAGTTGTTTTATGAAAGTTACTTGGGATATCGGATTGTGATGAATAAGGCTTTGTGATGTAAATAAAGGAGATTATTTGAGATCCATGTAATTTTGTGGGGTTTTTGCACAGCGTCGACATATTATATGCATATAATATGCACATTTTGTGCATATTTTTATGCATATTTTGTGCATATTTTATGCATATTTCGTACAAAATTTTTAATTTTTAAAATTTTTGGATTTCGTGCATATTTTTATGCATATTTTGTGCATATTTTTTGGCATATTTTATAAAAATTAAATTTTTTTGAATTTCTTGGAATTTTCCTGGGTTTTTAAAATTGTTAAATATTTTTCCTTTTACACAAAATTGAAGAATATCAACTGATTTTGAAAAAAATTTTACAAATTTACTAATATTTTTCCTTCTACAAAAAGCTTGTGAAAATTGTTTTAAGTTGAATAAAGTTTCAAATTTTTTGCATCAAATTTGATTTTTTTTTAACACAAAATTTTTTAATTTTTTTAAAATTTGCGTAAAAATATGCACAAAATATGCATAAAAATATGCACAAAATATGCATATAATATGTCGACGCTATGCAAGATAACCTAATTTTGTGAATGTCCTTATGATTAGAGACATTTCCATGAAGACGCAATCTTGGATACAATCATGGAAAAACGCAAGCTGTATAACTAATTCATATTAATTTTCATTCTTAGGGTACAAATATCAGCAAAGCTAATCCTCTAAAACCACCTGAAGTACATCCAATAATAACTGAAACATTCAAAGTTAAAACACAAGCTGATGCATTGAAGCTTCTCAACAAGCCAGTCACAGATCAAGCATTTAAAGTTCTCAAAATATACATCAACATTAAGGATGACTTTGATGGACTTGCCACAATAAATTTAAAAGAACTTCGAGAAAAATTCAAAAATCAGGCATTCGTGATCTTCATAACTGCAACTGGAAGTAATGGCACAAGATTCCACATTTATTGGAAGTCAAAAGACAGCCGCAAAGTTTTGTCACTTAAACCTTACAAAGATTGCTTTTCTGAGCCTGACAAGGATCTATGTCAATTTGTTGTTAACTTCCTGACTAACTGCCTTCAAAATGGACATTCTGGTGAGTCAAGACTGACTTTCTAGTAACTCAAATGACTAACTTTTGATTTATTTTTGTAGGAATTCAATCAAGTTTGGACATTTGGTCCACAAATCATCAAATTGAGCTTCACAATCTTGTTGATTCCCGAAACTACAACTTGCTGCTCCTCGCATCTGAATCTGGAAATGTCAAACTAGTCGAAGCATTTCTTAAAGACGGAATCGAACCACGAATAAATTTGGAAACAGAACAAGTCACTGCGCAAGGTCTGGCATGGCAAGAAAGTCATTCAGATGTTTTATTAAAATTATGTCAATCAAATTTGCCATTTCCATCCCCAATTGACATCAACAGATGTTCTGCGGAACTAAAAACCTTCATTGAGACATGCCAGGAATTCCACAAAATGATCCAGGAAAAAAATAAAAACAGACTTGATGAAATCCTGAAACAGAATCCAAAATTGCAATACTTTTATGATTTATCCAACAACTCAGCACTAAAAGCTGCGCTGGATTTGAAGTCATTCGACATGTACGAGTTCCTGATCTCCAAAAATCTACAATTTGGTCCAAATGAAGACCCAAATGAGATTTGGAAAAATTTTGAAGCAAAAGAAAAACGAAAATTGCGTGAAATTCACCTGAAATATTCAAAGAACATCGAAGAGAAGCACATCTCTGTTCTGGTGCAGAATTCGTGCCTTAGTCACGATGATCCAGATGAAGATGCCAAAAGGAAATTGATTTTGCGAGCTTATCGAGCACTTAATGCTGATGCACGACTTAAGATCATCCTCAGAATTGTCGCAGCAACAAAAATCTTCAAAATCGTTTTCGACTTCCATCGTGACTCAACAGATAGAATTGATCCAACAACCAGTTCGGGGTCGAAAGGAATCTTTTACTTCTCAGGCAGAATCATTGTCGGTGCCAAACAGCTACTAAATCCAGAAACAGAAAATGACACATTTGGTGTTCTGATCCACGAACTTTGTCATTATGCAATGCTTACTGTGTACCAGAACGAATCCGATCCATTTGCAGCAAACGACCAAGAAGCCAAGGAAGAATTTGCAAGAATAATTGGAGTTTGCAAAGAAAAAGCACAAGAGGAACCAGTCATCGATTCAGTTTTTGAACATTATCCAGTAGAACATCATCCATCGGAACTGATTGTCCGTCCAGCACAGCTGATTGCATTTTACAGCAAGGTACCGGAGCTTTTGACGGGAGTAATTGAAAGTTTTAATGAACTTTTTAATTATTACATAAATGTTGTTATTCCTGCAATGGAACAAGCACTGCCAGAGATTGAAGGTAGGTTAGTCTATAAGCCAACTCATAATTATGCCAAGTTGTCCGATCAGGACAAGCAAAAAGTCCAAATTGCTATTGTTAAGTTTATAAATATAGAAATTAAATTTGTTGAATTATTTCCTGAAAATTCTGATATTTTTGAGCTTTTAACTTCCGATCACATTTCATTAATGCTTGCTAGTAAGGTTCTGAATTTTGATGATGCACAATTTCGGTATTTAGAGGAAAAGATTAACTTGAAGTGGGAAAATTTGGCGGGAAAATTAAAAGAAAAATTTTTGGCTTCAAATTTAAATTTTCAAGGTCAAATTGTCAAGTTTAATGATTTATTTGAGTCATGTCCAGTAGCTTTTAATGCTTTGACTTCTCAGCAGATTGTTAATGTTTTGAGTGGGAAAGAACTTAAAATTGGGGAAAAATTCGAGTCCGAAAATAAATTTTATGTTGAACGAAAATTCATTCATGAAGATGCAAAATTGATACGATTTGAGCATCAATATGGACATGATTATGTTTATAATTATGAGACGGAAGATGAACATGTCAAAAATAGAACAAAAAATAAAAGCTTTCAAGAATTTCATGAAGAATTTCTCAAAAAAGATTTCAATGAAATTTCACAAATTTTTGAAAAAATTCAACAAAATTCTTATTTTAAGAGAAAGTACTACAATTTAAATCACGAAACTTACATTTTTATGCACAAAAATTCCACAGCAACAGTCGAAGAAGCTCAAAAAGAGAAGATTTTGATTTTATCATCCGAAGCAGGCGCAGGCAAAACTGTCACTTTTGAGAAGCTTGCGCAGGAAATAAAATCAAAATTTCCAACTTTTTGGGTTTCGTACATCGACTTGCCAAAGTTCACAAACTTGTATAAATCAGGCACAACTGCTGAAGATTTATTGAAGCAAATTTTGAGGTTAAGTTCAGAAAAAAATGAATTTGAGGCCAAAATTTTTGAAGAAAGCTTCAAGTCAGGCAATTTGGTTCTTTTGTGGAACGCATTTGATGAAATTTCACCAACTTTTAATGAATTTGTCCTTAATGTCTTTAAATCCATCCACACGACGACAAAAAATGTCCAATTTGTATGCACAAGGCCTTTATATTCTGATCAGTTGAGTAAGGCATTTAAAGTTAGAACTTGGCAGTTGCTGCCATTTACTGAGGAAGATAAAAATGAATTTTTGAGGGAATTTTTTAAATCTGAAAATGTTCCGAGTGCGAAAATTGAGGAAAATATTAAAAAAGTTGAGAAAATTGTGGAAAAGCTGCAATATGATAATTTAATTGCTTACAATTTTGAAACTCCTTTGATGCTTCGATTAATCGCTGAAATTCATGAAAATAAAAATCTTTTTGAATCCGCGAATATTTTTGGGATTTTTTGGGCTTTTGTGGAAAAGAAAATTGAAATTTGGTTGGAAAAAAGTAAAAGTTCATTCAGCATTGCCAAAAAATTGCTTCTTGGCGGTTCTTTGAAAATAATTTTGCAGCAATTTGCGTTGTTGAAAGAATTTCATTTATTTTCGACCACAACTTTGGGTTTAAAATTGAGAAAATTGCAAATAATGCAAAAAGAATTTCCAAAAGATTTTCCAATTGAAGAAATTTCTCAACTTGGAATTTTATTTATTAACGGAAAAAATAATTTTCAATTTTCTCACAAAACTTTGTCAGAATTTTCCGTTGCGTTTTATTTTATTGAAAATATTTTTGATGTTGACGGTTCTGTGAACAGCGACGAAGCTGAATTGAGACTTGAATTATTTTTTAAATTGACACAACAATACGGATATTATCAGCAAATAATCACAGACTTTATGTCCTCGTACCTTCAAGCACGGCCACAAAAACCCAAAAAATTTAATCCAACAATTTCAAAACTTTTAAGAACAAAATTTAAGAATTTTTTCATTCGATTTTTGGACACAAATTACCCAAAAGTTTTTGACTTTTTATTTGAATTTTTCAAACCTGATCACGACTTGCTTGTTGACTTGCTGCACGTCCACGAACCAGAAACATTTTTCACAGCAATTTTCAATCCAAATCACTTTGCGCTGTTCACAAATCCTGAAAACATCAAAAATTTGGCTCAAAATTGTTTGACGGAAGTGGAAATGCAAAAATTCCTGACTGGAAAAAATCAGAAAGGAAAAATTTTATTCGGAATTCATTTTTATGGCTTGTTGGGTGTCACTAAGGTCCATGAAGACTTTACGGGTGTAATTGAGGAACTTAAAAGTGCTTCTTTTTGGGAATTCTTTCCAAAATATTTAAAACCTCAAAAAAATTTCCTCAAAAAGCTTTTTACTAAGAATAAAGAACAAAAGTTGACAGTTGAGGAACAGAAAGAACTTTTTGTAGCTGCGTTAAGTCCAAAAATTTATTTATATTATGACGAAATGTTCAGCACTGCTGACTTTTCTGAATATGAAAAACTTTGGACAAATTTTGAAAATTTATTGACAAAAACTGAAATGCAAAATGCACTCGGAGATGCGCTGCTGCTTTATTTTGAGTTAAGTCCAGGTTGGTATAAAGACGCTGAAAAATTCTTAAATTTGTTGATTAAAAAAGCGGAAAAGTTTTTATCAAATTCGCAAATTTTTGAATTGTTTTTGTCCAAAAATATTTTGCATGAAGCTCATTGGGATCCTCTAAGTTTTAAGTTTTTGTGGAACTTCCTCAACAATCACACAAATGAGGAAGAAAGAAAAAAAATTTTGCTTCAAAACGATTTTGATGACAAAAATTTTTATTTCTGGGCTTCAAGAAATGAATTAAAGAAAAGTTATTCGAGTTATGAATATTCTTGTTACTATTATGACTTTACACCATTCAAAATATTTCACAGAGCTTTGTTATTTGGTAATCCTGACACATTTGATTTTACAAAAGAAATTTACGAAAAGTATTTCAAAAAATCAGAAATTCAGGAAATAATTTTAAATTCAAATGATTTTCTTTATTATGTTGTTAGATATGAAGATGAAGATCCTTTCAAGAAATTCACTTCATTTTTAGAAGAAATTTTTGAAGGAAATGAAAAAAAGTTGAAAGAATTTTTAGAACGCAAAATTGAGCCAACAAATTTGTCAGTTTTTGAACTTGTTGAAGATTTTCGAGGACTTCCTTATTCTCAACCAAACTGGTTCAATAATCTTGAAACTCTTACAAAGCTTTGTGAAAAAATTAAGAATAATTAAAATCAAATTTTTATATTTTTATTGAAGTATTAATTAAAATTAAATTTTTGTCTTATTAACTTCTACGCTTTAGCGTATAAGTTATTGGTTTTGCTTTTGCCCCTTTTTTACGTTTTTTGCATTTTTTGAAAAAAGTAAGCATTTTTACCCCATATAACCCGGATACCAAATGATGCACATTTAATTACGCGTCGAATGATGTAACCCGTTTTCCCAAAGGTCCCCCCCTGTGACCCCTCGGGGGGAAACAAAAATGCTAAAAAAACGTCAAATTTTGTTCAACGGGTTGTAGCTTCGGGATTAACATATTTTGATGAGGTTTTGATGCCATTTCATTAGGCAAGCAGTGAACCGGATGGGAAATTGGTGCGCTTATCGTGATTTTGAGGTTATATTAGTGTTTAACCTCCAAATCTGAGAGGAAGTTGAAAACACATTTTTTTGAATTCTGATGGTTGGTTAGGTCCAAGGAAGCTGAAATTTGGCATGTAGGTTCCTTGGCTATGCCTAAATATGGAACCAACATCAAACCAAGATCCGAGGGGCATGCTACTAAGGTAACCACGTGTTTCTTCTAAAAAGAGAATACACTTGTTTTGATGCTTGATTAGGTCCAGGGAAGCTGAAATTTGGCATGTAGGTTCCTTGGACATGCCTGAATATGAAACCAACATCATACCAAGATCCAAGGGGCATACTACTAAGAAAACCACGTGTTTCTTTTAAAAAGGTGTACACTTATTTTGATGCTTGATTAGGTCCAGGGAAGCTGAAATTTGGCATGTAGGTTCCTTGGACATGCTTGAATATGGAACCAACATCATACTAAGATCCAAGGGGCATACTACTAAGAAAACCACGTGTTTCTTTTTTTTAAAAAGGTGTACACTTATTTTGATGCTTGATTAGGTCCAGGGAAGCTGAAATTTGGCATGTAGGTTCCTTGGACATGCCTAAATATGGAATCAACATCATACTAAGATCCAAGGGGCATGCTACTAAGAAAACCACGTGTTTCTTTTAAAAGGTGTACACTTATTTTGATGCTTGATTAGGTCCAGGAAGCTGAAATTTGGCATGTAGGTTCCTTGGACATGCCTGAATATGGAACCAACATCATACCAAGATCCAAGGGGCATGCTACTATGAAAACTACGTGTTTCTTTTAAAAAGGTGTACACTTATTTTGATGCTTGATTAGGTCCAGGGAAGCTGAAATTTGGCATGTAGGTTCCTTGGACATGCCTGAATATGGAACCAACATCATACTAAGATCCAAGGGGCATGCTACTATGAAAACTACGTGTTTCTTTTAAAAAGGTGTACACTTATTTTGATGCTTGATTAGGTCCAGGGAAGCTGAAATTTGGCATGTAGGTTCCTTGGACATGCCTGAATATGAAACCAACATCATACCAAGATCCAAGGGGCATACTACTAAGAAAACCACGTGTTTCTTTTAAAAAGGTGTACACTTATTTTGATGCTTGATTAGGTCCAGGGAAGCTGAAATTTGGCATGTAGGTTCCTTGGACATGCTTGAATATGGAACCAACATCATACTAAGATCCAAGGGGCATACTACTAAGAAAACCACGTGTTTCTTTTAAAAAGGTGTACACTTATTTTGATGCTTGATTAGGTCCAGGGAAGCTGAAATTTGGCATGTAGGTTCCTTGGACATGCCTGAATATGGAACCAACATCATACTAAGATCCAAGGGGCATACTACTAAGAAAACCACGTGTTTCTTTTAAAAAGGTGTACACTTATTTTGATGCTTGATTAGGTCCAGGGAAGCTGAAATTTGGCATGTAGGTTCCTTGGACATGCCTGAATATGGAACCAACATCATACTAAGATCCAAGGGCATACTACTAAGAAAACCACGTGTTTCTTTTAAAAAGGTGTACACTTATTTTGATGCTTGATTAGGTCCAGGAAGCTGAAATTTGGCATGTAGGTTCCTTGAAATGCCTGAATATGGAACCAACATCATACTAAGATCCAAGGGGCATACTACTAAGAAAACCACGTGTTTCTTTTAAAAAGGTGTACACTTATTTTGATGCTTGATTAGGTCCAGGGAAGCTGAAATTTGGCATGTAGGTTCCTTGGACATGCCTGAATATGGAACCAACATCATACTAAGATCCAAGGGGCATACTACTAAGAAAACCACGTGTTTCTTTTAAAAAGGTGTACACTTATTTTGATGCTTGATTAGGTCCAGGGAAGCTGAAATTTGGCATGTAGGTTCCTTGGACATGCCTGAATATGGAACCAACATCATACCAAGATCCAAGGGGCATGCTACTATGAAAACTACGTGTTTCTTTTAAAAAGGTGTACACTTATTTTGATGCTTGATTAGGTCCAGGGAAGCTGAAATTTGGCATGTAGGTTCCTTGGACATGCCTGAATATGGAACCAACATCATACTAAGATCCAAGGGGCATGCTACTATGAAAACTACGTGTTTCTTTTAAAAAGGTGTACACTTATTTTGATGCTTGATTAGGTCCAGGGAAGCTGAAATTTGGCATGTAGGTTCCTTGGACATGCCTGAATATGGAACCAACATCATACTAAGATCCAAGGGGCATGCTACTATGAAAACTACGTGTTTCTTTTAAAAAGGTGTACACTTATTTTGATGCTTGATTAGGTCTAGGGAAGCTGAAATTTGGCATGTAGGTTCCTTGGACATGCCTGAATATGGAACCAACATCATACTAAGATCCAAGGGGCATGCTACTAAGAAAACTACGTGATCTTTTAAGATGAAGTATTTCTCGTATATATATATATTTTTAGACTCATACAACTCTTCAAAAATTGAAAATGTAGCTTATTCATAGTATTGGAAATCAAACATAAAGCAACATGAAAAAATGAACATGAAAAAATAGGAAATGAAGCATTTCTTTATGAAATTCATGAATGAACGATTATCAACATCCATAAAGTTGTCTCTCTTCTCTAATCTTTTTAAATAAAAAATGTTAATACGAAGAAATAAAGGAAACATATGTTTGTTAAACAGCTAGACAAGTATTGCTCGATAAACTGACCGGATTATTTTATTTCATTTAAAATAAAATAATAATTGTTGATATTTTTTTTTAAGATAGAATAAAATCAAAGATTCTTATTATCTGTGTGCAACAACATTTTTATATTGAAAGGAAATGTTCTAGACTGTCTCGTATGCTATTTTCATTATTTTTATCATCATAAAATTCTATTTTCGATGTCAAGTGTGAAAAGAATTATAAAATAAAAAAAAAATAATATTACAAATTACAAAAAAACAATTTCATTATTAGTATTTTTTATTATTATTATTTTATTTTTTTTTTTTTGATGATGTAACCGGATTTACTTCCGAAAACAGATATTGTATTGTTCTAGACATGAAAATAACTGCATTTATGAGAAAGATAATTTTTTGAAAAATAAACCCTTTTTATCTGTGAACAGCAGGAGATTTTAACTTCTACGCGTAAGCGTATAAGTTATTGGTTTTACTTTTGCCCCTTTTTTACGTTTTTCGCATTTTTTGAGAAAACTAAGCATTCTTACCCCATATAACGTGGTCATCAAATTGTCGGAATTTAATTACGCGTCGAATGGTGTAACTCATTTTTCCGGTGGTCCCCCCCTGCGACCCCCCGGGGGGAAACAAAAATGCTTAAAAAACGTCAAATTTGGTGGACAGGCCTACAGCTTCGCGATTAATATATCTCGATGAGGTTTTGATGCCATTTTATCAGGCAAGCAGTGAAATTGGGGGAATGGCTATGCGCTTAGCGTCATTTTGAGGTTAAGTAGGTGTTTAACCTCCAAATTTGAGAGGAAGTTGAAAACACATGTTTTTGAATTCTGATGGTTGGTTAGGTCCAGGGAAGCTGAAATTTGGCATGTAGGTTCCTTGGACATGCCTGAATATGGAACCAACATCATACTAAGATCCGAGGGGCATGCTACTAAGAAAACCACGTGTTTCTATATAAAAGAGAATACACTTATTTTGATGCTTGATTAGGTCTAGGGAAGCTGAAATTTGGCATGTAGGTTCCTTGGACATGCCTGAATATGGAACCAACATCATACTAAGATCCGAGGGGCATGCTACTAAGAAAACCACGTGTTTCTATATAAAAAAGAATACACTTATTTTGATGCTTGATTAGGTCTAAGGAAGCTAAAATTTGGCATGTAGATTCCTTGGACATGCCTGAATATGGAACCAACATCATACTAAGATCCGATGGGCATGCTACTAAGAAAACCACGTGTTTCTATATAAAAAAGAATACACTTATTTTGATGCTTGATTAGGTCTAGGGAAGCTAAAATTTGGCATGTAGATTCCTTGGACATGCTTGAATATGAAACCAACATCATACTAAGATCCGAGGGGCATGCTACTAAGAAAACCACGTGTTTCTATATAAAAAAAGAATACACTTATTTTGATGCTTGATTAGGTCTAGGGAAGCTGAAATTTGGCATGTAGGTTCCTCGGACATGCCTGAATATGGAACCAACATCATACTAAGATCCGAGGGGCACACTACTAAGAAAACCACGTGTTTCTATATAAAAGAGAATACACTTATTTTGATGCTTGATTAGGTCTAGGGAAGCTAAAATTTGGCATGTAGATTCCTTGGACATGCTTGAATATGGAACCAACATCATACTAAGATCCGAGGGGCACACTACTAAGAAAACCACGTGTTTCTTTTAAAAAGGTGTAGACTTATTCTGATGCTTGATAAGGTGGGATAAGGTCATACTGAACTGAAATTTGGCATGTAGGTTCCTTGGCTACGTCTGAATATAAAACCTACACCATCTGGTCTCATGAATAGACTGACCGCGGAGCAGCAACTGGAGCGAAGCGGAAGTTGCAAAACTATCGAAACTGTAATCTATGATAAAGTCTGATCTAACAATCTATTAAATTTACTGACTGCGGAGCAGCAACTGGAGCGAAGCGGAAGTTGTAAAACTATCGAGACTGTAATCTATGATAAAGTCTGATCTAACAAAAAGACCAACATATATGAAGCTCTGATCTAATGAATAGACTGACCGCGGAGCAGCAACTGGAGCGAAGCGGAAGTAGAGCGAAGTAGAGTTCGACACTCCTGTAATCTATTAAAGTGGAGTTCGACACCCCTGTAATCTATAAAAGTCGAACGGAACGAAGCGAAGCTAAGTAGAGTTCGACACTCCTGTAATCTATAATAGTCGAACGGAACGAAGCGAAGCGAAGTGGAGTTCGACACCCTGTAATCTATAAAAGTCGAACGGAACGAAGCGAAGCGGAAGTGGAGTTCGACATTCCTGTAATCTATAATAGTCCGAACGGAACGAAGCGAAGCGAAGTGGAGTTCGACACCCCTGTAATCTATAAAAGTCGAACGGAACGAAGCGAAGCGAAGTGGAGTTCGACATTCCTGTAATCCATAATAGTCGAACGGAACGAAGCGAAGCGAAGTGGAGTTCGATACCCCTGTAATCTATTAAACTCGAACGGAACGAAGCGAAGCGAAGTGGAGTTCGACACCTCTGTAATCTATTAAAGTCGAACGGAACGAAGCGAAGCGAAGTGGAGTTCGACATTCCTGTAATCTATTAAAGTCGAACGGAACGAAGCGAAGCGAAGTGGAGTTCGACATTCCTGTAATCCATAATAGTCGAACGGAACGAAGCGAAGCGAAGTGGAGTTCGACACTCCTGTAATCTATAATAGTCGAACGGAACGAAGCGAAGCGAAGTGGAGTTCGACATTCCTGTAATCTATTAAAGTCGAACGGAACGAAGCGAAGCGAAGTGGAGTTCGACACTCCTGTAATCCATAATAGTCGAACGGAACGAAGCGAAGCGAAGTGGAGTTCGACATTCCTGTAATCTATTAAAGTCGAACGGAACGAAGCGAAGCGAAGTGGAGTTCGACACTCCTGTAATCCATAATAGTCGAACGGAACGAAGCGAAGCGAAGTGGAGTTCGACACTCCTGTAATCTATAAAAGTCGAACGGAACGAAGCGAAGCGAAGTGGAGTTTGACACTCCTGTAATCTATAATAGTCGAACGGAACGAAGCGAAGCGAAGTGGAGTTCGACACTCCAGTTATCTATACAAGACTAACGGAACCAATCGAAGAGAAGTGGAGTTCGACACCCTGTAATCTATAAAAAGTCGACCGGAACTAAGCGACGCGAAGTGGTTTTCGACATTCCTGTAATCCATAATAGTCGAACGGAACGAAGCGAAGCGAAGTGGAGTTCGACACCTCTGTAATCTATTAAAGTCGAACGGAACGAAGCGAAGCGAAGTGGAGTTCGACATTCCTGTAATCTATTAAAGTCGAACGGAACGAAGCGAAGCGAAGTGGAGTTCGACATTCCTGTAATCTATTAAAGTCGAACGGAACGAAGCGAAGCGAAGTGGAGTTCGACATTCCTGTAATCCATAATAGTCGAACGGAACGAAGCGAAGCGAAGTGGAGTTCGACACTCCTGTAATCTATAAAAGTCGAACGGAACGAAGCGAAGCGAAGTGGAGTTCGACACTCCTGTAATCTATAATAGTCGAACGGAACGAAGCGAAGCGAAGTGGAGTTCGACACCCTGTAATCTATAAAAGTCTAACGGAACGACGCGATGCGATGTGGAGTTCGACATTCCTGTAATCTATTAAAGTCGAACGGAACGAAGCGAAGCGAAGTGGAGTTCATTTCCCCTGTAATCTATAAAAGTCGAACGGAACGAAGCGAAGCGAAGTGGGGAGTTCGACATTCCTGTAATCTATTAAAGTCGAACGGAACGAAGCGAAGCGAAGTGGAGTTTGACACTCCTGTAATCTATAATGGTCGAACGGAACGAAGCGAAGCGAAGTGAGTTCGACACTCCTGTAATCTATAATAGTCGAACGGAACGAAGCGAAGCGAAGTGGAGTTCGACACCCCTGTAATCTATAATAGTCGAACGGAACGAAGCGAAGCGAAGTGGAGTTTGACACTCCTGTAATCTATAATAGTCGAACGGAACGAAGCGAAGCGAAGTGGAGTTTGACACTCCTGTAATCTATAATAGTCGAACGGAACGAAGCGAAGCGAAGTGGAGTTCGACACCCCTGTAATCTATAAAAGTCGAACGGAACGAAGCGAAGCGAAGTGGAGTTCGACATTCCTGTAATCCATAATAGTCGAACGGAACGAAGCGAAGCGAAGTGGAGTTCGACACCCCTGTAATCTTTTAAACTCGAACGGAACGAAGCGAAGCGAAATGGAGTTCGACACCTCTGTAATCTATTAAAGTCGAACGGAACGATGCGAAGCGAAGTGGATTTCGACATTCCTGTAATCTATAAAAGTCGAACAGAACGAAGCGAAGCGAAGTGGAGTTCGACATTCCTGTAATCCATAATAGTCGAACGGAACGAAGCGAAGCGAAGTGGAGTTCGACACTCCTGTAATCTATAAAAGTCGAACGGAACGAAGCGAAGCGAAGTGGAGTTCGACACGCCTGGAATCAATACTAGTCGAACGGAAACGAAGCGAAGCGAAGTGGAGTTCGACACCCTGTAATCTATAAAAGTCGAACGGAACGAAGCGAAGCGAAGTGGAGTTCGACATTCCTGTAATCTATTAAAGTCGAACGGAACGAAGCGAAGCGAAGTGGAGTTCGACACTCCTGTAATCCATAATAGTCGAACGGAACGAAGCGAAGCGAAGTGGAGTTCGACACTCCTGTAATCTATAATAGTCGAACGGAACGAAGCGAAGCGAAGTGGAGTTCGACTCATCTGTAATCTATAAAAGTCGAACGGAACGAAGCGAAGCGAAGTGGAGTTCGACACTCCTGTAATCTATAATAGTCGAACGGAACGAAGCGAAGCGAAGTGGAGACACTCCTGTGGTCACTCCTGTGATCTATAAAATTCGAACGGAACATCGCCGAAATTCTTAAATAGGCCCATATTTCCAAGAGGCCGCCTTGGACACCGGTCGCCTGAACCAAGAGGCCGCCGAGGATAAGAACTATGGATTGGACCGCCGATTTCCAACCATGATATGTAGATTTAAGATTACAGCTTAACTGATTGCATAAACTGTAATTTTTCAGTAAAAAAATCTATCAGAAAGTAGCGTAGAAGTTCCTGGCTTTCTACGTAAGTCGTGTTTTTTATATTAAAATTGTCAAAAACTAATGCAAATATTTAAAAATGTTAATAAAGGTTTTTTATATTTTATTCAAAAATTTTTTTACTCTTTCCTGTATGTTTAACTTAACAAAAACAATTTTACCTTTTAGTGATTGAAATTTCTACCAAAAATAATTCTAAACATCAAAATTAATCCTACTACAAATCGTACAACTTTTTTCAGACTTATATATAGCAACTCAACTATAAAGCATATAATTGAAATCGCACAGGCAAAAAGCCACAAAATAAATCCAAAACTTAAACTTTCAATTATCATAACTTTTGGAACTTTTGTTAAAGATTTTCTAAAATCCAATTCTTCATAAAGTCGCAACAAGTGCTTGATGATTCCCATCGCTATTAACTTTCTCATTACATCTTCACATAAGCTACATATGAAATTATTTGATGCAAAACCGAATCCAAAATTGAGTGTAATTAGATTTTCTTCCATTTTAGATGGCTGAACTTTAAACTCATTTATTAATTCTCGTACTTCAATACTAGAAAATGCTATCTTTGTTGGTGAATTTTGAGTTTGTTTTCTATATTCGTGAAATAACTTTCGGATAGATGAAAAAATTTTCATATTTGGTCTAAATTTAATTGGAAATGTTTTAAATTAGTAAAATATGTCGTAAAGAAAATCGATGAATTAGTTTCTTGACCTACCCGGAAATATCTTAAATAAATTAGAATCTCCCATACTCGAAACCCCCCATACTCTAGGTCAGTTGTGGCCAACCTTTTTTATGTCGAGGCACACATTGTGCGTAAGTCATGACTAAAACTGCACGCGGAACATGACTCGTGGTATTTTTCGGAAAAAATTGGCACATTAGTGTGCCGTGGCATGCCGGTTGGCCATCACTGCTTTAGGTGTATACTCTTAGGTAAATCTTCTAATAGACAAAAGCTCATAGGACCGACAGAATTTTCTGCAGAATTTGGCCGAATTTTTGGCAGAAATTTTTGCTGAATTTGGTAAAAATTTCTGCTATTTTTTTTTTTTTTGGAAAATTGTTTTGATTTTTCTCCTGAATTTTCTGCCAAATTAAGCAGAAAATTCTGCCAAACTTAGAATTTTTTAGCAGAATTTTAAAGCCGAATTTTCAGTCGAATTTTTTTTTTATATTTGTCAAATCTTTCTTAAATTGTTAAAACACAAAATTGAAGAATATCAACTGATTTTGAAAAAATTAATAAATTTACTGACATTTTTCCTTTTACAAAAAGCTTGTGGAAAATTATCTTAGCAAAATTTGACGTATATAAGAAAAATTCGGCAAAAAATTTGAGAGATTTCGGCAAAAATTTCGGGAGAATTCGGCTGAAAATTCAGTTTTCAAATTCTACAAAAAAAAAAAAAAAATCGGGTTAAAATTCGGCACAATTCTGTTGAAAAATCTGTTGAATTCGGCAAAATTTTCTTCAGAATTCGGCAGAAAATTTGGGAAAAAAACGGAAGAATTTTCCGGAAGAAAAAAGGAATTTTATCGAAAAATCTGCTGAATTCGGCAGAAATTTCTGTCGGTCTTATGAGCCACAATCCTTCTAGGGTAGGGGAGTAGCCATGGAAAGGGGAGTCTAAGGAGGTATAGACTCCCCCTATTAACCTTCTTTACAAAATAAAAATTTGAACCCCTAGAAAAAATTTCTAGCTACGCCCTTACTCTAGGGTATATCCTTTAACTCTTTAATTGGTTTCTAGGGTAATTTGACCACTTTCAGTTCATCACACTTCACTCAGTAACATCATGTCTATCTTATATCTGTTGAGTTCTCTGCTAGTTTTCCTTTGTTGCAAAAGTCATTCCTGACATTTTATTGACCAATCGTCTTCCATTGTTATGTGCGTTAGGTCGTCATTGTTGATACATTCCTTTTTTACGCATTGAATTTTGGAGATGGTAGTTTGTAAATCTTACCATCTGTAGCCTGATTGTGAGACTGCCACTTTTCAAGGTAGCAAGGTCCAATAAGGTTATTTGGATAGGCTTTTAATCTACTCTTAAAATTGCTTATCCCGACACAGAGCTTGGTTGCCAGCGGTGTATTTAGCGATATCAGGAAATACCACAGGAAGATATACACTTGAAATTTGATTAGCTTTGGAGTAAGACTTCGGCTTTCCCAATTCCCCACCCCTAGGGTATAGAGCCCAAAAATGGTGCCCATACCCAAGGGGTATATCCAAAAAGTATACTTGGGGTACTCTGTAGATTATTACCCTTAGTGAGTGTGGGATTTATATCTTATAATAGGGTGCATAGCTAAGGGTATATACTAGGTTATATTTAGCTGTAAAAAAACTTAAGATATACTCTAGAGTATGAGATGTTCTTTACTTTCACCCTACTCTTCTTATATTTTCGTATTATAATTCCAAATAGCTCAAGAAATCAACTTTTTAAATTTAAAATCATTTACCTCAGTTGTGTAAACCATTCCTCTTGAAATGCAATATATTTCTTCCTATACACCGTATAATTCATATCAATAATCTGTTGAATTGTCTTTGGTGTCGGTTTACGTTTATCCGATGTTATTAATTCAAAAAGTACACCTTGATATGCAGTTCGAAATATTAAACAAAAAATAATAAACATAATGAATAAAGACCTCGAAAATCCATTATTTGGAATTCGAAGTTGTGAAATTCCGAAAAAAATGCTAACAACATTAAGTCCTGGTGTTTTAACATTGCTACCGATAATTATCTTTCGAACTACACGTGGTGATATTTTAGTAATTAATATAACGATATATGATAAACTAAATGTTGTGATTAAAAGATACCAAGTTGTAGTGTCAAATGGCATCAATAGCTTCTCATATGACGTGTACAATTGACCTGGTGTTGTAAAAAGTTGAAGTTTAATAGAATAAAGTGTTGTTGTTGTATGAAATGTCATATTGCGCTTAATATTTGGAAGAAAATCAAAAGCTACATTTATAAAGCTTTCATTTGAATGAATAAGTTTTGCTTTGAAATTTCCAGCTTGTGACAATAAATTAAAAATTTTAGTATGCAATTTATAATAATGTGGATCATTTTCTACTTTTGTTAAATTAAATGTCAAATTGCATCCGTAAAAGTTATGAAATTTTTTGAAATCTTTTAAATTCCATTTTTCAGTTGTTTTGTTCAAAGAATCAATTATTTTAAGTCGTGCTTGATGTACGCATGTCATTTCGTTTATCCATATTATTGTCGCCAGAAGAACTTCATTTTCAATTAATATGATAAAATATTCCATTTCATTAATAAATCCAGAACCGTGATATAAAATAAACTTTTCATTCGTATAACGCATAAAATTTTCCAATTTTCTTGGACTTGAATTTTCATCAGAATCTTGTCTTCTGGTATTTAAATAATTTTCATTTACTTTTAATCGATAATCAGCAGAATTATAATCTTGATGTGAAAATTCATGACTAAAAATTATCAAAAATTTCATGTCTTTAAAACTTAAATTTTCTAATTTAGATTTATGATGAAATTCTCGCATAATTTCAATTTGTTCGAAAAAGATTATTGCTGATTGATAAAATTTGTGATCCCATTCTAATGGATCTGAAATTATTTTAATTTCATATGAATAGTTTTGTGTATTAAGTCACTAAATTTCTTTTAGCACGTCTTCCATAAAATCATGTTCGACTCCATAAAATACAATGTCAAATATTTGATTTTTTTGGACATAAAATATGTCAATAAAGTCTACAATAGCTTGTGTGATGTATGAAGGAATTAAATAAACTTGTGGTATTGAGAATGTAAGGATTAAAAGTGAAAAATAAAATGAATTCATATTGACTTGTTGATGCTTGAACGAACGAATGAACACTGAATGAAATACGTTTTTTTTTTTCGTTTTTGAAATCAATTTTTTGTCATCAAGTTTTTCTGATTTGTGTTTTTTGATTAGTCATCTATCATCTAAATTTCGTCTTTTTTTAATTAATGTTGTAAACCTTGGGCGTAGCCAGAGGGGGGCAAGGGAGCCCGGCCCCCCTCTCTGAAAAATAAAATTCCATACAAAAATTGGAAAAATTTTCTGCGGTCTCACTTTACTCAACCGCTATAATAACTTCTTTTAAAAACTTTATAATTTTAGAGAAAGAATGAAAAATTAAAAGCAAAGTTATTTTTTTGGACCCCCCCCCTTTAAAAAATTTCTGGCTACACCCCTGTGTAAAACGGATGGTCAAATCAGTAGGGGGCCGTTCACTTAGGATGTTATGCAAAAACACGAATTTTTTTTTGACCCTCTCTCTGCCCTTGTTGCGTTTTGAGACCCCCTCCCACTTAAAAAGCAAACGTACTAAGTGAACGGCTCCTACTTGATTTTAAACTAGTGAAGGCCAACCGGTGTGGCGCAGCACACTAGTGTGCCAAAAAAAAATTCAAAAAGGACCAAAGTGCCACGAGCCGAGAGGGGGGTGTGGTCTAGGAATTTGTAACAGTTTGAACGAAAGAAAAATTTTTTCATGCAAAAATTGTAACAAGAGGGGGGGCGAGGGGGGTTCTAAATAACTTTTGTCATTGTTTTGCGTAATGAAATAAATTATCGGCGTCTAACCTTTAGTTTGAGAAACACTAGTTCATATAATTTAAAAATAAATTTTAATTATTATAAAATAAAGTTTTAAAAATTTTATTTCATTTTATCGAATAAGTTTGCAATAATTATGGAATTGAAAATAAAACGAGAATGAAGAAAAATATTTAATTGAGGATAATTTGAAAAAAAAATGTTGTTTGACTCCGGCTACACCCCTGACATTTATCCAAAAATATACGTAAAGAGCCCATTCCAAACCCCTCCAAATACTTCTTTAATTTTAAATAATTAAAAATTCATTTTTATAAACTATTTAATAGCTTTTTATTAAGACTGAAATAATTATGGAATGAATTAGCAACAAAATTAATTGATCGACTAATTATGAATAAAATAATTTGATACAATAAAACATATGAATAGATTAATCGAACATAATCAATAAAATTTGATGTGATTTTCAACTCAAAAAAAAAATATTTTTAATACTTTTTTAAGTTAAAAACAGGAATTTTTTTTCTTCTAAATTTCATCAAAATTAAACAAAATTTAATTTTTAAATAGCGCAGGACGAAATTTTATTTTTTCAGCACCAAAATTTCAACTTTTTACTTTGGTTTTTGGTAATTTTTGTGCAATTCTGGCTTAATTGCATAAATGTGCTCTAAAACTTCCATAATGACCTTTTATTTGTGTGTTTGTAAGGCACGATGCATTTCATCAATTCTAGTTCTCGTATCGGCGTCGATTTTGGCATTTACTTGGTCCTTGCTACCGACGTGCTAAAAAATGAAGGGAAAAGTTAGGTTAGCTTTGGGTTTTGTTAGAAAATTTTTGATTTTTTGGAGTTTAAAATAAATTGGATGAAAAAAAGTTTATAAATTTAAAAACCTTTTTTTAACAATAAAAAAAAATTAAATTTAGATTTCATTTTTTTAAAAATAAGTTTTGAATTGACAAAGACCAGTGTTTTTGCTAGGTGTGGGTTTAAGGGGAAAATTCAAAAGGGTATACTGTTTGGGGTATACAATTAATCTTAGAGTCAAGACACATTTTTAATACTTAGTCAAGACACATTTTTAATACTTAGTCAAGACACATTTTAGTACTTAGTCAAGACACATATTTAGTCAAGACACCTTTTTGTGTTTAGCGAAGACACCTTTTGTGTTTAGCGAAGACACCTTTTGTGTTTAGCCAAGACACCTTTTGTGTTTAGCCAAGACACCTTTTGTGTTTAGCCAAGACACCTTTTGTGTTTAGCCAAGACACCTTTTGTGTTTAGCCAAGACACCTTTTGTGTTTAGCCAAGACACCTTTTGTGTTTAGCCAAGACACCTTTTGTGTTTAGCCAAGACACCTTTTGTGTTTAGCCAAGACACCTTTTGTGTTTAGCCAAGACACAATATTTTTAATGGAAATTAAATATTTTATTGCGTGAAAAAACTGCAGGAAATTCACACAACGGCAATTAGAACCAAAGCTAATAATAATCTAAAAAAAAATAAAAATAATTAATATATATTTTTTACAATTATTGATTAATAGCAGAAAAAATGTGACGTCATCAGTGACGAATTCAGTTTGAAATAAAAAAAAAAATAAAAATTCATAAAATTTCTTAAATTGTCAAATTTCATCAGCATTAGCACCAAAAAGTTGAATAAATTTACTAAAAATCGATCCTAAAAGCTCAAAACTGAAAAAGTCGCGATCGTCTCTCAAAATTTATTTCAAACTCTTTTTTTTTGTTTCTCACAGCCGCTCATAATTTTTTCGTGTCTCTGATTTTTTTTCAGATCATCATTCAGTCTGCGTTCAGCTCTCCGTGCGATCAGTTTGGAAAATAGAAACCAAAAATATTTTTTGCCGGTGATAAGAAAAAAAAAGAAGAAAAAAAGTTTTTATTGTGTGAATGTTTTTGACTCATTTTGATGACAAATTAACAAAAATAATGAAATTATTTATATATTTTGTGATTAAAGTCAGAAATAGTTTATTAAAATTATCAAAAAAGTGAAATTAATTAAAATAAAATTGATAAATTTTGAAAAAAAGCTAAAAAATTTACAAAAAATAAGAAAAAAGCAAAATTTAAGAATTTTTGAAGATAAAATGAGCAATTGAGTGAATATTTTGTGGTTTGATGACTCATTCGATGAATAACTAAAAGTTATCCACAATTATAGACGAGATTGACGTTATATGTTCGGAATTTAATTATGGTGAGTTATTTTTAATTTATTTTGTAGATTTTTTTGTCATTTTATTAGAAAAATTATCAAAGTCATAAAAATACGCTTGAAAGTTGCGATTTTTAAAAATTTAATAAATTTTATTTGAATTAAAAATTTTTGAAAAAATTAAAAAAATTTACTTTTAAGTCATTTTCGGGTCAAATTATAAAATTTTTGATTTATGACAATTCTTAGCTTTATTTTTTTGACAGTCAGAATGTCAATTAAATTAATCCTCAAATAAAATTGAATCCTTAACAGGATTTAGGCACAAAAACTTTTAAAATCTTTGCAATTATTGACAAAATCTTGCGTGAATTAATTAAATTTAAATATAATCAAAGTTCCTCATGATTCAATCAGTTTATAGATTAATAATAAGAAGAATTAAATTTGAATAAATTTATTAATACTTTTATAAGAAAATGTCGACGATCGTTACAATGTTGTGACTTAAATGCTTTGTGAATGTTTCAATGTTTTGTGTTTCAATGTTTTTTGGCGATCTTGTTGCAATGTTTTGTGAATGTTTGAGTGAGTGATGATGTGTCAATCTTTAGAGAACTGAAGAAAGCTTTTTTGGCTCTCATTTTTCAACTAGCGCTAAAAAAATTAAAAAAGCTTTCGAGCTTTTAAGTTTTTGAGAATATTGTCATGAAAAATTATGTCAGGAATTAAAAAAATAATTAAAAATGTTGATTGATTAGCATAAATATTTGTAGCACTTTTCATGTGTTTGTCCGTTCGTCTGTATGGCTGTCTTTTCACCTTTTTTTCATGATTATTTTTTTTTGATTCAGCTTTTTGCTTAAATTGTATGGCATGTTTGCCTATGATGATTTATGGACTGGCAATTTTCTTGTTTTTCTCTCGGAATTGTCTTATTTTTTTGTAGATTTGCCATGTCCTGAAAAAAGCTTAAAATGTCCAAATTTGTCTTTTATTTTCAAAAAGTTCATACAAAAATTATTTTTTTTTCATGCAAAAATTCTCATAAGAATATTAAATTTTATGCTTTCTTCCTTAAAAAGTGTCACTCAAATTTTTCCAAGGTTTTATCATCAGTTCAAGCTTAATTAGGGCGATTATCTAAATTTTGTGAAAATATGGGACATTTCCAAAATTTGGCTAAAATACGGGACATTACGGAAGTTTTCAAGAAAAAAATATGAGACCAGGAACAAATTTCAAAAATTTTATACGGGACAGCTGTGAAAATTCGGAACTAACCGTTGTAAATACTCGCAAATGGTCACCCTTGGTTTGATTCGAGCCAAATACTTACTAAATAAAGAATTTTTTGTGAAATTTTACAGAAATTGCAAAGGTTGGATTTTAAATTTTAAGCTTTTTTATTCTTTCGTTTTGATTTTCTTTCTTCTTGTTCCTCCACAAAATCGAATGCTAGTCAAAATTTTAGTATTTTTTAATTTTTTTTCAACTTTTTAAATTTATTTTTTTTTTAATTTTTTAAATTTATTTTTTTTTAATTTTTTATTTATCAAATTAATTTGCAAATTTTTAATTCCAAGTTTGAGGTAAAATATTAAAAATGTTTTAAATTTTGTAAAAATTGTCTCAGTTGTGGGTTTTTAGATCTAAAGTATATCCTGGAACTCGAAAAAAATGTTGAAAAACAGAAATTCACCCAATAGTTCAACCCGAGTGGGAATCGAACCTCACACCTCTCGATTGCTGGTCAAGTGCTCAGACCACTTAGCTATCGGACTTATCCATTGGAATTGGCAATTTACCAATATATGTGAACTCCTCTTTTTCAACAAATGTTCTAGAGCCTGTAGCCTTAGTGTTTCATTCATTTTGTTTCATAATCGCAGAGGCAAAGCCACTAGAAGCCATATGAAACTTAATAAGCAAAGCTTATAACTAAGATGAAACAATTATCTCTAGAGCCTAAGTTATAGTCAACTTATAAGACAGACAGAGCTTCGAATATTTTATGTAACAAGCAAAATTCTTGTTGAACTTAAAGTTCTTTCATTTTCATTATATCCTTGAAACTCACACAAGATTTTATCGAAAAATTGCTCCTGGATCTTGTTTTTTTAGTCAGTTATCAACTTTATAGAACCTTTGGACAGTCTACTCCGTTCACTGTGGTTGATCAAAAGTGACAACTACAAAAATATGAGAACTTATTAAAACATCTCGCAAATTTAAACAACCCCAAACAATTTGGTCAGCTTTAAGTGATCATAAAAGATGAATAATGTTGATGAGTTAGTTCTTTTTGATCCACAATGAATATTAGGCCGTTAACAAAGCTACTTTCAAAGCTCTTACTGCTACTTCTGTTAGCTTCTTCTATTATTATTCTACCTTTTCCTCTACAGTCATACGTAAAATGATTTTCATTCGTCCAGCAATCCATTTTCCTTTTAAATTCCAAAATATTGATTGACTTAAGGGTTCTTGATGCCGATTCCCGGGAATTCTCGGTCTCGAGAATTTTCCGAGACCGAGACCCGAGACCAAGAAAAATTAATTTTACTATAAAATTTCTATTTTCTCTTCGGAGAAAAATTTTAAATCTTTAAGGAAAATTTTTATAGATACTTAAATATATCCAAATAAACATTTAGGCAATATAAAATTAAAGTTTTGATGACAAAAAAAATTAAAAAAAGTAAAATTTAAATTTTTTTGTAAAGATCGAAGCCGAAGTTTTCGACTTAACTCGTTTTTTGCATTTTTTGATAAAATTAAGCTATTTACAAAGTATTTTAGATATTTTTATTATTCCTAGGGTCATTTTCTATTATTCTGAGTCTTATTTCATAAGATTGGAAAAGTGTTAAGCTCAAAATTTAACTTTTAAATTTTCTAAGCCGAGAAACAAGCCGATCGGCTTAAAATCGACTGAAATGAAAATTAAGAAATTATGATACAATTTGCTAGTTAATAATATAAGGAATAGTTATAATATCAAAAATACTTTGTAAATGGCTTAATTTCGTCCATACAAACAAAAATAAGTTAAGCCGAAAAAGTCGACTTCGGTCTCTGTTTTTATAATAATCTATATAATAATCTAAGCTCTTTTTTTTTTGAGAAAAGCACATGTGAAAATAAATTTTCAACAGTTAAATTCTTAAAACTTTATAAAAAAATTGATTTTTTTATTGTGGCTATTTAAAAATATTACTAACATTTACTACTTATGAAGTGAACAAATTAACTGATTTTTGATATTCTGAAAATATGTATGAAAGGTGGATTAAGATTTATATGAAGGAAAAAAGTTTTTAT
Organism: Chironomus striatipennis; assembly: GCA_026123125.1. Lineage (NCBI taxonomy): Eukaryota > Metazoa > Arthropoda > Insecta > Diptera > Chironomidae > Chironomus > Chironomus striatipennis. The sequence goes on along the minus strand of CM047391.1, from coordinate 3,148,322 downwards.
CTTCAAAATTTTCATAAATTTTTGTGTTAAAAAACCAAAAATTTATTATCTTTTTGAAGTTTCTTAAAATCAGACATTTGTAGCAAGCATGAAAACGCTATGAAAATTGTAAAACACTTAAAAAATTTCAAAAATATAGTGTAGAATTAAAGTCGAGACTTCCCGGGAATTTTCGATCTCGGTCTCGGTCTCGAAAATTTGTCGAGACCGAGACTTCGGGAACCCTTAGATTGACTCGCACTTCTGATTCATGTTACCTTAAATTGTGGTCGATTTATTCCAATTTTTGTTCTTTCAATCTCGATAACTTGTTGTCTTGTCATTTTGTATCAGAGTTGGAATCGTCTGATTTGGCGTCGGACGCCATGGTAATTATTATTCTAAAAATTTTTCGTACGTCAAGTCGTTAGTTCTTTTATATGTAGCCAAAAAAAATGTATCAAGTATATCTCTCTCTTTCTCTCTCTCTCTCTCTCTCTCCGGACCTAAAATAAATTCAATTTGAACCAAGTTCAAACAACTTAAACATTAAAGGTGGTTCCCCTGTGTTCACCAGGTTTTGTCTGTTTATGATGTATATCCCATGCATCCAATCAAAAATTGTTCCCAACCTTCTTGAGCAATGTGCATTTACCTTTGTGATGACGTTTCTCCAAACAATGAGATACTAAGGCCGACTTTTCAGGCTGTTATGATTTAAAACCTTTTCATGCTCCATCTCTCTTGACTCTATCCTTTTTTCTCAGTATCGATATTGCCATCATACAGACCTTGATAATAACATTGTTAGTTCTTATTGCTGAGGGATTCAAGCTGCCGTAATGCGTTGTGTGTTTCATTGGTCACATAGTCTACATGTTGCTTCAGTGTCACTCTCTTGTCGATGATCATTCCTAGATATTTAGCTTCAGTTTTCCATTTATTTAATCTTTTCGTTGAGGAATTTAAAGTTGTTTTATGAAAGTTACTTGGGATATCGGATTGTGATGAATAAGGCTTTGTGATGTAAATAAAGGAGATTATTTGAGATCCATGTAATTTTGTGGGGTTTTTGCACAGCGTCGACATATTATATGCATATAATATGCACATTTTGTGCATATTTTTATGCATATTTTAAGCATATTTTTATGCATATTTTGTGCATATTTTTATGCATATTTTATAAAAATTAAATTTTTTTGAATTTCTTGGAATTTTCCTGGTTTTTTAAAATTGTTAAATATTTTTCCTTTTACACAAAATTGAAGAATATCAACTGATTTTGAAAAAAATTTAACAAATTTACTGATATTTTTCCTTTTACAAAAAGATTGGAAAAGCAATTTCAGTCCAAAAAGATTTTTCATAAGTTTACTAATATTTTTCCTTCTACAAAAAGCTTGTGAAAATTGTTTTAAGTTGAATAAAGTTTCAAATTTTTTGCATCAAATTTGATTTTTTTTTAACACAAAATTTCTTAATTTTTTTAAAATTTGCGTAAAAATATGCACAAAATATGCATAAAAATATGCACAAAATGTGCACAAAATATGCATAAAAATATGCACAAAATATGCATATAATATGTCGACGCTATGCAAGATAACCTAATTTTGTGAATGTCCTTATGATTAGAGACATTTCCATGAAGACTCAATCATGGATACGATCATGGAAAAACGCAAGCTGTATAACTAATTCATATTAATTTTTCATTCTTAGGTAAAATATCAGCAAAGCTTTAATCCTCAGAAAAAACACCACCTGGGAAGTACATCCAATAATCACTGAAACATTCAATGTTACAAAACAAGCAGATGCATTAAAGCTTCTCAAGCAAGCTTCAGTCACAGATTTCCATAGCATGTTATCAAGTTCTCGAAAATATACATCAACATTAAGGATGCACTTTGATGGACTTGCCGCACAATCAATTTTAAAAGAACTTGAGAAAAATTCAAAAATCAGGCATTTGCTGATCTTCATAACTGCAACTGGAAGTAATGGCACAAGATTCCACGTATTTATTGGAAGTCAAAAGACAGCCGCATAAGTTTTTTGTCATTTCAAACCTTACAAAAAGAATGCTTTTCTGAGCCTGACAAGGATCTTTGTCAATTTGTTGTAAGCTTGACTAATTGCCTACAAAATGCGACATTATTATCCAGGTGAGTCAAAGCTGACTTTCTAGTGCAACTCAAATGACTAACTTTTGATTTATTTTTGTAGGAATTCAATCTAAGTGTTGGACATTTTGGTCCACAAATCATCAAATTGAGTTTAATAACCTTGTTGACTTCTGAAAACTACAACTTCACTGCTCTTTGCACTCTGAATCTGGAAATGCCAAACTAGTCGAAGCATTTCTAAAAGACGGAATCGAACGACACGAATAAATTTGGAAAAAGAACAAGTCACTGCGCGCAAAGGTCTGGCACATGGCAAAGAAAGTCATTCAGATGTTTTGTATTAAAATTGTGTCAAGCGCTAAATTTGCCATTTCCATCCCCAATGGTGACATGTTTCAGACAGGATGTCTTCTGCGGGAACTAAAAACGCTTCTATTGAGACATGCCAGAAATTCCACGCCAAATGATCGTATGGAAAAAATAGAACAGACTTGATTTGAAATCCTGAAACAGAATCCAAAATTGCAATACTTTTATGATTTATCAAACAATTCAGCACTAAAAGCTGCATCTGGAGCAGAAGTCATTCGACATATGCTTTTATGAGTTCCTGATTCACTCCAAAAACCTGCAATTTGGTCCAAATGAAGACCCAAATGAGATTTGGAAAAATTTTGAAGCAAAAAGAAAAATTGAAAATTGCGTGGAATTTATTCATCTGAAATATTCAAAGAACATCAAGAAAGAGAAGCTAATATTTAGAATTGTCCTCATGTTCAATACTTTCCTGAAGTCACGATGATCCCAGATGAAGATGCCAAAAGGAAATTTGGATTCTGCGAGCTTATCGAACTTGCTTTAGAATGCATAGAATCCACGACTTAAGATCATCCTCAGAATTGTCGCAGCAACTAAAATCTTTAAAATCGTCTTGTTGACTTCCAACGTGACTCAACAAGATATAGGAATATGATCCAACAACCAACTCGGGGACTAGAGGAATTTGTTACTTATCAGGCAGAATCCATTGAGTCAGGTGCCAAGAAGTTCTTCAAGTCAGAGACAGAAAATGAAGCATTTGGCGTCTTGATCCAGTGCGAACTTTGTCATTATGCCATGGGTTAAGTAAAACGAGGGAACGAATCCGATCCATTTGCCCGGCAAATCGACCAAGAAGCCAAAGAAGAATTTGCAAGAATAATTAAAGTTTAGTATGAAGAAAAAAGCACACGAGTGAACCAGTCATCGAGTCAGTTTTTTGAACATTATCCCGTAGAACATCAACCATCGGAGCTGATTGTACGTCCAGCACGACCTGAAATTGACGAATTGTATCAAAAGAATCCAGAGCTTTTGACGTGAGATGATTGAAAGTTTAATGAACTTTTAATTATTAACTTAAATGTTTGTTATTCCTGGCAAATGGAAACAAGCACTGCCAGAGGATTGAAGGTAGGGTTAGTTCTATAAGCCAACTCATAATTATGCCAAATTGTCCGGATCAGGACAAGCAAAAAGTCCAAAATGCTATTGTGTTAATTATAAAAATGTAGAAATTAAATTTGTTGAATTCATTTCCTGAAAATTTCTGATATTTTTTGAGCTTTCTTTAACTTCCGATCACATTTCATTAATGCTTGCATAGTAAAGGTTCTGAATTTTGATGATGCACAGTTTCCGGTATTTAGAGGAACAGATTAACTTGAAGTGGGAAAATTTGGCGGGAAAATTAAAGAAAAATTTTTTGGCTTCAAATTTAAATTTTCAAGGTGCAAAAATAGTCAAGTTTAATGATTTATTTGAGTCATGTCCAGTAGCTTTCTAATAAGCTTTGACTTCTCAGCAGATTGTTAATGTTTTGAGTGGGAAAAGAACTTTCTTAAAATTGGGGAAAAATTTGAGTCCGAAAATAAATTTTATGTTGAACGAAAAATTCATTCATAAAGATACATATAAATGATGTAATTTTGAGTACGAATATGGGACATGATTATGTTGATAATTATGAGACACGTGATGAACATGTTACACAAAATAATAGAACAAAAAATAAAAAGCTTTTCAAGGAATTTCATGAAGAATTTCATAAAAAAGATTCTTCAATTGAGAATTTCACAAAATTTTTGACAAAGTTCAACAAAATGTACCTGCTTACAAAGTTTGTCACTTTAACCCTAAATTCAAAAAGGTTTTTTCTTAATCTTACACATGCAAACTTCAAAAGAATCAGTTTCGAAGAAGCTCAAAAAGAGAAAATTTTGATTTTATCATCCGAAGCCAGGCGCAGTGGCAAAACTGTCACTTTTTGAGGGAGCTTGCCGCAAGAAATAAAACTCAATAAATTTCCAACTTTTTGGGTTTCGTACATCGACTTGCCAAAGTTCACAAACTTGTTAACTACAATCAGGCACAACTGCTGAAGATTTATTAAAGAAAGCAAATTTTGAGGTTAAGCTCAGAAAAAAATGATAATTTCGAGGCCAAAATTTTTGAAGAAAGCTTCAAGTCGATGGACAATTTGGTTCTAACGTTTGTGGAACGCATTTGATGAAATTTCACCAACTTCACGTTAATGAATTTGTCCTTAATTGTCTTTAAATCCAAATTTCGCGAAACTTCCAAAAATCTTCCAATTTGTATGCACAAGGCCTTTTATATTTGACTGATCAGTTGAAGTAAGGCATTTTAAAGTTAGAACTTGGCAGTTGCTGCCGTTTAATGAGAAAGATAAAAATGAATTTTTAAAGAGAATTTTTTAAATTCTGAAAATGTTCCGAGCGAGAAAAATTGGAGGAAAAATATTAAAAAAGTTAGAGAAAATTGTGGAAAAAGCTGCAAATGATAAAAAATAAACACTTTTATAACTTTCCAAACCCTGTTGATGCTTCGATTAATCGCTGAAATTCATGAAAATAAAAAACTTTGGAACTCCGCGAATATTTTTGGGATTTTTGGGCTTTTGTGGAAAAGAAGGAATTGGAAATTTAGTTGGAAAAAAGTAAAAGTACTATTATCCAGCATTGCCAAAAAATTGCTTCTTGGCGGTTCTTTTTGAAAACAATTTTGCAGCAATTTGCGTTGTTGAATGAACTTTTAATTTATTTTTCGAGCACAACTTTGGAGTTTAAAGTTGGGAAAATTGCTACAAATAATGCAAAAAGAAATTTAAAAAGATTTTTCCAGAATTGAAGAACATTTCCAACTTGGAATTTTATTTATTAACGGAAAAAATAATTTTCAATTTACTCACGCGACTTTGTCAAGAATTTTTCCGTTGCGTTTTATTTTATTGAAAATTATGATTTTTGATGTTGACGGTTCTGTGGACCAGCGACGAAGAAGCTGAATTGAGACTTGAATTATTTTTTCGCTTGACACAACATAATACGGATATTATCAGCATAAAATAATCACAGATTTTTATGTCCTCGTACCTTCAAGCACGGCCACAAATGAACCCAAAAAATTTAATTTAACAATTTCAAAACTTTAAGAACAAAATTTAAGAATTTTTTTCATATCGACTTCTTGGACATGCAAATTACCTCCAAAAAGTTTTTGACTTTTTTATTTGAATTTTTCAAACCTGAAATTTCACGACTTGCTTGTTGACTTGCTTGCTGCATGTTCCACGAACCAGAAACATTTTTTCACAGCAATTTTCAATCCAAATCATTTTGCGCTGTTCGACAAAGGTCCTGAAGACGCATCAAAAATTTGGCTCAAAATTGCTTCTTGACGGACGCGGAAATGCAAAAATTCCTGACTGGAAAAAATCAGAAAGGAAAGAAATTTTATTCGGAATTCATTTTTATGTAGTTTTGTTGGGTGTCACTAAGTGTCATGATGACTTTAAAAGGTGAAATTGAGGAAGTTAAAGACGCTTCTTTTTGAGGAATTTCTTTCCTAAGGTAACAAAGACCAATTGACAGTTGAGGAACAAAAAGAACTTTTTGCGGCATGCGTTAAGTCCAAAAATTTATTTGTATTATGACAAAATGTTCGAAGCACTGCCATGGGACTTTTTCTGAATATGAAAAATCTTTAGACAAATTTTGGAAAATTTATTGACAAAAACTGAAATGCAAAATGCACTCCGGAGATGCACTCTTGCTTTATTTTGAGATTCGTCCTGATGATAAAAAAGACGCTGAAAATTTTAAAATTTGTTGATTAAAAAAGCGGAAATGTTTTTGTCAAAATCGCAGTAATTTTTGGAAATGTTTTTGTCCAAAATATTTTGTCATGAAGCTCATTGTTAGATCCTCCTGAAGTTTTAAGATTTTTGTGGAACTTCTTCAACAATCACACACAATGAGGGAAGAAAGAAAAAAATTTTGCTTCAAGACGATTTTGATGACAAAAAATTTTTATGCTTCTGGGACTTCAAAATAATGAATTAAAAGAAAAGTTATTCGAGTTATAAATATCGATATTACTATTAAGTGACTTGGTACACCATTCAAAATATTTCACAGAAGCTTTGATCCTTACTATTTCATACACATTTGATTTTACAAAAGAAATTTACTGGTTACAAAAAATATGTCAAAAAATCAGAAATTGGTAGGAAATAATTTTAAATTCAAAATGATTTTTCTTTTTATTATGTAATTGGATATGAATTTAAAGAATCCTTTTTCAAGAAATTTGCTGTCATTTTTAGAAGAAATTTTTGAAGGAAATGAAAAAAAGTTGAAAGAATTTTTGAGAACGCAAAATTGAGCCAATGTAATAATTTGTTGGGAAAATGTTTTTGAACTTGTTGAAGATTTTCGAGGACTTCCTTATTCTCAACCACAAATGGTTCAATAATCTTGAAACTCTTACAAAGCTTTATGAAAAAATTAAGAATCAATTAAAATCAAATTTTTATATTTTTATTGAAACATTAATTAAAATTCAATTTGATGTCTTATTTTTATATTAAAATTGTCAAAAACTAATGCCAAAATATTTAAGAAAGTCGTTAATAAAGGTTTTTTATATTTTATCCAAAAAATTTTTTTTTTACTTTCCTAGTATGTTTAACTTTAACAAAAACAATTTTACCTTTTAGTGATTGGGAAATTTCTACCAAAAAATAATTCTAAAACATCAAAATTAATCCTATTACAAATTGTACAACTTTTTTTCAGACTTATAGTATAAAGCAACTCAACTATAAAGCATTACAATTGAAACCGCACAGGCAAAAAGCCACAAAATAAATCCAAAACTAAAACTTTTAATTGTCATAACTTTTGGAGACTTTTGTTAAAAGATTTTTCTAAAATCCAATTCTTCATAAAGTCGCCAACAAGTGCTTGATGATTCCCATCGGTAATAACGTTCTCATCACATCTTCACATAAGCCATGTTACATGAAATTATTTGATGCAAAACCGAATCCAAAATTGAGAGTAATTAGATTTTCTTCCACTTTTAAATGGCTGAACTTTAAACTTGTTTATTAAATTTCGTTTGTACTCTCAAAAGTAGATTTTTGTGACAATTCATTTGTGTTTTTTGGATTAGTCATTTATCATCTAAATTTCTGTCTTAAAAATTAATGTTGTAAACCTTGGGCGTAGCCAGAGGGGAGCAAGGAGCCCGGTCCTCTTTGAAAATTAAAATCCCATACAAAAATTGGAAAAATTTTCTGCGGTCTCGCTTTACTCAACCGCTATAATAACTCCTTTAAAACTTTATAATTTTAGAGAAAAAAATGAAAAAATTAAAAGCAAAGAAAGTTATTTTTTGACCCTTCCCCCCTTCCCCTCTTAAAAAATTTCTGGCTACACCCCTGTGTAAAACAGATAGACTCAAATCAGTAGGGGGACGTTCACTTAGTACAGTGTTGTTCAAACTGTGGTTGCCGCGTTGCACACTGGTGTGCCGTAAGAAGATGGTCTTGGGGTGCAGCGGAAAAATTTTTGAAAAATCCCAGAAAAATCTGTTTTTCAAAATTTTTCAAATTTCTCACATACATTTTTATCGAAAAAACTGGAAAAAAACTTATTTTTTAGTATCGAAATATCGATAATTGATACCGATAAAATAATTTTGATTTATTTGATCAAGGATAAACTATTTTTTGTAATTGTTACTATTTTTAACTTCAGAATTAAAAATTATAAGTGTTGCCGTAGAAAAATTTTCGTGCCGCGAAAAAAATTTTGAGTCAATGTGTGCCGTGGCCCAAAATAGTTTGGACAACACTAAGGTCTTAGATACGTAACGCAAAAAAACACGAATTTTTTTTGACCCCCTCTCTGCCCTTGTTACAGTTTTGATGACCCCCTCCACACATAAAAAGCCAAAACGTACTAAGTGAACGGCTTCTTGGTGCTTATAAATCTGAAAGGTGAAGGTCGAACCGGTGTGGGCCGCGGCACACTAGTTGTGCCCATTTTTATTCTCGAAAATTGATAAGAGCCGCAAGTTACGCCTGCAGGTTTTGAGTCATGAATTACTCCACAAATTGTGCCGCGGCACAAAAATGGCTGATCACCACTGTAATTTAAACCAATCAGGCAGTGGCATAGCCAGAAGAATATTTTTGATCCATGTTCATGAAAATCAAAACCGCAGTAAAGAACATGGCTCCAAAAAATTTTCTCAAAGGGATGAAAATATCTTCCTGGCTACGCTACTTGCATATCAGGTGTCGGTTTCTTGGGTTTTTCTTTTTTGTCTTAGGGTATAGAATTGCAAGTATAGTTACTATACGCTAGGCAGAGTTAATAAAGTGTCTGAGTTTTGGCACTGTAACTTTGACTCTAGTAGAGTTTTTGCCTTTGCAAAGCGCACGAAAAAATTGTCATTTGCATGATCGATGCTTTTGAGTTCTTCTGAGTTTTCTTACATTTGCCTTTCCTTGGGTCGTTCACTTAGTATGTTCACTTTTTGTATGGGAGGAGAGGTCTAAGATTTTTGTAACAGGATTAAAACAAATGAATTTTTATAGCGAAAAACGTAACGAGGGGGGAAAAAGGCTCTCCAAAAAAGTCATTTTTTTTGCGTAGGCAACGTAGGTATTTTTAGAACGGACTTCATCGTTCGACTTGTATCGTGAAACACTGAACTAAACAATCAATCAATGAAAGCAAAATGAATCAATTAAAGCAAATTTAGGATAAATAGAAGACCATTAAAGCAAGTCTGACACCCTAAAAACTTATAGCTTCAACATGTATCTTTAACTGACGTACAATACAATTATATTCCTTTAAATTTAATAAATAAAGTTTAATTAAAAAACTTTGGTGAACGGACCCTTTGCAATCATTAAAATTTGAAAATTTTCAAGTTTTATCAATTTTTGGAATTTTTTGGTAAATTTTCTTTTTCTTCAAAGGTAAAGATTTAAAGGCACCACGACAAAGCTTGCTGCCTTTGCAAGGCTTCTATCAAAGGAAAAGGCAATGATTTTTCTATGCCTTTGATATCAAGTTCTGCATGTACAACCTTGGCCCTACCTTTTCAAAGGCATCAACTCTGCCTTAGTGGTTTATCTCTTTATTCATATATCTTTGAGATAAATGCTCTTAAGTGGTAAGTATTGTTTATCCTAGAGTAAATTTAATGGACTAAATTCAAGAGGAAATTAAACTTGTGTAAGTATAACCAGCAAATTTTCAGATAAGATATAATATTTCAAGGATGTGAGAGTTTATAGTAAATTTTAAACAGGAGAATACACTTTGGGTATATTTCTTAATAATCAAAAAATGGTTCCAAATTAGCAAAATGCATTTTTCAGACATAAAAACGTGGTAGTCCAATGTCTTCAACGATGAGCTGTAAGCTGGTGTCATGACAAGTTGCAAGGTTCTGCGATTCCTATCGAAGACAAGTCTTTGAAGTGTGCAGGTTTCTCAGAGTATACCTCCAGTGTACAACCCACATACCTAAGTGGTACAACCTAGGTTCTACTCAAGAAACCATCCTCAAGAACGTACAGTAGACAAATGATGGAATATGCATGGCATTATATTATTTTACGGAATAAGGGTCGTTCCACTTAGTACGTTCGCTTTTTTAGGGGAGAGAGAGGGTGGAGGTCTAGGAATTTGAAACAGTTTGAACGAAAGATAAATTTTTTATTTAAAAATTGTATTAAAAAAGGGTTGGGGGGAGGGGAGTTCTAAATAACTTTTGTCATATGTTTTGCAGGTGAATGGAACTAAAATTATCGGCGGTCTAACCTTTAGGCTTTTGAGAAACACTCAGATTAATATAATATAAAAATAAATTATAATGTGATTATTAAATAAAAGTTTTGAAGAAATTTTATTTCATTGATTTTTAATAAGTTTGCAATAAATATGGAATGGAAAATAAAACGAGAATGAAGAAAAATATTTAATTGAGGATAATTTGAAACCTGAAAAAATGTTGTTTGACTCAGGCTACACCTCTGACATTTATCCAAAAATATACGTAAAGAGTCTACCCCAAAACCTCTCCAAATATTTCTTTAATTTTAAATAAATTAAGAAATTCATTTTTATAGAACTCATTTAATAGCTTTTTATTAAGACTGAAATAATTATGGAATGAATTAAGCAACAAAATTAATTGATCGACTAATTATGAATAAAATAATTTTGATATAATAATTAATACATATGAATAGATTAATCGAACATAATGAATAAAATTTGATGTGATTTTCAACTAAAAAAAATAAAATATTTTTAATACTTTTTAACAAGGATTTTTTTCTTCTAAATTTCATCAAAATCAAACAAAATTTAA
>CM047391.1:3023780-3136969 GCA_026123125.1 Chironomus striatipennis | reverse complement strand
CGATCAGGACAAGCAAAAAGTCCAAAATGCTATTGTTAATTATAAAAATGTAGAAATTAAATTTGTTGAATTATTTCCTGAAAATTCTGATATTTTTGAGCTTTTAACTTCCGATCACATTTCATTAATGCTTGCTAGTAAGGTTCTGAATTTTGATGATGCACAGTTTCGGTATTTAGAGGAACAGATTAACTTGAAGTGGGAAAATTTGGCGGGAAAATTAAAAGAAAAATTTTTGGCTTCAAATTTAAATTTTCAAGGTAAAATGGTCAAGTTTAATGATTTATTTGAGTCATGTCCAGTAGCTTTTAATGCTTTGACTTCTCAGCAGATTGTTAATGTTTTGAGTGGGAAAGAATTTAAAATTGGGGAAAAATTCGAATCCGAAAATAAATTTTATGTTGAACGAAAATTCATTCGAGAAGATGTAAAAATGATTAATTTTAAGTTCGACTATGGACATGATTATGTTGATAATTATGAGACACGTGCTGAGCATGTCAAAAATAGAACAAAAAATAAAAGTTTTCAAGAATTTCATGAAGAATTTCTCAAAAAAGATTTCAATGAAATTTCACAAATTTATGAACAAAGTTCAACAAAATTCTGCTTATAAAGCTTGTCACTTTAACCTAAATTCAAAAGGTTTTCAATCTTACACAAAACTTCAAAAGAATCAGTCGAAGAAGCTCAAAAGAGAAAATTTTGATTTTATCATCCGAAGCAGGCGCAGGCAAAACTGTCACTTTTGAGGAGCTTGCGCAAGAAATAAAATCAAAATTTCCAACTTTTTGGGTTTCGTACATCGACTTGCCAAAGTTCACAAACTTGTATAAATCAGGCACAACTGCTGAAGATTTATTAAAGCAAATTTTGAGGTTAAGCTCAGAAAAAAATGAATTTGAGGCCAAAATTTTTGAAGAAAGCTTCAAGTCAGACAATTTGGTTCTTTTGTGGAACGCATTTGATGAAATTTCACCAACTTTTAATGAATTTGTCCTTAATGTCTTTAAATCCATTCGCGAAACTTCCAAAAATCTTCAATTTGTATGCACAAGGCCTTTATATTCTGATCAGTTGAGTAAGGCATTTAAAGTTAGAACTTGGCAGTTGCTGCCGTTTAATGAGAAAGATAAAAATGAATTTTTGAAGGAATTTTTTAAATTTGAAAATGTTCCGAGCGAGAAAATTGAGGAAAATATTAAAAAAGTTGAGAAAATTGTGGAAAAGCTGCAATATAAAAATAAACACTTTTATAACTTTCAAACTCCGTTGATGCTTCGATTAATCGCTGAAATTCATGAAAATAAAAAACTTTTTGAATCCGCGAATATTTTTGGGATTTTTTGGGCTTTTGTGGAAAAGAAAATTGAAATTTGGTTGGAAAAAAGTAAAAGTACATTCAGCATTGCCAAAAAATTGCTTCTTGGCGGTTCTTTGAAAACAATTTTGCAGCAATTTGCGTTGTTGAATGAACTTAATTTATTTTCGAGCACAACTTTGGGTTTAAAGTTGGGAAAATTGCAAATAATGCAAAAAGAAATTCCAAAAGATTTTCCAATTGAAGAAATTTCTCAACTTGGAATTTTATTTATTAACGGAAAAAATAATTTTCAATTTACTCACGCGACTTTGTCAGAATTTTCCGTTGCGTTTTATTTTATTGAAAATATTTTTGATGTTGACGGTTCTGTGGACAGCGACGAAGCTGAATTGAGACTTGAATTATTTTTTCGCTTGACACAACAATACGGATATTATCAGCAAATAATCACAGATTTTATGTCCTCGTACCTTCAAGCACGGCCACAAAAACCCAAAAAATTTAATTCAACAATTTCAAAACTTTTAAGAACAAAATTTAAGAATTTTTTCATTCGACTTTTGGACACAAATTACCCAAAAGTTTTTGACTTTTTATTTGAATTTTTCAAACCTGATCACGACTTGCTTGTTGACTTGCTGCATGTCCACGAACCAGAAACATTTTTCACAGCAATTTTCAATCCAAATCATTTTGCGCTGTTCACAAATCCTGAAGACATCAAAAATTTGGCTCAAAATTGTTTGACGGACGCGGAAATGCAAAAATTCCTGACTGGAAAAAATCAGAAAGGAAAAATTTTATTCGGAATTCATTTTTATGGTTTGTTGGGTGTCACTAAGTGTCATGATGACTTTAAAGGTGAAATTGAGGAAGTTAAAGACGCTTCTTTTTGGGAATTCTTTCCTAAGGTCAAAGACCAATTGACAGTTGAGGAACAAAAAGAACTTTTTGTGGCTGCGTTAAGTCCAAAAATTTATTTGTATTATGACAAAATGTTCAGCACTGCTGACTTTTCTGAATATGAAAAACTTTGGACAAATTTTGAAAATTTATTGACAAAAACTGAAATGCAAAATGCACTCGGAGATGCACTGCTGCTTTATTTTGAGATTCGTCCTGATGATAAAAAAGACGCTGAAAATTTTTTAAATTTGTTGATTAAAAAAGCGGAAATGTTTTTGTCAAAATCGCAAATTTTTGAAATGTTTTTGTCCAAAAATATTTTGCATGAAGCTCATTGGGATCCTCGAAGTTTTAAGATTTTGTGGAACTTCTTCAACAATCACACAAATGAGGAAGAAAGAAAAAAAATTTTGCTTCAAGACGATTTTGATGACAAAAATTTTTATTTCTGGACTTCAAATAATGAATTAAAGAAAAGTTATTCGAGTTATAAATATCGATATTACTATTATGACTTTACACCATTCAAAATATTTCACAGAGCTTTGATCCTTACTATTTCATACACATTTGATTTTACAAAAGAAATTTACAAAAAATATGTCAAAAAATCAGAAATTCAGGAAATAATTTTAAATTCAAATGATTTTCTTTATTATGTAATTGGATATGAATTTGAAGATCCTTTCAAGAAATTTGCTTCATTTTTAGAAGAAATTTTTGAAGGAAATGAAAAAAAGTTGAAAGAATTTTTAGAACGCAAAATTGAGCCAACAAATTTGTCAGTTTTTGAACTTGTTGAAGATTTTCGAGGACTTCCTTATTCTCAACCAAGATGGTTCAATAATCTTGAAACTCTTACAAAGCTTTATGAAAAAATTAAGAATAATTAAAATCAAATTTTTATATTTTTATTGAAACATTAATTAAAATTCAATTTTTGTCTTATTTTTATATTAAAATTGTCAAAAACTAATGCAAATATTTAAAAATGTTAATAAAGGTTTTTTATATTTTATCCAAAAATTTTTTTTTACTTTCCTGTATGTTTAACTTAACAAAAACAATTTTACCTTTTAGTGATTGAAATTTCTACCAAAAATAATTCTAAACATCAAAATTAATCCTATTACAAATTGTACAACTTTTTTCAGACTTATATATAGCAACTCAACTATAAAGCATACAATTGAAACCGCACAGGCAAAAAGCCACAAAATAAATCCAAAACTAAAACTTTTAATTGTCATAACTTTTGGAACTTTTGTTAAAGATTTTCTAAAATCCAATTCTTCATAAAGTCGCAACAAGTGCTTGATGATTCCCATCGGTAATAACGTTCTCATCACATCTTCACATAAGCTATACATGAAATTATTTGATGCAAAACCGAATCCAAAATTGAGAGTAATTAGATTTTCTTCCACTTTAAATGGCTGAACTTTAAACTTGTTTATTAATTCTTGTACTTCAAAAGTAGATTTTTGTGACACCATTTGTGTTTTTTGATTAGTCATTTATCATCTAAATTTCGTCTTTTTTAAAAATTAATGTTGTAAACCTTGGGCGTAGCCAGAGGGGGGCAAGGGAGCCCGGTCCCCCTCTTTGAAAAATAAAATCCCATACAAAAATTGGAAAAATTTTCTGCGGTCTCGCTTTACTCAACCGCTATAATAACTCCTTTTAAAAACTTTATAATTTTAGAGAAAAAAATGAAAAATTAAAAGCAAAGTTATTTTTTGACCCTTCCCCCCTTCCCCCCCCCCTTAAAAAATTTCTGGCTACACCCCTGTGTAAAACAGATGATCAAATCAGTAGGGGGGACGTTCACTTAGTACAGTGTTGTTCAAACTGTGTGCCGCGGCACACTGGTGTGCCGTAGAAGATGTCTTGGGGTGCCGCGGAAAAATTTTGAAAATCCCAGAAAAAATCTGTTTTTCAAAAATTTTCAAATTTTCATACATTTTTATCGAAAAAACTGGAAAAAAACTTATTTTTAGTATCGAAATATCGATAATTTATTAAAATAATTTTGATTTATTTGATCAAGGATAAACTCTTTTTTGTAATTGTTACTATTTTTAACTAAATTAAAATTATAAGTGTGCCGTAGAAAAATTTTCGTGTGCCGCGAAAAAAAATTTTGAGTCAAGGTGTGCCGTGGCCCAAAATAGTTTGGACAACACTAAGTCTTAGTACGTAACGCAAAAAACACGAATTTTTTTTGACCCCCTCTCTGCCCTTGTTACGTTTTGAGACCCCCCTCCCACATAAAAAGCAAACGTACTAAGTGAACGGCTTCTTGGTGCTTATAAACTAGTGAAGGTCAACCGGTGTGTCGCGGCACACTAGTGTGCCCATTTTATTTCGAAAATTGATAAGAGCCGTGTTACGCCTGCGGTTTTGGTCATGAATTACTCACAAATTGTGCCGCGGCACAAAAATGGTTGATCACCACTGTAATTTAAACCAATCAGGCAGTGGCATAGCCAGAAGAATATTTTGATCCATGTTCATGAAAAAATCAAAACCGCAGTAAGAACATGGCTCAAAATTTTCTCAAGGGTGAAAATATCTTCCTGGCTACGCTACTGCAATCAGGTGTCGGTTTCTTGGGTTTTTCTTTTTTGTCTTAGGGTATGGTGCAAGTATAGTTACTATACGCTAGGGCAGAGTTAATAAAAAGTGTCTGAGTTTTGGCACTGCCTTTGATCTAGCAGAGTTTTTGCCTTTGCAAAGGCACGAAAAAATTGTCATTTGCATGATCGATGCTTTTGTCTTTGAGTTTTCTTACATTTGCCTTTGGGGTCGTTCACTTAGTATGTTCACTTTTTTATGGGAGGAGGGGGTCTAAGATTTTGTAACAGATTAAAAACAAATGAATTTTTATGCGAAAAAACGTAACGAGGGGGAAAAAGGCCTAAAAGTCATTTTTTTGCGTAACGTATTTTGTGAACGGACTTCATCGTTCGACTTGTATCGCGAAACACCGACTAAACAATCATCAATGAAAGCAAAATGAATCAATTAAAGCAAATTTAGGATAATAAAGACCATTAAAGTGTCTGACACCCTAAAACTTATAGCTCAACATGTATCTTAACTACGTACATAATTATATTCTAAATTTAATAAATAAAGTTTAATTAAAAAAAAAAACTTTGTGAACGGACCCTTTGCAATCATTAAATTTGAAAATTTTCAAGTTTTATCAATTTTTGGAATTTTTTGGTAATTTTCTTTTTCTTCAAAGGTAAAGATTTAAAGGCACCACGACAAAGCTTTGCCTTTGCAAGGCTCATCAAAGGAAAAGGCAATTTTTTCTATGCCTTTGATATCAAGTTGCATACACCTTGGCCCACCTTTTCAAAGGCATCAACTCTGCCTTAGGGTTTATCTTTATTCATATATCTTGAGATAAATGCTCTTAAGTGGTAAGTATTGTTTATCCTAGAGTAAATTTAATGGACTAAATTCAAGAGGAAATTAAACTCTGTGTAAGTATAACCAGCAAATTTTCAGATAAGATATAATATTTCAAGGATAGAGTTTATAGTAAATTTAAACGAATACACTTTGGGTATATTTTAATAATCAAAAAATGGTTCCAAATTAGCAAAATGCATTTTTCAGCATAAAAACGTAGTCCAATGTCCAACGATGAGTGTAAGCTGTCATGACAAGTTGAAGGTTCTGCGATTCCTATCGAAGACAAGTCTTTAGAAGCAGGTGCAGGTTTCTAGAGTATACCTTCAGTGTACAACCCATACCCTAAGGGTACAACCTAGGATCTACTCAAGAAACCATCCTCAGAACGTACAGACAAATAATGGAATATGCATGCATTATATCTTACGAATAAGGGGTCGTTCCACTTAGTACGTTCGCTTTTTAGGGGGAGAGGGGAGTGGGGTCTAGGAATTTGTAACAGTTTGAACGAAAGATAAATTTTTTATGCAAAAATTGTAACAAGAGGGGGGACGAGGGGGGTTCAAAATGATTTTTGACATTGTTTTGCGTAATGAACTAAATTATCGGCGTCTAACCTTTAGTTTGAGAAACACTAGTTAATATAATATAAAAATAAATTATAATGATTATTAAATAAAGTTTTAAAAATTTTATTTCATTGATTTTTAATAAGTTTGCAATAAATATGGAATGGAAAATAAAACGAGAATGAAGAAAAATATTTAATTGAGGATAATTTGAAAAAAAATGTTGTTTGACTCCGGCTACACCCCTGACATTTATCCAAAAATATACGTAAAGAGTCCACCCCAAACCCCTCCAAATACTTCTTTAATTTTAAATAATTAAAAATTCATTTTTATAAACTATTTAATAGCTTTTTATTAAGACTGAAATAATTATGGAATGAATTAGCAACAAAATTAATTGATCGACTAATTATGAATAAAATAATTTGATACAATAATTAATACATATGAATAGATTAATCGAACATAATGAATAAAATTTGATGTGATTTTCAACTAAAAAAAAAAATATTTTTAATACTTTTTTAACAGGATTTTTTTTTCTTCTAAATTTCATCAAAATTAAACAAAATTTAATTTTTAAATAGCGCAGGACGAAATTTTATTTTTTTCAGCACCAAAATTTCAACTTTTTACTTTGGTTTTTGGTAATTTTTGTGCAATTCTGGCTTAATTGCATAAATGTGCTCTAAAACTTCCATAATGACCTTTTCTTTATATGTTTGTAAGGCACGATGCATTTCATCAATTCTAGTTCTCGTATCGGCGTCGATTTTGGCAGCTACATGCTCCTTGCTACCGACGTGCTAAAAAATGGAGGGAAAAGTTGGGTAAGTTTTGGGTTTTGTTAGAAAATTTTTGAATTTTTGGAGTTTAAAATAAATTATGAAAAAAAGTATGAAAAAAAGTTTATAAATTTAAAAACCTTTTTTTTAATAATAAAAAAAAATTAAATTTAGATTTCATTTTTTTAAAAATAAATTTTGAATTGACAAAGACAAGTGTTTTTGCTAGGTGTGGGATTAAGGGGAAAATTCAAAAGGGTATACTGTTTGGGGTATACAATTAATCTTAGAGTCAAGACACATTATAGTACTTAGCCAAGACACATTATAGTACTTAGCCAAGACATATTATAGTACTTAGCCAAGACACATTATAGTACTTAGCCAAGACACATTATAGTACTTAGCCAAGACACATTATAGTACTCAGCCAAGACACATTATAGTACTTAGCCAAGACACATTATAACACTTAGCCAAGACACATTATAACACTTAGCCAATACACATTATAACACTTAGTCAAGACACATTATAGTACTTAGCCTAGACTCGTTTTAGTATTTAGCCAAAACACAATATTTTTAATGGAAATTAAATATTTTTGCAAGAAAAATCTGCAGGAAATTCACACAACGGCAATTATAACCAAAGCTAATAATAATCTAAAAAAAAAATATAAGAATAATTAATATATATTTTTTACAATTATTGATTAATAACAGAAAAGTTGTGACGTCATCAGTGACGAATCCAGTTTGGAATAAAAATTCATGAAATTCCATAAATTGTCAAATTTCGTCAGCATTAGCACCAAAAAGTTGAATAAATTTACTAAAAATCGATCCTAAAAGCTCAAAACTGAAAAAGTCGCGATCATCTCTCAAAATTTATTTCAAACTCTTTTTTTTTTGTTTCTCACAGCCGCTCATAATTTTTTGTGTCTCTGATTTTTTTTTTCAGATCATCATTCAGTCTGCGTTCAGCTCTCCGTGCGATCAGTTTGGAAAATAGAAGCGAAAATTATTTTTTGCCGGTGATAAAAAAAAAGAAGAAAAAAAAAGTTTTCATTGTGTGAATGTTTTTGACTCATTTTGATGATTAAACAACGAAAATTGTGAAATTATTAAAATATTTTGTGATTAAAGTCAGAAAAAGTTGATTAAAATTATCAAACAAGTATAACGGTGGTCACTCGTGACCGACGAAAGCGCATTTTCCGCGATCAGTAAATACACAAAGAATTAAAACCCCAAAAGTACAAAGCCAAATATTTAACTATAACCATTTTTTATTTATCCAAAAATTTAAAATTGACAGAAAAAATGGATGAAAAACATTATGCAAAATAGAATTTAAAAAAAGCAAAAAAGTTTTGGTCACGGGCTAGGTTCGAACCCATGACTTTCATGACAGGAGTCGCACACTCTACCACTTACGCCACTGCTGTTCTTTCTATGAAATTTCCGTGTGACAATTTGATTATTTATATTGATGAGTTTTTTTAATAAAAGTGAATTATTTTACGATTTTCACAAAATTTTCCGGAAAAATTATGAAAAATCCATGAAAATAGAAAACTAAACAACTAAAATATCAAAAAAAATATAAAAAAAGTAATTATCTATGAAAATTGTATGAAAATATTGAAAATTTTAAAAAAAATCGTCGGAAAAACTCGGAAAAATTGTGAAAATGGAAAATTATGACATGATTCAATATTATATGTCATAAGAAATCAAAAAAGTATCAAAAAAAGCAAAAAAAAAAAAATTGTCATCGGTGGGATTCGAACCGAGGACAGCTAAGGTTTTGAAAAGTCAACATTTTAGTGCATTCGACCACACTAACACATACAAAGAAATGGCATTTTTGGTACTTTTTACGCTGGTTCCAGCAGAGGAAGTGACCATTCGAGCTGTTTTTTGGTTACATGGCAGCCAGACATACTACACACATTTTAAGCCAAAAACCGCATGAAAAAAGCTTAACCCTGAGGAGGAGATGCGATGACAGACAGACGGACAGACGGACAAAGTGCGGATAATAGCGTCCTTTTCCCAAGAGGAAAATGCGCTAAAAAGTGAAATTAATTAAAAAAAATTGATAAATTTTGAAAAAAAAGCTAAAAAATTTACAAAAAATAAGAAAAAAGCAAAATTTAAGAATTTTTGAAGATAAAATTTAAGCAATTGTGTGAATATTTTGTGGTTTGATGACTCATTCGATGAATAACTAAAAGTTATCCACAATTATAGACGAGATTGACGTTATATGTTCGGAATTTAATCATGGTGAGTTATTTTTAATTTATTTTATAGATTTTTTTGTCATTTTATTAGAAAAGTTATGAAAATTATAAAATCAACTTAAAAGTTGCAATTTTTTTTTAAAAAATATTTTTTTAAAATAAAAATTCTTGAAAAATTTAAAAAATTGATTTTTAAGTCATTTTCGGGTCAAATTATTCAATTTTTGATTTATGACAATTCTTAGCTTTATTTTTTTGACAGTCAGAATGTAAATTAAATTAATCCTTAAATAAAGTTGAATCCTTGACAGGATTTAGGCACAAAAACTTTTAAAATCTTTGCAATTATTGACAATATCATGCATGAATTAATTAAATTTAAATAAATTCCAAGTTCCTCATGATTCAATCAGTTTATAGATTAATAATAAGAAGAATAAAATTTGAATAACTTTATTAATACTTTTATAAGAAAATGTCGACGATCGTTAAAATGTTGTGACTTAAATGCTTTGTGAATGTTTCAATGTTTTGTGTTTCAATGTTTTTGGCGATCTTGTTGCAATGTTTTCTGAATGTTTGAGTGAGTGATCCTGTGTCAATCTTTAGAGAACTGAAGAAAGCTTTTTTGGCTCTCATTTTTCAACTGTTGGTAGAAAAAATTAAAAAAAAGCTTTCAAGCTTTTAAGCTTTTGAGTCTATTGTCATGAAAAATTATGACAGGAATTAAAAAATAAGTAAAAATGCTGTTTGATTAGCATAAATCTTTGTAGCGCTTTTCATGTGTTTGTCCGTTCGTCTGTCTGGCTGTCTTTTCATCTTTTCTTCATGGTTAATTTTTCTTGATTCAGCTTTTTGCTTAAATTGTATGGCATGTCTGTCTATGATGATTTATGGGCTGCCAATTTGCTTGTTTTTCTCTCGGGATTGTCTTAGATTTCATGTAGATTTGCCGTGTCTTGAAAAAAGCTTAAAATGTTCTGGTTTGTAAAAAATTAGACAAAATTTTATTTTAACTAAATTTCATAAAATCTAATTTAATTTTGTGTAACCATCTGCAAGTTTTTACAACGGACAATCTCGCATTTTTTTGAAGACTAATTGTTGTCCTGTAATTGACAAACTTGTCTTTTATTTTCAAAAATTTCATACAGAATTTTTTTTTCATGCAAAAATTCTCATAAAAATATTAAATTTTATGCTTCTTCCTTAAAAAGTGTCACTCAAATTTTTCCAAGGTTTTATCTTCAGTCCAAGTTTAATTAGGGTAATTATTTAAATTTTGTGAAAATATGGGACATTTCCAAAATTTGGCTAAAATACGGGACATTACGGAAGTTTTCAAGAAAAAAATATGAGACCAGGAACAAATTTCAAAAATTTTATACGGGACAGCTGTGAAAATTCGGAACTAACCGTTGTAAATACTCTCAAATGGTCACCCTTGGTTTGATTCGAACCAAATACTTACTAAATAAAGTTTTTTTTGTGAAATTTTACAGAAATTGCAAAGGTTGGATTTTAAATTTTAAGCTTTCTTATTCTTTCGTTTTGATTTTCTTTCTTCTTGTTCCTCCACAAAATCGAATGTTAGTCAAAATTTTAATATTTTTTATTTTTTTTCAACTTTTTAAATTTATTTTTTTTTTTTAATTTTTTATTTATCAAATTAATTTGCAAATTTTTAATTCCAAGTTTGAGGTAAAATATTAAAAATGTTTTTTTTAAATTTTTTTAAAAATTTTCTCAGTTGTGGGTTTTTAGATCTAAAGTATATCCTGGAACTCGAAAAAAATGTTGAAAAACAGAAATTCACCCAATAGTTCAACCCGAGTGGGAATCGAACCTCACACCTCTCGATTGCTGGTCAAGTGCTCAGACCACTTAGCTATCGGGCTTATCCATTAGAATTGGCAATTTACCAATATATGTGAACTCCTCTTTTTAAAAACTGTTCTAGAGCCTGTAGCCTTAGTGTTTCATTCATTTTGTTTCATAATCGCAGATGCAAAGCCACTAGAAGTCATATGAAACTTAATAAGCAAAGCTTATAACTAAGATGAAACAATTATCTCTAGAGCCTAAGTTATAGACAGAGCTTCGAATATTTTATGTAACAAGCAAAATTCTTGTTGAACTTAAAGTTCTTTCATTTTCATTATATCCTTGAAACTCACACAAGATTTTATCGAAAAATTGCTCCTGGATCTTGTTTTTTTAGTCAGTTATCAACTTTATAGAACCTTTGGACAGTCTACTCCGTTCACTGTGGTTGATCAAAAGTGACAACTACAAAAATATGAGAACTTATTAAAACATCTCGCAAATTTAAACAACCTCAAACAATTTGGTCAGCTTTAAGTGATCATAAAAGATGAATAATGTTGATGATTTAGTTCTTTTTGATCTACAATGAATATTAGGCCGTTAACAAAGCAAATGATCAGATTTCTGTCTCAAGCTTCTTACTGCTACTTCTGTTAGCTTCTTCTATTGTTATTCTGCCTTTTTCTCTACAGTCATACTTAAAATGATTTTCATTCGTCCAGCAATCCATTTTCCTTTTAAATTCCAAAATATTGATTGACTTAAGGGTTCCCGATGCCGAAACCGAGACCGAGAATTCCCGGGAATTCTCGAGAATTTTCCGAGACCGAGACCCGAGACCAAGAAAAATTAATTTTACTATAAAATTTCTATTTTCTCTTCGGAGAAAAATTTTAAATCTTTAAGGAAAATTTTTTTAGATACTTAAATATATCTAAATAGACATTTAGGCAATAAAAAATTAAAGTTTTGATGACAAAAAAAATTAAAAAAATTACAAAAGTCCTCGTTTATATCGAGGGACTTCAGCGCATTTTTGACGCAGCGATTAGCAATTGATTAAATAGAAAAGACTGTCGAATTTTAAAACTCTATTGCTGTTTCTTTAATCATAATGTATTTCAATAATAAGTTTAAAACTAAAGATCAAAATTCCTTTAAAATTGATTTTTATAATGTTCAATGCAAATAATTTCTTTACGATTTACCGGTTTTTTGAAATTCAAAATTTTCCATCAGCGAAAAATTTAAATTTCTGAACACATCCATTATTTTTCAAATTTCTAAACGCACTTATATTTGTTTTGTATGAAAAAATTAAATGTTAATTAATTAAGGTGTATAAAAGAAAAAAATTTAATCCGAAATAACGGTCAAAAAAAATTTCAAATTTTTTAACGGTTAGAAAAAAATTCAAACTTATCATCAGCATAGCTTTGCCCTGCATTGTTTACATATTTTTTTTTAAATAAAAATCGATGAATTAAGCTAATTAATGAGTGTTTTTTGACTTTTCAATATAAACGGCGGGAATAAAAACATTCAATGAAGCTATTAAAACAATTCCGAGCTTGCTACGAAGTCTAGATCAAGAGATAATTGGGACCCGAACGACCGAACGACCGAACGACCGAACGACCGAACGACCGAACGACCGAACGACCGAACGACCGAACGACCGAACGACCGAACGACCGATCAAAGTGCATGATTGAGCTTCCTTTTTGAAAACAAGTTTTCAAAAATGCGCTAAAAAGTAAAATTTAAATTTTTTTGCAAAGATCGAAGCCGAAGTTTTGGGCTTAACTCGTTTTTTGCATTTTTTGATAAAATTAAGCTATTTACAAAGTATTTTAGATATTTTAACTATTCCTAGGGTCATTTTCTATTATTCTGAGTCTTATTTCATAAGATTGGAAAAGTGTTAAGCTCAAAATTTAACTTTTAAATTTTCCAAGCCGAGAAATAAGCCGATCGGCTTAAAATTGACTGAAATGAAAATTAAGAAATTATGATACAATTTGCTAGTTAATAATATAAGGAATAGTTATAATATCAAAAAAACTTTGTAAATGGCTTAATTTCGTCCATACAAACAAAAATAAGTTAAGCCGAAAAAGTCGACTTCGGTCTCTGTTTTTATAATAATCTATATAATAATCTAAGCTCTTTTTTTTTTGAGAAAAGCACATGTGAAAATAAATTTTCAACAGTTAAATTCTTAAAACTTTATAAAAAAATTGATTTTTTTATTGTGGCTATTTAAAAATATTACTAACATTTACTACTTATGAAGTGAACAAATTAACTGATTTTTGATAGTCTGAAAATATGTATTGGGTTGGTGACTTAATTATTGGACATTTCTGCAGTACATTTTTAAAATTAAATATCTCCACAACGATTAAAGATATTAAAGTGAAATAAAATGCATTTTGTTTGTTAATATAGTAGTAAGTTTTCTGACTAGTTTGAATTTTCCAACTGTCAAAGGAAAACTCTGTGGAAAATTCGAAAGTCAATGAAAATGTAAAAAAAAGAATACGATTTCATTTAAACTTAGTTTTTTCTACTTTACCAAACCAATTTAAGCTGTTTCTTCATCTTAGTATTTAGTTTCTATATTGTACTTAATGAAAACATAACTCATCAAATTTTTCCTTGCTTAGTTTTCCTGTGACATCATTTTGAATTTTCCTTGCAAGGATTTTTTAAAAAAGTAGAAAATCTCAAATTTCTCTAAAACTATGCAACTAATTGAAAAACTGATTATACAGTTGTTTTAAGAATATTTATCATTAAAAAATTGCATTTAAAGTTTTCAAAAATATGACACTTTTTACATAACTCCCGTACAGACCCCAGGGAAATGTTTAAATTACGGAACTTTTTATATGCCATAATTTGTTGCTATTTATGTTGCATATAACTGCATAATCAGTTTTTCAATTAATTGCAAAGTTTTAGAGAAATTTGAGATTTTCCACTTTTTCAAAAATCCTTGCAAGGAAAATTCAAAATGATGTCACAGGAAAACTAAGCAAGGAAAAATTTGATGAGTTATGTTTTCATTAAGTACAATATAGAAACTAAATACTAAGATGAAGAAACAGCTTAAATTGGTTTGGTAAAGTAGAAAAAACAAAGTTTAAATGAAATCGTATTCTTTTTTTTACATTTTCATTGACTTTCGAATTTTCCACAGTGTTTTCCTTTGACAGTTGGAAAATTCAAACTAGTCAGAAAACTTACTACTATATTAACAAACAAAATGCATTTTATTTCACTTTAATATCTTTAATCGTTGTGGAGATATTTAATTTTAAAAATGTACTGCAGAAATGTCCAATAATTAAGTCACCAACCCAATATGAAAGGTGGGTTAAGATTTTCATATAAATCTTAAAAAAAGTTTTTATCTTCATAATTTTCATAAATTTTTGTGTTAAAAAACCAAAAATTTATTATCTTTTTGAAGTTTCTTAAAATCAGACATTTGTAGCAAGCATGAAAACGCTATGAAAATTGTAAAACACTTAAAAAATTTCAAAAATATAGTGTAGAATTAAAGTCGAGACTTCACGGGAATTCTCGGTCTCGGTCTCGGTCTCGAAAATTTGTCGAGACCGAGACTTCGGGAACCCTTAGATTGACTCGCCACTTCTGATTCATGTTACCTTAAATTGTGGTCGATTTATTCCAATTTTTGTTCTTTCTTGTTTTGTCTTGTCATTTTGTATCAGAGTTGGAATCGTCTGATTTGGCGTCGGACGCCATGGTAATTGTTATTCTAAAAATTTTTCGTACGTCAAGTCGTTAGTTCTTTTATATGTAGCCAAAAAAAATGTATCAAGCATATCTCTCTCTTTCTCTCTATCTCTCTCTCCGAACCTAAAATAAATTCAATTTGAACCAAGTTCAAACAACTTAAACATTAAAGGTGGTTCCCCTGTGTTCACCAGGTCTTGTCTTTTTATGATGTATATCCCATGCATCCAATCAAAAATTGTTCCCAACCTTCTTGAGCAATGTGCATTTACCTTTGTGATGACGTTTCTCCAAACAATGAGATACAAAGGAGGACTTTTCAGGCTGTTATGATTTAAAACCTTTTCATGCTCCATCTCTCTTGACTCTATCCTTTTTTCTCAGTATCGATATTGCCATCATACAGACCTTGATAATAACATTGTTAGTTCTTATTACTGAGGGATTCAAGCTGCCGTAATGCGTTGTGTGTTTTATTGGTCACATAGTCTACATGTTGCTTAAGTGTCACTCTCTTGTCGATGATCATTATTAGATATTTAGCTTCAGTTTTCCATTTATTTGATCTTTTCATTGAGGAATTTAAAGTTGTTTTATGAAAGTTACTTGGGATATCGGATTGTGATGAATAAGGCTTTGTGATGTAAATAAAGGAGATTATTTGAAATCCATGTAATTTTGTGAATGTCTTTATGATTAGAGACATTTCCATGAAGACGCAATCTTGGATACAATCATGGAAAAACGCAAGCTGTATAACTAATTCATATTAATTTTCATTCTTAGGGTACAAATATCAGCAAAGCTAATCCTCTAAAACCACCTGAAGTACATCCAATAATAACTGAAACATTCAAAGTTAAAACACAAGCTGATGCATTAAAGCTTCTCAACAAGCCAGTCACAGATCAAGCATTTCAAGTTCTCAAAATATACATCAACATTAAGGATGACTTTGATGGACTTGCCACAATAAATTTAAAAGAACTTCGAGAAAAATTCAAAAATCAGGCATTCGTGATCTTCATAACTGCAACTGGAAGTAATGGCACAAGATTCCACATTTATTGGAAGTCAAAAGACAGCCGCAAAGTTTTGTCACTTAAACCTTACAAAGATTGCTTTTCTGAGCCTGACAAGGATCTTTGTCAATTTGTTGTTAACTTCCTGACTAATTGCCTGCAAAATGAACATTCAGGTGAGTCAAGGCTGACATCCAATTGAACACATTAATTAATATTGATTTATTTTTGTAGGAATTCAATCAAGTTTGGACATTTGGTCCACAAATCATCAAATTGAGCTTCACAACCTTGTTGATTCCCGAAACTACAACTTACTGCTCCTCGCATCTGAATCTGGAAATGCCAAACTAGTCGAAGCATTTCTTAAAGACGGAATCGAACCACGAATAAATTTGGAAAAAGAACAAGTCACTGCACAAGGTCTGGCATGGCAAGAAAGTCATTCAGATGTTTTATTAAAATTATGTCAATCAAATTTGCCATTTCCATCTCCAATTGACATCAACAGATGTTCTGCGGAACTAAAAACCTTCATTGAGACATGCCAGGAATTCCACAAAATGATTAAGGAAAAAAATAAGAACAGACTTGATGAAATCCTGAAACAGAATCCAAATTTGCGATACTTTTATGATTTATCAAACAATTCAGCACTAAAAGCTGCACTGGAGTTGAAGTCATTCGACATGTACGAGTTCCTGATCTCTAAAAATTTGCAATTTGGTCCAAATGAAGATCCTAATGAAATTTGGAAAAATTTTGAAGCAACAGAGAAACGAAAATTGCGTGAAATTCATCTGAAATATTCAAAGAACATCGAAGAGAAGCACATCAATGTCCTCATGTCCAATACTTTCCTAAGTCATGATGATCCAGATGAAGATGCCAAAAGGAAATTGATTCTGCGAGCTTATCGAGCACTTAATGCTGATCCACGACTTAAGATCATTCTCAGAATTGTCGCAGCAACAAAAATCTTCAAAATCGTCTTCGACTTCCATCGTGACTCAACAGATAGAATTGATCCAACAACCGACTCGGACACTGGAGGAATTTGTTATTTCACAGGCAGAATCATTGTCGGTGCCAAGAAGTTGCTCA
This sequence comes from Chironomus striatipennis, assembly GCA_026123125.1. Taxonomy (NCBI): domain Eukaryota; kingdom Metazoa; phylum Arthropoda; class Insecta; order Diptera; family Chironomidae; genus Chironomus; species Chironomus striatipennis. The sequence continues at coordinate 3,119,981 of CM047391.1, read as the reverse complement.
ATCCAGAGACAGAAAATGACGCATTTGGTGTTCTGGTCCATGAACTTTGTCATTATGCCATGGTTGCTGTGTACCAGAATAAAGCACGTCCATACACAGCTAGTGATCAACAAGCTAAAGAAGAATTTGACAGAATTGTCGAGAAATGCAAAGAGAATGCAGAAGATGAGGAAATAATTGATTTGGTCTACAAATGTTACGCAGAAGCATCATTTCCAGTTGAGTTGATTGTTCGTCCAGCACACCTGATTGCATTTTACAGCAAGGTACCGGAGTTTTTGGAGGGAGTAATTGAAAGTTTTAATGAACTTTTTAATTATTACATAAATGTTGTTATTCCTGCAATGGAACAAGCACTGCCAGAGATTGAAGGTAGGTTAGTCTATAAGCCAACTCATAATTATGCCAAGTTGTCCGATCAGGACAAGGAAGAAGTCCAAAATGCTATTGTTAAGTATAAAAATGTAGAAATTAAATTTGTTGAATTATTTCCTGAAAATTCTGATATTTTTGAGCTTTTAACTTCCGATCACATTTCATTAATGCTTGATAGTAAGGTTCTGAATTTTGATGATGCGCAGTTTCGGTATTTAGAGGAACAGATTAACTTGAAGTGGGAAAATTTGGCGGGAAAATTAAAAGAAAAATTTTTAGCTTCAAATTTAAGTTTTCAAGGACAAATTGTCAAGTTTAATGATTTATTTGAGTCATGTCCAGTAGCTTTTAATGCTTTGACTTCTCAGCAGATTGTTAATGTTTTGAGTGGGAAAGAACTTAAAATTGGGGAAAAATTCGAGTCCGAAAATAAATTTTATGTTCAACGAAAATTCATTCATGAAGATGTAAAATTGATTTGGTTTGAGTACAAATATGGACATGATTATGTTGATAATTATGAGACTCGTGCTGAACATGTCAAAAATAGAACAAAAAATAAAAGTTTTCAAGAATTTCATGAAGAATTTCTCAAAAAAGATTTCAATGAAATTTCAAAAATTTTTGAAAAAATTCAACAAAATTCTGATTTTAAAACACGTCACTTTAACCTAAATTCAAAAAATTTTTCAATCTTACACAAAACTTCCACAGAAACAGTCGAAGAAGCTCATAAAGAGAAAATTTTGATTTTATCATCCGAAGCAGGCGCAGGCAAAACTGTCACTTTTGAGGAGCTTGCGCAAGAAATAAAATCAATATTTCCAACTTTTTGGGTTTCGTACATCGACTTGCCAAAGTTCACAAACTTGTATAAATCAGGCACAACTGCTGAAGATTTGTTGAAGCAAATTTTGAGGTTAGATTCAGAAAAAAATGAATTTGAGGCCAAAATTTTTGAAGAAAGCTTCAAGTCAGGCAATTTGGTTCTTTTGTGGAACGCATTTGATGAAATTTCACCAACTTTTAATGAATTTGTCCTTAATGTCTTTAAATTCATCCACGAGACTTCCAAAAATGTTCAATTTGTATGCACAAGGCCTTTATATTCTGATCAGTTGAATAAGGCATTTAAAGTTAGAACTTGGCAGTTGGTGCCGTTTACTGAGAAAGATAAAAATGAATTTTTGAGGGAATTTTTTAAATTTGAAAATGTTCCGAGCGAGAAAATTGAGGAAAATATTAAAAAAGTTGAGAAAATTGTTCAAAAACTGCAATATAAAAATAAAATTGCTTACAATTTTGAAACTCCTTTGATGCTTAAATTAATCGCTGAAATTCATGAAAATAAAAATCTTTTTGAATTCGCGAATATTTTTGGGATTTTTTGGGCTTTTGTGGAAAAGAAAATTGAAATTTGGTTGGAAAAAAGTAAAAGTTCATTCAGCATTGCCAAAAAATTGCTTCTTGGCGGTTCTTTGAAAATAATTTTGCAGCAATTTGCGTTGTTGAATGAACTTCATTTATTTTCATCCACAACTTTGGGTTTAAAATTGAAAAAATTGCAAATAATGCAAAAAGAAATTCCAAAAGATTTTCCAATTGAAGAAATTTCTCAACTTGGAATTTTATTTATTAACGGAAAAAATAATTTTCAATTTACTCACAAAACTTTGTCAGAATTTTCCGTTGCGTTTTATTTTATTGAAAATATTTTTGATGTTGACGGTTCTGTGAACAGCGACGAAGCTGAATTGAGACTTGAATTATTTTTTAAATTGACACAGTCTTATGGAAATATTCAGCAAATAATCACAGGCTTTATGTCCTCGTACCTTCAAGCACGGCCTCAAGCACCCAAAAAATTTAATCCAACAATTTCAAAACTTTTAAGAACAAAATTTAAGAATTTTTTCATTCGATTTTTGGACACAAATTACCCAAAAGTTTTTGACTTTTTATTTGAATTTTTCAAACTTGATCACGACTTGCTTGTTGACTTGCTGCATGTCCACGAACCAGAAACATTTTTCACAGCAATTTTCAATCCAAATCACTTTGCGCTGTTCACAAATCCTGAAGACATCAAAAATTTGGCTCAAAATTGTTTGACGGACGTGGAAATGCAAAAATTCCTGGAAGGAAAAAATCAGAAAGGAAAAATTTTATTCGGAATTCATTTTTATGGCTTGTTGGGTGTCACTAAGGTCCATGATGACTTTACGGGTGAAATTGAGGAACTTAAAGACGCTTCTTTTTGGGAATTCTTTCCTAAGGTCAAAGACCAATTGACAGTTGAGGAACAGAAAGAGCTTTTTGTGGCTGCGTTAAGTCCAAAAATTTATTTGTATTATGACAAAAAAATGTTCAGCACTGCTGACTTTTCTGAATATGAAAAACTTTGGACAAATTTTGAAAATTTATTGACAAAAACTGAAATGCAAAATGCACTCGGAGATGCGCTGCTGCTTTATTTTGAGATTTTTCCTAATGATAAAAAAGACGCTGTAAAATTCTTAAATTTGTTGATTAAAAAAGCGGAAAAGTTTTTGTTAAATTCGCAAATTTTTAAAATGTTTTTGTCCAAAAATATTTTGCATGAAGCTCAATGGCATTCTCTAAGTTTTAAGTTTTTGTGGAACTTCCTCAACAATCACACAAATGAGGAAGAAAGAAAAAAAATTTTGCTTCAAAACGATTTTGATGACAAAAATTTTTATTTCTGGGCTTCATATAATGAATTAAAGAAAAGTTATTCGAGTTATAAATATCAATATTACTATTATGACTTTACACCATTCAAAATATTTCACAGAGCTTTGACAATTCCAAATGCACCATCATTTGATTTTACAAAAGAAATTTACGAAAAATATGTCAAAAAATCAGAAATTCAGGAAATAATTTTAAATTCAAATGATTTTCTTTATTATGTAATTGGATATGAAGATGAAGATCATTTTAAGAAATTTGCTTCATTTTTAGAAGAAATTTTTGAAGGAAATGAAAAAAAGTTGAAAGAATTTTTAGAACGCAAAATTGAGCCAACAAATTTGTCAGTTTTTGAACTTGTTGAAGATTTTCGAGGACTTCCTTATTCTCAGCAAAAATGGTTCAATAATCTTGAAACTCTTACGAAGCTTTATGAAAAAATTAAGAATAATTAAAATCAAATTTTTATATCTTTATTGAAATATTAATTAAAATTCAATTTTTGTCTTATTTTTATATTAAAATTGTCAAAAACTAATGCAAATATTTAAAAATGTAAATAAAGGTTTTTTATATTTTATTCAAAAATTTTTTACTCTTTCCTGTAAGTTTAACTTAACAAAAACAATTTTACCTTTTAGTGATTGAAATTTCTACCAAAAATAATTCTAAACATCAAAATTAATCCTATTACAAATCGTACAACTTTTTTCAGACTTATATATAGCAACTCAACTATAAAGCATACAATTGAAACCGCACAGGTTAAAAGCCACAAAATAATTCCAAAACTCAAACTTTCAATTGTCATAACTTTTGGAACTTTTGTTAAAGATTTTCTAAAATCCAATTCTTCATAAAGTTGCAACAAGTGCTTGATGATTCCCATCGGTAATAACGTTCTCATCACATCTTCACATAAGCTATACATGAAATTATTTGATGCAAAACCGAATCCAAAATTGAGAGTAATTAGATTTTCTTCCACTTTAAATGGCTGAACTTTAAACTTGTTTATTAATTCTTGTACTTCAAAAGTAGATTTTTGTGACACCATTTGTGTTTTTTGATTAGTCATTTATCATCTAAATTTCGTCTTTTTTAAAAATTAATGTTGTAAACCTTGGGCGTAGCCAGAGGGGGGCAAGGGAGCCCGGTCCCCCTCTTTGAAAAATAAAATCCCATACAAAAATTGGAAAAATTTTCTGCGGTCTCACTTCACTCGACCGCTTTAATAACTCCTTTTAAAAACTTTATAATTTTAGAGAAAGAATTAAAAATTAAAAGCAAAGTTATTTTTTTGCACCATACCCTAAGACAAAAAAGAAAAAACCCAAGAAACCGACACCTGATTGCAGTAGCGTAGCCAGGAAGATATTTTCACCCTTGAGAAAATTTTGAGCCATGTTCTTACTGCGGTTTTGATTTTTTCATGAACATGGATCAAAATATTCTTCTGGCTATGCCACTGCCTGATTGGTTTAAATTACAGTGGTGATCAACCATTTTTGTGCCGCGGCACAATTTGTGAGTAATTCATGACCAAAACCGCACGCGTAACACGGCTCTTATCAATTTTCGAAATAAAATGGGCACACTAGTGTGCCGCGACACACCGGTTGGCCTTCACTACTTTATAATTACCAAGGAGCCGTTCACTTAGTACGTTTGCTTTTTATGTGGGAGGGGGGTCTCAAAACGTAAAAAGGGCAAAGAGGGGGTCAAAAAAAAATTTGTGTTTTTTTGCGTTACGTACTAAGACTCAGTGTTGTCCAAACTATTTTGGGCCACGGCACACCTTGACTCAAAATTTTTTTTCACGGCACACGAAAATTTTTCTACGGCACACTTATAATTTTAATTTAGTTAAAAATAGTAACAATTACAAAAAAGAGTTTATCCTTGATCAAATAAATCAAAATTATTTTAATAAATTATCGATATTTCGATACTAAAAATAAGTTTTTTTTCAGTTTTTTCGATAAAAATGTATGAAAATTTGAAAATTTTTGAAAAACAGACTATTTTTGGGATTTTCAAAATTTTTCCGCGGTACCTCTAGACATCTTCTACGGCACACCAGTGTACCGCGGCACACAGTTTGAGCAACACTGTTCTAAGTGAACGTCCTCCTACTGATTTGATCATCTGTTTTACACAAGGGTGTAGCCAGAAATGTTTTTTAGAGGAGGGGGGGGGTAATTATAAACTAGTGAAGGTCAACCGGTGTGTCGCGGCACACTAGTGTGCCCATTTTATTTCGAAAATTGATAAGAGCCGTGTTACGCGTGCGGTTTTGGTCATGAATTACTCACAAATTGTGCCGCGGCACAAAAATGGTTGATCACCACTGTAATTTAAACCAATCAGGCAGTGGCATAGCCAGAAGAATATTTTGATCCATGTTCATGAAAAAATCAAAACCGCAGTAAGAACATGGCTCAAAATTTTCTCAAGGGTGAAAATATCTTCCTGGCTACGCTACTGCAATCAGGTGTCGGTTTCTTGGGTTTTTTCTTTTTTGTCTTAGGGTATGGTGCAAGTATAGTTACTATACGCTAGGGCAGAGTTAATAAAAAGTGTCTGAGTTTTGGCACTGCCTTTGATCTAGCAGAGTTTTTGCCTTTGCAAAGGCACGAAAAAATTGTCATTTGCATGATCGATGCTTTTGTCTTTGAGTTTTCTTACATTTGCCTTTGGGGTCGTTCACTTAGTATGTTCACTTTTTATGGGAGGAGGGGGTCTAAGATTTTGTAACAGATTAAAACAAATGAATTTTTATGCGAAAAACGTAACGAGGGGGGAAAAAGGCCTAAAAAGTCATTTTTTTTTGCGTAACGTATTTTGTGAACGGACTTCATCGTTCGACTTGTATCGCGAAACACCGACTAAACAATCATCAATGAAAGCAAAATGAATCAATTAAAGCAAATTTAGGATAATAAAGACCATTAAAGTGTCTGACACCCTAAAAATTATAGCTCAACATGTATCTTAACTACGTACATAATTATATTCTAAATTTAATAAATAAAGTTTAATAAAAAAAAAAAAACTTTGTGAACGACCCCTTTGTAATCATTAAATTTGAAATTTTTTAAGTTTTATCAATTTTTGGAATTTTTTGGTAATTTTCTTTTTCTTCAAAGGTAAAGATTCAAAGGCACCACGACAAAGCTTTGCCTTTGCAAGGCACATCAAAGGTAAAGGCAATTTTTCCTGTGCCTTTGATATCAAGTTCCATACACCTTGGCCCACCTTTTCAAAGGCATAAACTCTGCTTTATGGTTTATCCTTATTCATATATCTTGAGGTAAATGCTCTTAGGTGGTAAGTATTGTTTATCCTAGAGTAAATTTAATGAACTAAATTCAAGAGGAAATTAAACTCTCTGTAAGTATAACCAGCAAATTTTCAGATAAGATATAATATTTCAAGGATAAAGTTTATAGTAAATTTAAACGAATACACTTTGGGTGTATTTTAATAATCATAAAATGGTTCCAAATTAGCAAAATGCATATTTCAGCATAAAAACGTAGTCCAATGTCCAACGATGAGTGTAAGCTGCCATGACAAGTTGAAGGCACTGCGATTCCTATCGAAGACGAGTCTTTAGAAGCAGGTGCAGGTTTCTAGAGTATATCTCCAGTGTACAACCCATACCCTAAGGATACAACCTAGGATCTACTCAAGAAACCAACCTCAGAACGAACAGACAAATGATGGAATATGCATGCATTTTATTTTACGAATAAGGGGTCGTTCCACTTAGTACGTTCGCTTTTTAGGGGGAGAGGAGGGTGGGGTCTAGGAATTTGTAACAGTTTGAACGAAAGATAATTTTTTATGCAAAAATTGTAACAAGAGGGGGGGCGAGGGGGGTTCTAAATAACTTTTGTCATTAGTTTACGTAATGAACTAAATTATCGACGTCTAACCTTTAGTTTGAGAAACACTAGTTAATATAATTTAAAAATATATTTTAATTATTATAAAATAAAGTTTTAAAAATTTTATTTTATTGATTTTTAATAAGTTTGCAATAATTATGGAATGGAAAATAAAACGAGAATGAAGAAAAATGTTTAATTGAGGATAATTTGAAAAGAAAAATGTTGTTTGGCTCCGGCTACACCCCTGACATTTATCCAAAAATATACGTAAAGAGCCCACCCCAAACCCCTCCAAATACTTCTTTAATTTTAAATAATTAAAAATTCATTTTTATAAACTATTTAATAGCTTTTTGTTAAGACTGAAATAATTATGGAATGAATTAGCAACAAAATTAATTGATCGACTAATTATGAATAAAATAATTTGATACAATAAAACATATGAATAGATTAATCGAACATAATGAATAAAATTTGATGTGATTTTCAACTCAAAAAAAAAATATATTTTTAATACTTTTTTAACAGGAATTTTCTTTTTCTTCTAAATTTCATCAAAATTAAACAAAATTTAATTTTTAAATAGCGCTGGACGAAATTTTATTTTTTCAGCATCAAAATTTCAATTTTTTACTTTGATTTTTGGTAATTTTTGTGCAATTCTGGCTTAATTGCATAAATGTGCTCTAAAACTTCCATAATGACCTTTTCTTTGTGTGTTTGTAAGGCACGATGCATTTCATCAATTCTAGTTCTCGTATCGGCGTCGATTTTGGCAGCTTAGCCAAGACACATAATAGCGTTTAGCCAAGACACATTATAGTACTTAGTCAAGACACATTATAGTGCTTAGTCAAGACACATTATAGTGCTTAGTCGAGACACATTATAGTGCTTAGTCAAGACACATTATGGTACTTAGCCAAGACACATTATAGTGCTTAGCCAAGACACCATATGGTGTTTAGCCAAGACACAATATGGTGTTTAGCCAAGACACAATATGGTGTTTAGCCAAGACACAATATGGTGTTTAGCCAAGACATAATATTTTTGAAGGAGATGAAATAATTTATTGCGTGAAAAATCTTCAGAGGATTCACACAACGGCAATCAGAACCAAAGCTTTAATCTTTTTTTAAAAAAAGGAAAAATAATTAATATATATTTTTTACAATTATTGATTAATAACAGAAAAGTTGTGATGTCATCAGTGACGAATCCAGTTTCGAATAAAATTTAATAAAATTCCTAAATTGTCAAATTTCGTCAGCATTAGCACCAAAAAGTTGAATCAACTTACTAAAAATCGATCCTAAAAGCTCAAAACTGAAAAAGTCGCGATCGTCTCTCAAAATTTATTTCAAACTCTTTTTTTTTTTTTTGTTTCTCACAGCCGCTCATAATTTTTCCGTGTCTCTGATTTTTTTTTCTGATCATCATTCAGTCTGCGTTCAGCTCTCCGTGCGATCAGTTTGGAAAATAGAAGCGAAAATTATTTTTTGCCGGTGATAAGAAAAAAAAGAAGAAAAAAAAAGTTTTTATTGTGTGAATGTTTTTGACTCATTTTGATGATTAAACAACGAAAATTGTGAAATTATTTAAATACTTTGTGATTAAAGTCAGAAAAAGTTGATTAAAATTATCAAAAAAGTGAATTTAATTAAAATAAAATTGATAAATTTTGAAAAAAGCTAAAAAAATTTACAAAAAATAAGAAAAAAAAGGCAAAAGTAAAAATTTAAGCAATTGAGTGAATATTTTGTGATTTGATGACTCATTCGATGAATAACTAAAAGTTATCCACAATTATAGACGAGATTGACGTTATATGTTCGGAATTTAATTATGGTGAGTTATTTTTAATTTATTTTGTAGATTTTTTTGTCATTTTATTGGAAAAATTATCAAAATCATAAAAATACGCTTAAAAGTTGCGATTTTTAAAATTTTAATAAATTTTATTTGAATTAAAATTTTTTAAAAAAATTAAAAAAATGATTTTTTAGTCATTTTCGGGTCAAATTATAAAATTTTTGATTTATGACAATTCTTAGCTTTATTTTTTTGACAGTCAGAATGTCAATTAAATTAATCCTCAAATAAAGTTGAATCCTTAACAGGATTTAGGCACAAAAACTTTTAAAATCTTTGCAATTATTGACAAAATCTTGCATGAATTAATTAAATTTAAATAAATTCCAAGTTCCTCATGATTCAATCAGTTTATAGATTAATAATAAGAAGAATAAAATTTGAATAACTTTATTAATACTTTTATAAGAAAATGTCGACGATCGTTACAATGTTGTGACTTAAATGCTTTGTGAATGTTTCAATGTTTTGTGTTTCAATGTTTTTTGGCGATCTTGTTGCAATGTTTTGTGAATGTTTGAGTGAGTGATGCTGTGTCAATCTTTAGAGAACTGAAAAAAGCTTTTTTGGCTCTCATTTTTTAGTTGGCGGTGGAAAAATTAAAAAAAAAGCTTTCGAGCTTTTAAGTTTTTGAGTCTATTGTCATGAAAAATTATGACAGGAATTAAAAAATAATTAAAAATGTTGATTGATTAGCATAAATCTTTGTAGCGCTTTTCATGTGTTTGTCCGTTCGTCTGTCTGGCTGTCCTTTCACCTTTTTTTCATGATTATTTTTTTTGATTCAGCTTTTTGCTTAAATTGTATGGCATGTCTGTCAATGATGATTTATGGGCTGGCAATTTACTTGTTTTCCTCTCAAGATTGTTTTATTTTTTTTTTTTGTAGATTTGCCATGTCCTGAAAAAAGCTTAAAATGTAAAAATTTGTCTTTTATTTTCAAAAAGTTCATACAGAAATTATTTTTTTTTTCATGCAAAAATTCTCATAAAAATATTAAATTTTATGCTTTTTTCCTTAAAAAGTGTCACTCAAATTTTTCCAAGGTTTTATCATCAGTTCACGCTTAATTGGTTCATCATCCTAATGACTTGTTTTCATCACTTGGCCAATACTCTTACGATTCACTGAGTTTCCGTGTAAAACACAAATTACCGAAACCGCTTCATTAAATGTATTTGCATATTTATTTATTGTTAATTAGTTTGTAGTTTTTTTTATGTATTTTATTCTATTTTCTCTGGTATTTTTTTTCTTAATTTTTTTTTGATCATACTTCAATGCTCTTCATGCTAAACATCATCCAACTTTACCTTTATAATTCATAATAACATTTGATTTAAGACCGATAGGTCAACATCAAGAATATTTCTGTAATGTTCCGCCAAATATCTCATTAATTAAATAAAGAATTTATATTATTATTATTATCAAGCTTAATTAGGGCGATTATCTAAATTTTGTGAAAATATGGGACATTTCCAAAATTTGGCCAAAATACGGGACATTACGGAAATTTTCAAGAAAGAAATATGAGATCAGGAACAAATTTCAAAAATTTTATACGGGACAGCTGTGAAAATTCGGAACTGACCGTTGTAAATACTCGCAAATGGTCACCCTGGGTATGACTCAAGCCAAATACTTACTGAACATAGTTTTTTTGTTAAATTTTACAGAAATTGCAAAGATTTGATTTAAAATTTTAAGCTTTTTTATTCTTTCGTTTTGATTTTCTTTCTTCTTGTTCCTCCACAAAATCGAATGCTAGTCAAAATTTTAGTATTTTTTATTTTTTTTTTCAACTTTTTAAATTTATTTTTTTATTTAATTTTTTAAATCACACCTCTCGATTGCTGGTCAAATGCTCAGACCACTTAGCTATCGGGCTTATCCATTGGAATTGGCAATTTACCAATATATGTGAACTCCTCTTTTTCAACAAACAACTGTTCTAGAGCCTGTAGCCTTAGTGTTTCATTCATTTTGTTTCATAATCGTAGATGCAAAGCCACTAGAAGCCATATGAAACTTAATAAGCAAAGCTTATAACTAAGATGAAACAATTATCTCTAGAGCCTAAGTTATAGTCAACTTATAAGACAGACAGAGCTTCGAATATTTTATGTAACAAGCAAAATTCTTGTTGAACTTAAAGTTCTTTTATTTTCATTATATCCTTGAAACTCACACAAGATTTTATCGAAAAATTGCTCCTGGATCTTGTTTTTTTAGTCAGTTATCAACTTTATAGAACCTTTGGACAGTCTACTCCGTTCACTGTGGTTGATCAAAAGTGACAACTACAAAAATATGAGAACTTATTAAAACATCTCGCAAATTTAAACAACCTCAAACAATTTGGTCAGCTTTAAGTGATCATAAAAGATGAATAATGTTGATGATTTAGTTCTTTTTGATCCACAATGAATCTTAGGCCGTTAACAAAGCAAATGATCAGATTTCTGTCTCAAGCTTCTTACTGCTACTTCTGTTAGCTTCTTCTATTGTTATTCTGCCTTTTTCTCTACAGTCATACGCAAAATGATTTTCATTCGTCCAGCAATCCATTTTCCTTTTAAATTCCAAAATATTGATTGACTTAAGGGTTCCCGATGCCGAAACCGAGACCAAGAATTCCCGAGAATTCTAGGTCTCGAGAATTTTCCGAGACCGAGACCCGAGACCAAGAAAAATTAATTTTACTATAAAATTTCTATTTTCTCTTCGGAGAAAAATTTTAAATCTTTAAGGAAAATTTTTTTAGATACTTAAATATATCTAAATAGACATTTAGGCAATAAAAAATTAAAGTTTTGATGACAAAAAAAATTAAAAAAATTACAAAAGTCCTCGTTTATATCGAGGGACTTCAGCGCATTTTTGACGCAGCGATTAGCAATTGATTAAATAGAAAAGACTGTCGAATTTTAAAACTCTATTGCTGTTTCTTTAATCATAATGTATTTCAATAATAAGTTTAAAACTAAAGATCAAAATTCCTTTAAAATTGATTTTTATAATGTTCAATGCAAATAATTTCTTTACGATTTACCGGTTTTTTGAAATTCAAAATTTTCCATCAGCGAAAAATTTAAATTTCTGAACACATCCATTATTTTTCAAATTTCTAAACGCACTTATATTTGTTTTGTATGAAAAAATTAAATGTTAATTAATTAAGGTGTATAAAAGAAAAAAATTTAATCCGAAATAACGGTCAAAAAAATTTCAAATTTTTTAACGGTTAGAAAAAATTCAAACTTATCATCAGCATAGCTTTGCCCTGCATTGTTTACATATTTTTTTAAAATAAAAATCGATGAATTAAGCTAATTAATGAGTGTTTTTTGACTTTTCAATATAAACGGCGGGAATAAAAACATTCAATGAAGCTATTAAAACAATTCCGAGCTTGCTACGAAGTCTAGATCAAGAGATAATTGGGACCCGAACAACCGAACGACCGAACGACCGAACGACCGAACGACCGAACGACCGAACGACCGAACGACCGAACGACCGAACGACCGAACGACCGATCAAAGTGCATGATTGAGCTTCCTTTTTGAAAACAAGTTTTCAAAAATGCGCTAAAAAGTAAAATTTAAATTTTTTTGTAAAGATCGAAGCCGAAGTTTTCGACTTAACTCGTTTTTTGCATTTTTTGATAAAATTAAGCTATTTACAAAGTATTTTAGATATTTTAACTATTCCTAGGGTCATTTTCTATTATTCTGAGTCTTATTTCATAAGATTGGAAAAGTGTTAAGCTCAAAATTTAACTTTTAAATTTTCCAAACCGAGAAATAAGCCGATCGGCTTAAAATTGACTGAAATGAAAATTAAGAAATTATGATACAATTTGCTAGTTAATAATATAAGGAATAGTTATAATATCAAAAATACTTTGTAAATGGCTTAATTTCGTCCATACAAACAAAAATAAGTTAAGCCGAAAAAGTCGACTTCGGTCTCTGTTTTTATAATAATCTATATAATAATCTAAGCTCTTTTTTTAGAAAAGAACAAGTGAAAATAAATTTTCAACAGTTAAATTCTTAAAACTTTATAAAAAAATTGATTTTTTTATTGTGGCTATTTAAAAATATTACTAACATTTACTACTTATGAAGTGAACAAATTAACTGATTTTTGATAGTCTGAAAATATGTATGAAAGGTGGGTTAAGATTTTCATATAAATCTTAAAAAAAGTTTTTATCTTCATAATTTTCATAAATTTTTGTGTTAAAAAACCAAAAATTTATTATCTTTTTGAAGTTTCTTAAAATCAGACATTTGTAGCAAGCATGAAAACGCTATGAAAATTGTAAAACACTTAAAAAATTTCAAAAATATAGTGTAGAATTAAAGTCGAGACTTCCCGGGAATTCCCGGGAATTCTCGGTCTCGGTCTCGGTCTCGAAAATTTGTCTAGACCGAGACTTCGGGAACCCTTAGATTGACTCGCCACTTCTGATTCATGTTACCTTAAATTGTGGTCAATTTATTCCAATTTTTGTTCTTTCAATCTCGATAACTTGTTGTCTTGTCATTTTGTATCAGAGTTGGAATCGTCTGATTTGGCGTCGGACGCCATGGTAATTATTATTCTAAAAATTTTTCGTACGTCAAGTCGTTAGTTCTTTTATATGTAGCCAAGAAAATGTATCAAGCATATCTCTCTCTTTCTCTCTATCTCTCTCTCCGGACCTAAAATAAATTCAATTTGAACCAAGTTCAAACAACTTAAACATTAAAGGTGGTTCCCCTGTGTTCACCAGGTCTTGTCTTTTTATGATGTATATCCCATGCATCCAATCAAAAATTGTTCCCAACCTTCTTGAGCAATGTGCATTTACCTTTGTGATGACGTTTCTCCAAACAATGAGATACAAAGGAGGACTTTTCAGGCTGTTATGATTTAAAACCTTTTCATGCTCCATCTCTCTTGACTCTATCCTTTTTTCTCAGTATCGATATTGCCATCATACAGACCTTGATAATAACATTGTTAGTTCTTATTGCTGAAAGATTAAAGCTGCTGTAATGCGTTGTGTGTTTCATTGGTCACATAGTCTACATGTTGCTTCAGTGTCACTCTCTTGTCGATGATCATTATTAGATATTTAGCTTCAGTTTTCCATTTATTTGATCTTTTTGTTGAGGAATTTTAAGTTGTTTTATGAAAGTTACTTGGGATATCGATTTGTGATGAATAAGGCCAATTGTAAATAAAGGAGATTATTTGAAATTCATGTAATCTTGTGAATGTAGTCTTGTAAATAACTAATTCATATTAATTTTCATTCTTAGGGTACAAATATCAGCAAAGCTAATCCTCTAAAACCACCTGAAGTACATCCAATAATAACTGAAACATTCAAAGTTAAAACACAAGCTGATGCATTAAAGCTTATCAACAAGCCAGTCACAGATCAAGCATTTCAAGTTCTCAAAATACACATCAACATTAAGGATAACTTTGATGGACTTGCCACAATAAATTTAAAAGAACTTCGAGAAAAATTCAAAAATCAGGCATTCGTGATCTTCATAACTGCAACTGGAAGTAAAGGCACAAGATTCCACATTTATTGGAAGTCAAAAGACAGCCGCAAAGTTTTGTCACTTAAACCTTACAAAGATTGCTTTTCTGAGCCTGACAAGGATCTTTGTCAATTTGTTGTTAACTTCCTGACTAACTGTCTTCAAAATGAACATTCAGGTGAGTCAAAGCTGACTTTCTTGTAACTCAAATGACTAACTTTTGATTTAATTTTGTAGGAATTCAATCAAGTTTGGACATTTGGTCCACAAATCATCAAATTGAGTTTCACAACCTTGTTGATTCCCGAAACTACAACTTACTGCTCCTTGCATCTGAATCTGGAAATGTCAAACTAGTCGAAGCATTTCTTAAAGACGGAATCGAACCACGAATAAATTTGGAAAAAGAACAAGTCACTGCACAAGGTCTGGCATGGCAAGAAAGTCATTCAGATGTTTTATTAAAGTTATGTCAAGCAAATTTACAATTTCCATCCCCAATTGACATCAAAAGATGTTCTGCGGAACTAAAAACCTTCATTGAGACATGCCAGGAATTCCACAAAATGATCAAGGAAAAAAATAAAAACAGACTTGATGAAATCCTGAAACAGAATCCAAAATTGCAATACTTTTATGATTTATCAAACAACTCAGCACTAAAAGCTGCACTGGATCTGAAGTCATTCGACATGTACGAGTTCCTGATCTCCAAAAATCTACAATTTGGTCCAAATGAAGACCCAAATGAGATTTGGAAAAATTTTGAAGCAAAAGAAAAACGAAAATTGCGTGAAATTCATCTGAAATATTCAAAGAACATCGAAGAGAAGCACATCAATGACCTCATGTCCAATACTTTCCTAAGTCACGATGATCCAGATGAAGATGCCAAAAGGAAATTGATTCTGCGAGCTTATCGAGCACTTAATGCTGATCCACGACTTAAGATCATTCTCAGAATTGTCGCAGCAACAAAAATCTTCAAAATCGTTTTCGACTTCAATCGTGACTCAACAGATAGAATTGATCCAACAACCAGTTCGGGGTCGAAAGGTATCTTTTACTTCTCAGGCAGAATCATTGTCGGTGCTAAGAAGTTGCTCAATCCAGACACAGAAAATGAAGCATTTGGCGTCTTGATCCATGAACTTTGTCATTATGCCATGGTTGCTGTGTACCAGAACGAATCCGATCCATTTGCAGCAAACGACCAAGAAGCCAGGGAAGAATTTGACAGAATAATTAAAGTTTGTGAAGATAAAGCACAAGAGGAACCAGTCATCGATTCAGTTTTTGAGCATTATCCAGTAGAACATCAACCATCGGAGCTGATTGTACGTCCAGCACAGCTGATTGCATTGTACAGCAAGGTACCGGAGTTTTTGACGGGAGTAATTGAAAGTTTTAATGAACTTTTTAATTATTACATCAATGTTGTGATTCCTGCAATGGAACAAGCACTGCCAGAGATTGAAGGTAGGTTAGTCTATAAGCCAACTCATAATTATGCCAAGTTGTCCGATCAGGACAAGCAGAAAGTCCAAAATGCTATTGTTAAGTATAAAAATGTAGAAATTAAATTTGTTGAATTATTTCCTGAAAATTCTGATATTTTTGAGCTTTTAACTTCCGATCACATTTCATTAATGCTTGATAGTAAGGTTCTGAATTTTGATGATGCACAGTTTCGGTATTTAGAGGAACAGATTAACTTGAAGTGGGAAAATTTGGCGGGAAAATTAAAAGAAAAATTTTTGGCTTCAAATTTAAATTTTCAAGGTCAAATTGTCAAGTTTAATGATTTATTTGAGTCATGTCCAATAATGTAGCTTTTAATGCTTTGACTTCTCAGCAGATTGTTAATATTTTGAGTGGAAAAGAACTTAAAATTGGGGAAAAATTCGATTTGGAAAATAAATTTTATGTTGAACGAAAATTTATTCATGAAGATACAAAATTGATACGATTTGAGTACAAATTTGGACATGATTATGTTGATAATTATGAGACGGAAGATGAACATGTCGAAAATAGAACAAATAATAAAAGTTTTCAAGAATTTCATGAAGAATTTCTCAAAAAAGATTTCAATGAAATTTCACAAATTTATGAAAAAATTCAACAAAATTCTTATTTTAAAATTCTTTATTATGATTTAAATGACGAAGGTTATAAATTCTTGCACAAAACTTCCACAGTAACAGTCGAAGAAGCTCAAAAAGAGAAAATTTTGATTTTATCATCCGAAGCAGGCGCAGGCAAAACTGTCACTTTTGAGAAGCTTGCGCAGGAAATAAAATCAAAATTTCCAACTTTTTGGGTTTCGTACATCGACTTGCCAAAGTTCACAAACTTGTATAAATCAGGCACAACTGTTGAAGATTTATTGAAGCAAATTTTGAGGTTAAGTTCAGAAAAAAATAAATTTGAGGCCAAAATTTTTGAAGAAAGCTTCAAGTCAGGCAATTTGGTTCTTTTGTGGAACGCATTTGATGAAATTTCACCAACTTTTAATGAATTTGTCCTTAATGTCTTTAAATCCATCCACGATACTTCCAAAAATGTCCAATTTGTATGCACAAGGCCTTTATATTCTAATCAGTTGAGTAAGGCATTTAAAGTTAGAACTTGGCAGTTGGTGCCGTTTAATGAGAAAGATAAAAATGAATTTTTGAGGGAATTTTTTAAATTTGAAAATGTTCCGAGAAAGAAAATTGAGGAAAATATTAAAAAAGTTGAGAAAATTGTTCAAAAACTGTATTTTGAGAGAAATTCATTTGCTTACAATTTTGAAACTCCTTTGATGCTTCGATTAATCGCTGAAATTCATGAAAATAAAAATCTTTTTGAATCCGCGAATATTTTTGGGATTTTTTGGGCTTTTGTGGAAAAGAAAATTGAAATTTGGTTGGAAAAAAGTAAAAGTACATTCAGCATTGCCAAAAAATTGCTTCTTGGCGGTTCTTTGAAAATAATTTTGCAGCAATTTGCGTTGTTGAATGAATTTCGATTATTTTCTGGCTCAACTTTGGGTTTAAAATTGGGAAAATTGCAAATAATGCAAAAAGAAATTCCAAAAGATTTTCCAATTGAAGAAATTTCTCAACTTGGAATTTTATTTATTAATGGAAAAAATAATTTTCAATTTTCTCACGCGACTTTGTCGGAATTTTTCGTTGCGTTTTATTTTATTGAAAATATTTTTGATGTTGACGGTTCTGTGGACAGCGACGAAGCTGAATTGAGACTTGAATTATTTTTTAAATTGACACAGTTTTATGGAGAAACTCAGCAAATAATCACAGACTTTATGTCCTCGTACCTTCAAGCACGGCCACAAAAACCCAAAAAATTTAATCCAACAATTTCAAAACTTTTAAGAACAAAATTTAAGAATTTTTTCATTCGATTTTTGAACACAAATTACCCAAAAATTTTTGACTTTTTATTTGAATTTTTCAAACCTGATCACGACTTGCTTGTTGACTTGCTGCATGTCCATGAACCAGAAACATTTTTCACAGCAATTTTCAATCCAAATCACTTTGCGCTGTTCACAAATCCTGAAGACACCAAAAATTTGGCTCAAAATTGTTTAACGGACGTGGAAATGCAAAAATTCCTGACTGGAAAAAATCAGAAAGGAAAAATTTTATTCGGAATTCATTTTTATGGTTTGTTGGGTGTCACTAAGGTCCATGATGACTATATGGACGAAATTGAGGAACTTAAAGGCGCTTCTTTTTGGGAATTCTTTCCAAAATATTTAAAACCTCAAAAAAATTTCCTCAAAAAGCTTTTTACTAAGAATAAAGAACAAAAATTGACAGTTGAGGAACAGAAAGAGCTTTTTGTGGCTGCGTTAAGTCCAAAAATTTATTTGTATTATGACAAAATGTTCAGCACTGCTGACTTTTCTGAATATGAAAAACTTTGGACAAATTTTGAAAATTTATTGACAAAAACTGAAATGCAAAATGCACTCGGAGATGCGCTGCTGCTTTATTGTGAGTTAAGTCCAGGTTGGTATAAAGACGCTGAAAAATTCTTAAATTTGTTGATTAAAAAAGCGGAAAAGTTTTTGTCAAATTCGCAAATTTTTGAAATGTTTTTGTCCAAAAATATTTTGCATGAAGCTCATTGGGATAAAGAAAGTTTCAAGATTTTGTGGAACTTCCTCAACAATCACACAAATGAGGAAGAAAGAAAAAGAATTTTACGTCAAGACGATTTTGATGACAAAAATTTTTATTTCTGGGCTTCATATGATGAATTAAAGGAAAGTTATTCGAGTTATAAATATTGGTATTACTGTTATGACTTTACACCATTCAAAATATTTCACAGAGCTTTGTTTTTTGGTAATCCCGACACATTTGATTTTACAAAAGAAATTTACAAAAAATATTTCAAAAAATCAGAAATTCAGGAAATAATTTTAAATTCAAATGATTTTCTTTATTATGTAATTGGAAAATCATTCGAAAATCCTTACAAGAAATTTGCTTCATTTTTAGAAGAAATTTTTGAAGGAAATGAAAAAAAGTTGAAAGAATTTTTAGAACGCAAAATTGAGCCAACAAATTTGTCAGTTTTTGAACTTGTTGAAGATTTTCGAGGACTTCCTTGGTCTAATTCAAACTGGTTCAATAATATTGAAACTCTTATCAAGCTTTGTGAAAAAATTAAGAATAATTAAAATTCAATTTTTGTCTTATTTTTATATTAAAATTGTCAAAAACTAATGCAAATATTTAAAAATGTAAATAAAGGTTTTTTATATTTTATTCAAAAATTTTTTACTCTTTCCTGTAAGTTTAACTTAACAAAAACAATTTTACCTTTTAGTGATTGAAATTTCTACCAAAAATAATTCTAAACATCAAAATTAATCCTATTACAAATCGTACAACTTTTTTCAGACTTATATATAGCAACTCAACTATAAAGCATACAATTGAAACCGCACAGGCAAAAAGCCACAAAATAAATCCAAAACTAAAACTTTTAATTGTCATAACTTTTGGAACTTTTGTTAAAGATTTTCTAAAATCCAATTCTTCATAAAGTTGCAACAAGTGCTTGATGATTCCCATCGGTATTAACTTTCTCATTACATCTTCACATAAGCTATACATGAAATTATTTGATGCAAAACCGAATCCAAAATTGAGTGTAATTAGATTTTCTTCCACTTTAAATGGCTGAACTTTAAACTCATTTATTAATTCTCGTACTTCAATACCTAGCATCTCTGAACAGCGGTTTTGTCCGTTAATTTTTTAGTTAAAAGGCCCTCAATTTTTGAAAAAATTCAAAAATTCAAACTTTTTTTACATATAATCCGACCAAGAAAAAATTATTTTTTGCAAAATTAAGTATTTTTCCTAAGCTTTTATTTATTTTTATAATGATTTTTCCATAATTTCAGCCATAAAATTTGATATAAAAGCAATTTAAACTAATTAAAACAAGTAGAAAGTATATAAATCTTGATTTGTTTCTAAAAACTTAACGGACGACATGTACTAAAATAAGGTGTACTAATGGGTTTTATTTTAGAACAAATTCAAATTTCGCACGTAACGTATTTATTAATTCTTGTACTTCAAAAGTAGATTTTTGTGACACCATTTGTGTTTTTTGATTAGTCATCTATCATCTAAATTTTGTCTTTTTTCAAAAATTAATGTTGTAAAACCTTGGGCGTAGCCAGAGGGGGCAAGGGAACCCAGGCCCCCCTCTCTGAAAAATAAAATTCCATACAAAAATTGGAAAAATTTTCTGCGGTCTCACTTCACTCAACCGCTATAATAACTACATTTAAAAACTTTATAATTTTAGAGAAAGAATGAAAAATTAAAAGCAAAGTTTTTTTTTGGACCCTTCCCCCCTAAAAAACATGTCTGGCTACACCCCTGTGTAAAACAGATGATCAAATCAGTAGGGGGTTGTTCACTTAGTACAGTGTTGTTCAAACTGTGTGCCGCGGCATACTGGTGTGCCATAGAAGATGTCTAGGGGTGCCGCGGAAAAATTTTGAAAATCCTAAAAATAGTCTGTTTTTCAAAAAAATTCAAATTTTCATACATTTTTATAAAAAAAAATGAAAAAAAACTTATTTTTAGCACCGAAATATCAATGATAATTAATAAATAATTTTGATTTATTTGATCAAGGATAAACTCTTTTTTGTAATTGTTACTATTTTTAACTAAATTAAAATTATAAGTGTGCCGCGAAAAAAAATTTTGAGTCAAGGTGTGCCGCGGCACACAGTTTGGACAACACTGACTTGGAATGTTACACAATAAAAACGAATTTTTTTGACCCCCTCTCTGCTCTTGTTACGTTTTGAGACCCCCCTCCCACATAAAAAGCAAACGTACTAAGTGAACGGCTCCTTGGTAATTATAAACTAGTGAAGGCCAACCGGTGTGTCGCGGCACACTAGTGTGCCCATTTTTTTCGAAATTTGATAAGAGCCGTGTTAAGCGTGCGGTTTTGATCATGAATTACTCAAAAGGTGTGCCATGGCAGAAAAATGTATGATCACCACTGTAATTTAAACCAATCAGGCAGTGGCTTAGCCAGAAGAATATTTTGATCCATGTTCATGAAAAAATTAAAACCGCAGTGAGAACACGGCTCAAAATTTTCTCACGGGTGAAAATACCTTCCTGGCTACGCTACTGAAATTAGGTGTCGGTTTCTGGGGTTTTTCTTTTTTGTCTTAGGGTATGATGCAAGTATAGTGCCTACATTAGGACAGAGTTGATAAAATAGTGCCTGAGTTTTGGCACTGCCTTTGATCTAGCAGAGTTTTTGCCTTTGCAAAGGCACGAAAAAATTGTCATTTTCAAGATCGATGCTTTTGCCTTTGAGTTTTCTTACATTTGCCTTTGGGGCCGTTCACTTAGTATGTTCACTTTTTAGGGGGGAGGAGGGGGGGGTCTAAGATTTTGTAACAGATTAAAACAAATGAATTTTTATGCAAAAAGCGTAACAAGGGTGGGAGGGGGGTCTAAAAAGTCATTTTTTTTGCGTAACGTATTTTGTGAACGGACTTCATCGTTCGACTTGCATCGCGAAACACCGACTAAACAATCATCAATGAAAGCAAAATGAATCAATTAAAGCAAATTTAGGATAATAAAGACCATTAAAGTGTCTGACACCCTAAAAATTATAGCTCAACATGTATCTTAACTTTGTACATAATTATATTCTAAATTTAATAAATAAAGTTTAATTACAAAAAAAAAAAAACTTTGTGAACGGCCCCTTTGCAATCATTAAATTTGAAAATTTTTAAGTTTTATCAATTTTTGGAATTTTTTGGTAATTTTCTTTTTCTTCAAAGGTAAAGATTCAAAGGCACCACGACAAAGCTTTGCCTTTGCAAGGCACATCAAAGGAAAAGGCAATTTTTCCTGTGCCTTTGATATCAAGTTGCATACACATTGGCCCACCTTTTCAAAGGCATAAACTCTGCCTTAGGGTTTATCCTTATTCATATATCTTGAGATAAATGCTCTTAAGTGGTAAGTATTGTTTATCCTAGAGTAAATTTAATGAACTAAATTCAAGAGAAGTCAAAACTCTCTGTAAGTATAACCAGCAAATTTTCAGATAAGATATAATATTTCAAGGATAAAGTTTATAGTAAATTTAAACGAATACACTTTGAGGATATTTTAATAATCAAAAAATGGTTCCAAATTAGCAAAATGCATTTTTCAGCATAAAAACGTAGTCCAATGTCCAACGATGAGTGTAAGCTGCCATGACAAGTTGAACGCACTGCGATTCCTATCGAAGACGAGTCTTTAGAAGCAGGTGCAGGTTTCTAGAGTATACCTCCAGTGTACAACCCATACCCTAAGGATACAACCTAGGATTTACCCAAGAAAACAACCTCAGAACAAACAGACAAATGATGGAACATGCATTATATTTTACGAATAAGGGGTCGTTCCACTTTTAGTACGTTCGCTTTTTAGGGGGAGAGGAGGGTGGGGTCCAGAAATTTATAACAGTTTGAACGAAAGATAAATTTTTTCATGCAAAAATTGTAACAAGAGGGGGGGGCGAGGGGGGTTCTAAATAACTTTTGTCATTGTTTTGCGTAATGAACTAAATTATCGGCGTCTAACCTTTAGTTTGAGAAACACTAGCTCATATAATTTAAAAATAAATTTTAATTATTATAAAATAAAGTTTTAAAAATTTTATTTCATTGATTTTTAATAAGTTTGCAATAATTATGGAATGGAAAATAAAACGAGAATGAAGAAAAATATTTAATTGAGGATAATTTGAAAAGAAAAATGTTGTTTGACTCCGGCTACACCCCTGACATTTATCCAAAAATATACGTAAAGAGCCCACCCCAAACCCCTCCAAATACTTTTTTAATTTTAAATAATTAAAAATTCATTTTTATAAACTATTTAATAGCTTTTTATTAAGACTGAAATAATTATGGAATGAATTAGCAACAAAATTAATTGATCGATTAATTATGGATAAAATAATTTGATACAATAAAACATATGAATAGATTAATCGAACATAATGAATAAAATTTGATGTGATTTTCAACTAAAAAAAAAAAATATTTTTAATACTTTTTTAACAGGAATTTTTTTTTCTTCTAAATTTCATCAAAATTAAACAAAATTTAATGTTTAAGTAGCGCAGGACGAAATTTTATTGTTTTTAGCACCACAATTTCAACTTTTTACTTTGGTTTTTGGTAATTTTTGTGCAATTCTGGCTTAATTGCATAAATGTGCTCTAAAACTTCCATAATGACCTTTTCTTTGTGTTTTTGTAAGGCACGATGCATTTCATCAATTCTAGTTCTCGTATCGGTGTCGATTTTGGCAGCTTAGTCAAGACACATTATAGTACTTAGTCAAGACACATTATAGTACTTAGTCAAGACACATTATAGTACTTAGTCAAGACACATTATAGTACTTAGTCAAGACACATTATAGTACTTAGTCAAGACACATTATAGTACTTAGTCAAGACACATTATAGTACTTAGTCAAGACACATTATAGTACTTAGTCAAGACACATTATAGTACTTAGTCAAGACACATTATAGTACTTAGTCAAGACACATTATAGTACTTAGTCAAGACACATTTTTAGTACTTGGTCAATACACATTTTTAGTACTTAATCAAGACATATTTTAGTACTTAGTCAAGACACATTTAAGTCCTTAGTCAAGACGCAATATGGTGTTTTAGTCAAGACACATATATTTTGATGATAATATATTATAATCCGCAAAAATCCTCACAACGACAATCCCAGCAAGAACCAACAACTTACAATCTTATCAAAAATTTAAAGATAACAAAAATAAATTTTCACAAATGTTGATTAAATTTTTTTAGTTTTTATTCTTTTCACGTCGTGCTAAGTTGAAAATAAATTAAAGTCTTGAATTTTTGTGAAAGAAAAAAGAAAGAAAAAAATATTTGATAAGATAAAAAAAGTGAATTTTAAGTCGATTTTCAAAGACTTTATTGAATTTTTTGTGAAATTTATTTAATTGTGTTAATAACTTTTGAGATATTTTGTGGAATTTTGTGCATAATTTTGGATATTTTTGGACATGATTAATAAAACAAAATGGTAAGTTCTGAAATTTTTTAATTATTTAAAAAAAAAAATGATATTGTTAAGAAAATAAAATTTAGATTAAAAATTGAATTAATTTACAATAATTTTTTTGGTGAAATAAATTTTCTTATTTTTTTTCTACTTTGAACTTACCAAACTTTTCATAAAATGACTCATTGGAGTGAAGTCGACGCCTCAAAATTCTAATCTAGAAGTAAAAATCTTATCTTAATTAGCGCATTTCAGATAATAAAAAAATCACCAAAAAATTAATTTTGTCACTTTGTCAATGAAATTTTTTAATTTTTTATAATTTCTTGTGATTTTTTAATTGTTAAAAAACTTTTTTTTTTATTTTTTCTTATACATTTTATTTTATATTTTTAATTATTCAAGAATTTTCAGTTTATATTCATTTTGTTCCGCCATATTTTTTGTTGATCGTATAAATTGATATTTTTATTTAAACTAAAACTTAATTTGAATAATTTTTGACAAAATTTGTTTTTATTTTGACATTTTTATATCAAGAAATTTAATTTTAAAATCTCTTAAAAATTTTTAACCTAAAAAAATCTTAAATCATAAATTATACATTTTAAAATTCCTACCAAAATCCCTGCTTAAATTTTTTCAAAAAAAATGCGCATTAAACTCAATCAAGCGCGATTATTTTTGTACTTTTTCCAATCTTAATGCTTTGATAAGTCTTGCCAGCAATAAATGACGTCATTAAAAATCCACAACCAAACATTTCTTTACAATTATCAGCGATAAAATTTTATTCGATAACAAATAATCTAATCATTATCAATTTTCTTATTTAACTTGTCATTGACACATTTTTACTTATTCTGATAAAAATTTAATCAACAACCTTGGCCTTAAGTGCAATAAGTTTGGAATAAAAATTAAAAAAATAATAATAATTACTTATAAAAATACTAGTGTTTAGGGCCCGTCACGGGCCCCGTTGCATTTGTCTTAAAGCTATCGGACATCTCATTTATTAAAAAAAAACTTCAAATTTTCATTAAATTTAATTCTTGAATTTTTTTAGAATTTTTAATTTTGGTGGTAAAAAGATAGATTTAGTTTTTAACAAAATCCTTCAAAGTTAATTCAAAGTTATTAATCCAATAGCCTTAATTTTTGAAAAATGACAATTTTTTAACACCCCCATAGTAGTAAAAAAATGAAAATCATTTTAGAATTACATATTAGATAAAAATCTTGGAAAAATCTGTAATTAGTGGGATGATTGAAAACTATCATTCTAAACTTGCACTACATAAAAAAGTTAAAATTAGCATTTTAATCTCAAATTTCAAAAATAATTTCAAAGCTTTTAAAACTCAATAAATTAGTATTCCAACCTCAAATAACCTTAAAATACAAAAGCAATCATATAGCCCTTCTAATCACCATACACTTGGTCTCAAGCCCAAATTTCAGCTCATAAGTGCTTAAAAGTTCATTACGATAGCAAAAGTTGTGATTCTAACCTAAAATAAATATAAATTTGAAAAGGAACCATTCAGTATTTTTAATCATCGCCCACATAGTCTAAAACCTACAACACAAAAAATAAATATTCTAACCTCAATTAACCTCAAAATCGAAAATGACAATACAGTCTCTCTAATCATCATCCACATGTCCTACGTGCCAAATTTCAACTCAAATTACCTTAATAGCTCACCACTACAACTAAAACAAAAAGGCAAAAAACCGTCATTTTTGAGGTTAAATCAAAGCTCTAACCTCAAAATTTTCGAAAAAAATTCATGAAAAGTCATTTCCTACAATATAATATCAAAAAAACTTCAAATAGAACGAAATCGAAATTAACCGTCAAAAAATATTTAAATTTTGATCACGGAATCAGGAAGAATAACATTCTTTTGTAATATGGATTTTTCAGCTATTACAGAAAACTGATAAAAAATTTAAAGAATGTGGTGTGTGCAAGACTTGAGAAAACAAATGAAATCAAACATTTAAAATCAATAAAATTTTTAAATTCTTTGAATCTTATTAAGCGTTCGCGCGTCAGCGCGAACGCGAAAATTTTTTCATCCTTTAATGTACGCAATTTTACAAATGAAACTACGGTAGAAAAACTAATATTGGAAAAACAGTCAATTTAAACTCAAAAGTTAAATTCGAAAATACCGGTCAAAAATTTTTCAAATTATTTAATTTGAGAGTGTAACGGTCATGAAAAAATTTTTTATGTATGTTCTGAATACGTATTTTGCACAAAAAGAGAATTTTTAAACCTTAAATTCAAGAAATTCTAAAAAGAATAAATTTGAAAATTTGTAACGGAAAAAAAATATTTGAACTTTATGTTTTCGCTTCGTAAAGATTATCGAAATTTTCAAAGAATATATTCCTACAGTACGCTGTGCATGTAGAGTCAGTTTTTATAGCTCAAAACTTATGAAATTAAGAAAAAAATAAAGTCAAAAATAACGGTCAAAAAGTATTCAAATTTAATGATTAAACAGCTTAACGGTCAAAAATTTTTTTGAAAATTATGTTTTCATGACCCATTACATACATAAAGTCAATTTTCAAAATCCAAAACCTAAGAAATTGCGAAAAGAAAAATGACGAAAAACTGCCAAAAAACATTTAAATTTGTTTATTATACAGTTTAACGACCACGTGATTTTTTTGAAAATGTGTCTTCACGTATTGCTATGCATGAGTAGTCTAATTATACACCTCAAAAAGGAAAAAAATTAAAAAGCAGAAAATTCAGAAAAAACCGTCAAAAAAATTTCAAATTTCGATCACGGAATCACGCAATCACGCAATCAGGAAGAATAACTTTATTTTATAATATAGATTTTTTTTTAATCTTTTTATGTACAAAATTTAATTAATTTTCATTCTTAGGGGAAAAAAATCAGCAAAAGCGAAACTCCAGAAACTAAAAGAAGGAAACTCAATAAACATTCAATAATAACCGAAGCATTCGATGTTACAAAACAAGCTGATGCATTAAAACTTCTCAACCGGCCAGTCACAGATCAAGCATTTAAAGTTCTCAAAATATACATCAACATTAAGGATGGCTTTGATGGACTTGGCACAATAAATTTGAAAGAACTTCGAGAAAAATTCAAAAATCAGGCATTTGTGATCTTCATTACTGCAACTGGAAGTAATGGCACAAGATTCCACATTTATTGGAAGTCAAAAGACAGCCGAAAAGTTTTGTCACTTAAACCTTATAAAGATTGCTTTTCTGAGCCTGACAAGGATCTTTGTCAATTTGTTGTTAACTTCCTGACTAATTGCCTAAAAAATGAACATTCAGGTGAGTTTTTGAGTATTAAATCGTTTAACATACAACTTAAATACCAAATAAACTGCTTCCTTTTAAAGCTTAAATTAACTAAAACTTATTATATTTATCAGTCACAAAGCTATTTATAACAAGACAATATCGATACTGAAACAAAAACCTCGTTCTCGTTTACTAGTCTTATATTTAAATCTCTAATAGCTTATAAATAAAATTAAATTGGATCTTTATTTTGTTCTTGTAATGTCCTATACAGGTTATAATATCAATAAATAACTAAATAATAATCAACTCATTTAATGGAATTTACTTAATCACACTCTTTATCGTTATTCTGTTGCTCGGTTTAAATTCAAATATAAAACCGATAATCTATTTTTATACAAATAATTTCATGCATGACTGTTCTTAATAACTTGAACTGTACATAAAGGATCATCTATTCATTGACTAAAGACAGGTGTATGACTCAATTGGCAAAAAAGAGCTATGGAGAATCATGACTGAGTCTAACGTTATTTTTATTAGGCTTCCTAAGGTAAACTTGGTCAAGGCCACAAGAGAGAAGAGATTACATCAAATCCGTTTAAATGCAGAGTGATGGGATTAAGGCAGGATGATAAGTTATCAACGAAGCTGCTTGATATCTCATTTGAGTACATTTGATTTGTTCAGATGAGCTAACCTAGAACTTACTTACTTACTGTAATCATGTTCCTATGTGGAGCTTAGGTTACAGCAAAATGCTTTCCATCTGACTCTGATTTGATTTGATTTTATTGTGTCGACCATCACGGTCTGTAATATATACAATGGTTACAATTAATACATTTGTGATATAAAAATATTTCCTCATTTATTATGTACAATGATCAAGAATATAATTTTCAAATTTAATTTCTGAACAAACTAAGATTTTCGTTCCGATCTATTGTGGGCACAACGTGATACTTTCAGGTTCATTCTGAAAATATTTCAATATAGTGGTAATATTCTGCTCTCATTCCAATTTTACCAATCATACTAGGGTTTCTGAAAAACCGCGTTTTTAGAGAACCGCGGTTCTGCGGTTTTCAATAATTTTAAAAACCGCGGTTTTCGCGGTTTTTGCGGTTTTCATATAAATGTATGAATTTTTTCAAAAAAAAAAATTCAAAATTCGAATTTTCATAGACAAACTTTATATTTTGATGAACTTCGTCTTAAGAAAAACTAACCAAAAATTTCGATTGACATAAAAAAAATTTAATTTTAATTTTTTGATCTAATTTAGGGTAAAAAATATTGAAATGTGTACGAAGCGAACAAATTTTTTTTAATGGCCTGTAACATTCATTGGAAACAGTTATTTTTGCAGCATAAAGCACTAAAAAATGTCTTGACATTTAAATATTGAAATTTGTACAAAAAATATTGAAATTTGAACAAACAAATATTCTCACGACTTTTGCACCCAAAACTTGGGAAAAATTAAATTTTTTGCAGTTCTTTTATTTGAAGAAGTTCTACAATTCTATTTGAAGAAGCTGCTTATTAGTATAAATTAAATGTATTTAATTTGTTCACTAAAAAACAATTGAAATTCTTCAACGCTTACTATTGAAAAAGTGTCCAAATTTCAATATTTGAAATGAGATGAACATTTCTAGAAATACAGTGATTTGTTCAGGCAAGAGTTTAAATAATCGTAAACTACAATCTCCGATAAAAGTCATAAGACCATATCATGTGGACCAAAATGTCTTCTTTGCCAATTATTTTATATTGAAAAATTGTCCAAAAATTTTTTGATGATTTTGTTCGTACAAATTTCAATATTTTTTTACTTTTATGATTTTTTCGTTAGTTTTGGGTTTGAAGAAAACAAAAAATAACAATAAAGTAAAAAATTTACTTTCATAAAAATTTTTCTTTAAGTTTTCTAAATTTTTAGTATAAAAAGTTCTAAAACCGCGGTTTTTCTCCCATAACCGCGGTTTTTTAAAAACCGCATTTTTAGGCCAAAAAGTGCGGTTATGCGGTTTTGCAAAAACCGCAATCAGAAACCCTAAATCATACTTCAACTTCCTGACCCGTTCCTTAATTCATCGTTGCCCAGAGGCAAAATTATGACTTGATCTCGTACATTAAGCAGTTGAAGTATTTAAACATCTGCAAAAAGACAAATATGGAAATGGAAAGGCCAATTACTTAAATTCCCAGTCCACCATATCTTAAGAATCCTTCTATAGCAGCTGTTGCTTGAAGTCTACGCTTAATCTTATTGGCTATAAACCAAGCCTCACAGTCATTAAAAGCATCAAAGCACTGATTTGACGCAGGCATTAAAAATTTTCATTTTTAGCTGATTAGTTATGCCGGTGGACTTCCAGACATTAGTGAGCTTTGCAAAAGCTCCCCTTGCCTTCTGTATCAGCATATTGACGTCTCTAAGTGCGCCACCATCAGCTGATGTTACTGCTTAGATATGTAAGCTGCTCAACCCGGCTTATGGTTTCGTTGCCTATATGCAATGACCTATAGTACCTGGCATTCACTCGAATCTACTCAGTGTCTTCTTGATGTAAATGACTAGGCCGATTTTTGCTGACTCTAAAAAACTAGAATTAAATAGTACTTAATTTATTAAATCAATTCAATTGCTTAGTTTTGCTGGTGATGTTGACATTGTTGGTAGGAATATCAGAGTTGTAACTCATGTTAATTTTTAACTAAATAGAGAAGTCAATAAAGCTTCTGTGTAAGGAAGTATACATACTCTTTCGACAAGTAGTATCAAGCTGACCATATATACAACAATAATACATCCTGTATTGTTGCATGATTCAGAGTCATTAAACATAATTGATTCAAATTTAAGTCTAGAAGTAACGAGAAAGTGCATCAACTTTTAAGATTAGATAATATTTTAAAGTGAATCAAGAAAAACAGGATTTTATAAGCTGACATGTTATGAAAAGACTTGTAGATGATACAATAACTAAAGTTTTTAAATCGGACTGTAATTCAAAAGAACTCTTGGAGAGAGACCATTAATAGAGACGGCACCACTGACTTGGTATTGGAAATAGACAAAGAACTGCTAATGATAAGATAAGTTCCGCATGAAAACAGAAGGAGATAATGGAACTCAATTGATCTGAATCGTCACGGAAGTAAGTAAATTATGTTATTTAAAATAGACATTTATGTTTGAGAAATATTAAAAATGATTAGTGTATCAATAAAGTTTCAAATAGAGCTTATTCTCTTGAGTATCGATATTGTCTTCGTAAAAGTAGTTTTTCAATATATAACAACGTAAAATTGTGATTCCTATTTATTCTACAAAATTGTAAATTGTTGATTTATTTTTACAGGAATTCAATCAAGTTTGGACATTTGGTCCACAAATTATCAAATTGAGCTTCACAATCTTGTTGATTCCAGAAACTACAACTTGCTGCTCCTCGCATCTGAAACTGGAAATGTCAAACTAGTCGAAGCATTTCTTAAAGACGGAATCGAATCACGAGTAAAATTTTTGAGACGAGAAGTCACAGCGCAAGATATAGCATTGCGAAGAAATGATTCAAATGTTTTATTAAAATTGTGTCAAGCAAATTTGCCATTTCCATCCCCAATTGACATCAACAGATGTTCTGCGGAACTAAAAAGCTTCATTGAGACATGTCTGGAATTCCACAAAATGATCCAGGAAAAAAATAAGAACAGACTTGATGAAATCCTGAAACAGAATCCAAAATTGCAATACTTTTATGATTTATCAAACAATTCAGCACTAAAAGCTGCTCTGGACTTGAAAAAGATTAACATGTACGAGTTCCTGATTTCCAAAAATCTGCAATTTGGCCCTCATGAAGATATTGAGGCAATTTGGGAAAAGTTCAATCAATCTGACAGAGTCAAGCTTCGAAACATCAACTTTAAGTACCTAAAATATATTCCCGAGAAGCACATCAATGTCCTCATGTTCAATACTTTCCTAAGTCATGACGAATCAGATGAAGATGCCAAAAGGAAATTGATTCTGCGAGCTTATCGAGCACTTAATGCTGATCCACGACTTAATATCATCCTCAGAATTGTCGCAGCAACAAAAATCTTCAAAATCATCTTCGATTTCCAACGCGAATCGACATTCAGAATTGATCCAGCAACTAGTCGAGGGTCGAAAGGAATCTTTTACTTCTCAGGTAGAATCATTGTTGGTGCCAAACAGCTTCTAAATCCAGAGACAGAAAATGATGCATTTGGTGTATTGATCCATGAACTTTGTCATTATGCAATGCTTACTGTGTACCAGAACGAATCCGATCCATTTGCAGCAAACGACCAAGAAGCCAGGGAAGAATTTGACAGAATAATTAAAGTTTGTGAAGATAAAGCACAAGAGGAACCAGTCATCGATTCAGTTTTTGAGCATTATCCAGTAGAACATCAACCATCGGAGCTGATTGTACGTCCAGCACAGCTGATTGCATTGTACAGCAAGGTACCAGAGCTTTTGACGGAAGTAATTGAAAGTTTTAATGAACTTTTTAATTATTACTTAAATGTTGTTATTCCTGCAATGGAACAAGCACTGCCAGAGATTGAAGGTAGGTTAGTCTATAAGCCAACTCATAATTATGCCAAGTTGTCCGATCAGGACAAGCAAAAAGTCCAAAATGCTATTGTTAAGTATAAAAATGTAGAAATTAAGTTTGTTGAATTATTTCCTGAAAATTCTGATATTTTTGAGTTTTTAACTTCCGATCACATTTCATTAATGCTTGCTAGTAAGGTTCTGAATTTTGATGATGCACAGTTTCGGTATTTAGAGGAACAAATTAACTTGAAGTGGGAAAATTTGGCGGGAAAATTAAAAGAAAAATTTTTGGCTTCAAATTTAAATTTTCAAGGACAAATTGTCAAGTTTAATGATTTATTTGAGTCATGTCCAGTAGCTTTTAATGCTTTGACTTCTCAGCAAATTGTTAATGTTTTGAGTGGGAAAGAACTTAAAATTGGGGAAAAATTTGAGTCCGAAAATAAATTTTATGTTGAACGAAAATTTATTTATGAAGATACAAAATTGATACGATTTGAGCATCAATATGGACATGATTATGTTGATAATTATGAGACGGAAGCTGAACATGTCAAAAATAGAACAAAAAATAAAAGTTTTCAAGAATTTCATGAAGAATTTCTCAAAAAAGATTTCAATGAAATTTCACAAATTTATGAAAAAATTCAACAAAATTCTTTTTTTAAAACACAATATTACAACTTAAATCACGAAACATTCATTTTCTTGCACAAAACTTCCACAGAAACAGTCGAAGAAGCTCAAAAAGAGAAAATTTTGATTTTATCATCCGAAGCAGGCGCAGGCAAAACTGTCACTTTTGAGGAGCTTGCAATGGAAATAAAATCAAAATTTCCAACTTTTTGGGTTTCGTACATCGACTTGCCAAAGTTCACAAACTTGTATAAATCAGGCACAACTGCTGAAGATTTATTGAAGCAAATTTTGAGGTTAAGTTCAGAAAAAAATGAATTTGAGGCCAAAATTTTTGAAGAAAGCTTCAAGTCAGGCAATTTGGTTCTTTTGTGGAACGCATTTGATGAAATTTCACCAACTTTTAATGAATTTGTCCTTAATGTCTTTAAATCCATCCACGAAACTTCCAGAATTGTCCAATTTGTATGCACAAGGCCTTTATATTCTGATCAGTTGAGTAAGGCATTTAAAGTTAGAACTTGGCAGTTGGTGCCGTTTAATGAGAAAGATAAAAATGAATTTTTGAGGGAATTTTTTAAATTTGAAAATGTTCCGAGCGAGAAAGTTGAGGAAAATATTAAAAAAGTTGAAAAAATTGTAGAAAAGCTGCAATATGATAATGCTTTTTTTTATAACTTTCAAACTCCGTTGATGCTTCGATTAATCGCTGAAATTCATGAAAATAAAAATCTTTTTGAATCCGCGAATATTTTTGGGATTTTTTTAGCTTTTGTGGAAAAGAAAATTGAAATTTGGTTGGAAAAAAGTAAAAGTTCATTCAGCATTGCCAAAAAATTGCTTCTTGGCGGTTCTTTGAAAATAATTTTGCAGCAATTTGCGTTGTTGAATGAACTTAATTTATTTTCGGTCACAACTTTGGGTTTAAAATTGAGAAAATTGCAAATAATGCAAAAAGAAATTCCAAAAGATTTTCCAATTGAAGAAATTTCTCAACTTGGAATTTTATTTATTAACGGAAAAAATAATTTTCAATTTTCTCACAAAACTTTGTCAGAATTTTTCGTTGCGTTTTATTTTATTGAAAATATTTTTGATGTTGACGGTTCTGTGGACAGCGACGAAGCTGAATTGAGACTTGAGTTATTTTTTCAATTTACACAGTCTTATGGAAACAATCAGCAAATAATCACAGACTTTATGTCCTCGTACCTTCAAGCACGGCCTCAAGCACCCAAAAAATTTAATCCAACAATTTCAAAACTTTTAAGAACAAAATTTAAGAATTTTTTCATTCGATTTTTGGACACAAATTACCCAAAAGTTTTTGACTTTTTATTTGAATTTTTCAAACCTGATCACGACTTGCTTGTTGACTTGCTGCATGTCCACGAACCAGAAACATTTTTCACAGCAATTTTTAATCCAAATCACTTTGCGCTGTTCACAAATCCTGAAGACATCAAAAATTTGGCTCAAAATTGTTTGACGGACGCGGAAATGCAAAAATTCCTGACTGGAAAAAATCAGAAAGGAAAAATTTTATTCGGAATTCATTTTTATGAATGCTTGTTGGGTGAAATTGAGGAACTTAAAGGCGCTTCTTTTTGGGAATTCTTTCCAAAGGTCAAAGACCAATTGACAATTGAGGAAGAGAAAGAACTTTTTGTCGCTGCGTTAAGTCCTAAAATTTATTTGTATAATGACAAAATGTTCAGCACTGCTGACTTTTCTGAATATGAAAAACTTTGGACAAATTTTGAAAATTTATTGACAAAAACTGAAAAGCAAAATGCACTCGGAGATGCGCTGCTGCTTTATTTTGAGATTTTTCCTGATGATAAGGAAGACGCTGAAAAATTCTTAAATTTGTTGATTAAAAAAGCGGAAAATTTTCTGTCGAATTCGCAAATTTTTGAAATGTTTTTGTCCAAAAATATTTTGCATGAAGCTCATTGGGATGATTTAAGTTTTAAGATTTTGTGGAATTTCCTCAACAATCACACAAATGAGGAAGAAAGAAAAAAAATTTTACTTCAAGACGATTTTGATGACAAAAATTTTTATTTCTGGGCTTCAAGAAATGAATTAAAGAAAAGTTATTCGAGTTATGAGTATCGTTATTACTATTATGACTTTACACCATTCAAAATATTTCACAGAGCTTTGCTTTTTCCATCAGCAATAACATTTGATTTTACAAAAGAAATTTACGAAAAATATGTCAAAAAATCAGAAATTCAGGAAATAATTTTAAATTCAAATGATTTTCTTTATTATGTTGTTGGATATGAATATGAAGAATATTTCAAGAAATTTGCTTCATTTTTAGAAGAAATTTTTGAAGGAAATAAAAAAAAGTTGAAAGAGTTTTTAGAACGCAAAATTGAGCCAACAAATTTGTCAGTTTTTGAACTTGTTGAAGATTTTCGAGGACTTCCTTGGTCTAATTCAAAATGGTTCAATAATATTGAAACTCTTATGAAGCTTTGTGAAAAAATTAAGAATAATTAAAATCAATTTTTGTATTTTTATTGAAACATTAATTAAAATTCAATTTTTGTCTTATTTTTATATTCAAATTGTCAAAAACTAATGCAAATATTTAAAAATGTTAATAAAGGTTTTTTATATTTTATTCAAATTTTTACTCTTTTCTGTAAGTTTAACTTAACAAAAACAATTTTACCTTTTAGTGATTGAAATTTCTACCAAAAATAATTCTAAACATCAAAATTAATCCTACTACAAATCGTACAACTTTTTTCAGACTTATATATAGCAACTCAACTATAAAGCATACAATTGAAATCGCACAGGCAAAAAGCCACAAAATAAATCCAAAACTCAAACTTTCAATTGTCATAACTTTTGGAACTTTTGTTAAAGATTTTCTAAAATCCAATTCTTCATAAAGTTGTAACAAGTGCTTGATGATTCCCATCGGTATTAACTTTCTCATTACATCTTCACATAAGCTATACATAAAATTATTTAATGCAAAACCGAATCCAAAATTGAGTGTAATTAGATTTTCTTCCACTTTAGATGGCTGAATTTTAAACTCATTTATTAATTCTCGTACTTCAAAAGTAGATTTTTGTGACACCATTTGTGTTTTTTGATTAGTCATTTTTCATCTAAATTTCGTCTTTTTTAAAAATTAATGTTGTAAATCTTGGGCGTAGCCAGGGGGGGGGGGTGCAAGGGAGCCCGGCCCCCCTCTCTGAAAAATAAAACCATACAAAAATTGGAAAAATTTTCTGCGGTCTCACTTCACTCAACCGCAATAATAACTCCTTTTAAAAACTTTACAATTTTGGAGAAAGAATGAAAAATTAAAAGCAAAGTTATTTTTTTGCTCCCCCCCCCCTAAAAAACATTTCTGGCTACACCCCTGTGTAAAACAGATGATCAAATCAGTAGGGGGACGTTCACTTAGTACAATGTTGTCCAAACTGTGTGCCGCGGCATACTGGTGTACGGTAGAAGATGTCTAGGGGTGCCGCGGAAAAATTTTGAAAATCCCAAAAATAGTCTGTTTTTCAAAAATTTTCAAATTTTCATACATTTTTATCGAAAAAACTGGAAAAAAACTTATTTTTAGTATCGAAATATCGATAATTTATTAAAATAATTTTGATTTATTTGATCAAGGATAAACTCTTTTTTGTAATTGTTACTATTTTTAACTAAATTAAAATTATAAGTGTGCCGTAGAAAAATTTTCGTGTGCCGCGAAAAAAAATTTTGAGTCAAGGTGTGCCGTGGCCCAAAATAGTTTGGACAACACTAAGTCTTAGTACGTAACGCAAAAAACACGATTTTTTTTTTGACCCCCTCTCTGCCCTTGTTACGTTTTGAGACCCCCTCCCATATAAAAAGCAAATGTACTAAGCGAACGGCTCCTTGGTAATTATAAACTAGTGAAGGCCAGCCGGTGTGTCGCGGCACACTAGTGTAGCGAAACAAATTCAAAAAGGACCAAAGTACCACGAACTGTGTTACGCGTGCGGTTTTGATCATGAATTACTCACAAGTTGTGCCGCGGCACAAAAATGGTTGATCACCACTGTAATTTAAACCAATCAGACAGTGGCATAGCCAGAAGAATATTTTCATCCATAGAAATTTTCAAAATCGCAGTGAGAACACGGCTCAAAATTTTCCCACGGGTAAAAATACCTTCCTGGCTACGCTACTGCAATCAGGTGTCGGTTTCTGGGGTTTTTCTTTTTTGTCTTAGGGTATGATGCAAGTATAGTGCTTACCTTAGGGCAGAGTTAATAAAAAGTGCCTGAGTTTTGGCACTGCCTTTGATCTAGCAGAGTTTTTGCCTTTGCAAAGGCACGAAAAAATTGTCATTTCCAAGATCGATGCTTTTGCCTTTGAGTTTTCCTACATTTGCTTTTGGGGCCGTTCACTTATTACGTTCGCTTTTTATGGGGGAGGGGGGTGGGTCTAAGATTTTGTAACAGATTAAAACAAATAAATTTTTATGCAAAAAACGTAACGAGGGGGGAAAAAGGCCTAAAAAGTCATTTTTTTTGCGTAACGTATTTTGTGAACGGACTTCATCGTTCGACTTGCATCGCGAATCACCGACTAAACAATCATCAATGAAAGCAAAATGAATCAATTAAAGCAAATTTAGGATAATAAAGACCATTAAAGTGTCTGACACCCTTAAAAATTATAGCTCAACATGTATCTTAACTTTGTACATAATTATATTCTAAATTTAATAAATAAAGTTTAATTAAAAAAAAAAAAAAAACTTTGTGAACGGCCCCTTTGCAATCATTAAATTTGAAAATTTTTAAGTTTTATCAATTTTTGAAATTTTTTGGTAATTTTCTTTTTCTTCAAAGGTAAAGATTCAAAGGCACCACGACAAAGCTTTGTCTTTGCAAGGCACATCAAAGGCAAAGGCAATTTTTTCTATGCTTTTGATATCAAGTTGCATACACATTGGCCCACCTTTTCAAAGGCATCAACTCTGCCTTAGGGTTTATCTTTATTCATATATCTTGAGATAAATGCTCTTAATTAGTAAGTATAGTTTATCCTAGAGTAAATTTAATGGACTAAATTCAAGAGAAGTCAAAACTCTCTGTAAGTATAACCAGCAAATTTTCAGATAAGATATAATATTTCAAGGATAAAGTTTATAGTAAATTTAAACGAATACACTTTGGGTATATTTGAATAATCAAAAAATGGTTCCAAATTAGCAAAATGCATTTTTCAGCATAAAAACGTAGTCCAATGTCCAACGATGAGTGTAAGCTGTCATGACAAGTTGAAGGCACTGCGATTCCTATCGAAGACGAGTCTTTAGAAGCAAGTGCAGGTTTCTAGAGTATACCTCCAGTGTACAACCCATACCCTAAGGGTACAACCTAGGATCTACTCAAGAAACCAACCTCAGAACGTACAGACAAATGATGGAACATGCATGCATTATATCTTACGAATAAGGGGTCGTTCCACTTAGTACGTTCGCTTTTTAGGGGGAGAGGGGGTGGGGTCTAGGAATTTGTAACAGTTTGAACGAAAGATACATTTTTTTATGCAAAAATTGTAACAAGAGGGGGGGGCGAGGGGGGTTCTAAATGACTTTTGTCATTGGTTTTGCGTAATGAACTAAATTATCGGCGTCTAACCTTTAGTTTGAGAAACACTAGCTCATATAATATAAAAATAAATTTTAATTATTATAAAATAAAGTTTTAAAAATTTTATTTTATTGATTTTTAATAAGTTTGCAATAATTATGGAATGGAAAATAAAACGAGAATGAAGAAAAATATTTAATTGAGGATAATTTGAAAAGAAAAATGTTGTTTGACTCCGGCTACACCCCTGACATTTATCCAAAAATATACGTAAAAAGCCCACCCCAAACCCCTCTAAATACTTCTTTAATTTTAAATAATTAAAAATTCATTTTTATAAACTATTTAATAGCTTTTTATTAAGACTGAAATAATTATGGAATGAATTAGCAACAAAATTAATTGATCGACTAATTATGAATAAAATAATTTGATACAATAAAACATATGAATAGATTAATCGAACAAAATCAATAAAATTTGATGTGATTTTCAATTCAAAAAAAAAAAAAATATTTTTAATACTTTTTTAACAGGAATTTTTTTTTTCTTCTAAATTTCATCAAAATCAAACAAAATTTAATGTTTAAATAGCGCAGGACGAAATTTTATTTTTTCAGCACAAAAATTTCAACTTTTTACTTTGGTTTTTGGTAATTTTTGTGCAATTCTGGCTTAATTGCATAAATGTGCTCTAAAACTTCCATAATGACCTTTTCTTTGTGTGTTTGTAAGGCACGATGCATTTCATCAATTCTAGTTCTCGTATCGGCGTCGATTTTGGTATTTAGCCAAGACACATTTTAGTATTTAGTCAAGACACATTTTAGTATTTAGTCAAGACACATTTTAGTATTTAGTCAAGACACATTTTAGTATTTAGTCAAGACACATTTTAGTATTTAGTCAAGACACATTTTAGTATTTAGTCAAGACACATTTTAGTATTTAGTCAAGACACATTTTAGTACTCAGCCAAGACACAATATTTTTAATGGAGATAAAATATTTTTTGCGAGAAAAAGCTCCAAGAAATTCACACAACGGCAATTATAACCAAAGCTAATAATAATCTAAAAAAATAAAAATAATTAATATATATTTTTAAAATTTATTGATTAATAACAGAAAAGTTGTGACGTCATCAGTAATGAATACAGTTTGAAATAAAATTTAATAAAATTCCTTAAATTGTCAAATTTCGTCAGCATTAGCACCAAAAAGTTGAATCAACTTACTAAAAATCGATCTTAAAAGCTCAAAACTGAAAAAGTCGCGATCGTCTCTCAAAATTTATTTCAAACTCTTTTTTTTTTTTATTTCTCACAACCGCTCATAATTTTTTTGTGTCTCTGATTTTTTTTCTGATCATCATTCAGTCTGCGTTCAGCTCTCCGTGCGATCAGTTTGGAAAATAGAAACGAAAATTATTTTTTGCCGGTGATAAAAAAAAGAAGAAGAAAAAAAAAGTTTTTTTGTTTGATTGTGTGAATGTTTTTGACTCATTTTGATGATAAATTAACAAAAATTGTGAAATTATTTAAATATTTTGTGATTAAAGTCAGAAAAAGTTGATTAAAATTATCAAAAAAGTGAAATTAATAAAAATAAAATTGATAAATTTTGAAAAAAAAGCTTAAAAAAATTACAAAAAATAAGAAAAAAAGCAAAATTTAAGAATTTTTGAAGATAAAATTTAAGCAATTGTGTGAATATTTTGTGGTTTGATGACTCATTCGATGAATAACTAAAAGTTATCCACAATTATAGACGAGATTGACGTTATATGTTCGGAATTTAATTATGGTGAGTTATTTTTAATTTATTTTGTAGATTTTTTTGTCATTTTATTAGAAAAATTATGAAAGTCATAAAACCAACTTAAAAGTAGCAATTTTTAAAAATTTAATAATTTTTGTTTGATTTAAAAATCCTTGAAAGGATTAAAAAAATTTACTTTTATGTCATTTGCATTCAAATTATTCAATTTTTGATTTATGACAATTCTTAGCTTTATTTTTTTGACAGTCAGAATGTCAATTAAATTAATCCTCAAATAAAGTTGAATCCTTAACAGGATTTAGGCACAAAAACTTTTAAAATCTTTGCATTTATTAACAAAATCTTGCGTGAGTTAATTAAATTTAAATAAAATCCAAGTTCCTCATGATTCAATCAGTTTATAGATTAATAATAAGAAGAATAAAATTTGAATAACTTTATTAATACTTTTATAAGAAAATGTCGACGATCGTTACAATGTTGTGACTTAAATGCTTTGTGAATGTTTCAATGTTTTGTGTTTCAATGTTTTTGGCGATCTTGTTGCAATGTTCTGTGAATGTTTGAGTGAGTGATGGTGTGTCAATCTTTTGAGAACTGAAGAAAGCTTTTTTGGCTCTCATTTTTTAGCTGGCGGTGGAAAAATTAAAAAAAAAAAGCTTTCGAGCTTTTAAGTTTTTGTCATGAAAAATTATGTCAGGAATTAAAAAAATAAGTAAAAATGCTGATTGATTAGCATAAATATTTGTAGCGCTTTTCATGTGTTTGTCCGTTCGTCTGTCTGGCTGTCTTTTCACCTTTTCTTCATGATTTTTTTTTTGATTCAGCTTTTTGCTCAAATTGTATGGCATGTCTGTCTATGATGATTTATGGACTGGCAATTTGCTTATTTTTCTCTCGGAATTGTCTTTTTTTTGTAAATTTGCCGTGTCTTGAATAAAGCTTTTAATGTCCTGGTTTGTAAAAAATCGGACTAAATTTTCATTTTAACTAAATTTCATAAAATCTAATTTAAATTGTGGTGATCATCTGCAAGTTTTTACAACGGACAGTCCCGCATTATTAAAGACTGTCTTTTTCCCGTAATTGCAAATTTGTCTTTTATTTTCAAAAATTTCATACAAAAATTACTTTTTTATGGAATTTTTTTTAAATTTAAATTTTATGTTTATTTTTTATAACTTTTTGTGAAAAGTCTCTCAATTAATCGACAATTTCTCCTCAGGTTTAAAAATAATAATAATAATAATAGTAATTTATTACCGATAGGTATTTTTAAGAACAAGATTAATACAAGCAAATTAAGATGTGAAGTAACAGTGAGTTTTTAGGTAAAGCTTTGAAAATTTCAAACAGTACAAATAAGCAATTGATCAATTATGCACGACATAGAGGCATCAAGTTTCTTATTATGGACATGGTGTAAATTCTAAGCGCTAGTCGCATCGCAGCACTTTTTCTTCGACGCCATTCAGCTAAAAAGCACCCTCGAGAAGGTGGAACTTTGTGACTGATATTAGGTACATGCATGTGGGTCTTTGAGACACAAATTCCACTTTGCAGCTTCCCTCATTGCTCATGTATCTACTTAATCAGCCTAGTGAACATTGAGGGTTCCGCGATCTATCGATACGCTGGCTATATAGTCCTTACGCGACATGCACTTAAGAGCACCTTAAAGCCAGGTGTAAGGATAAACCTTTTACCTCAGAAATGACTAGTCACGTTTAAGCTTTTTTGATGTGGTTTTTGATTTAACTTTTTTAATTTTTTTTGACTGGATCTCATTTTATGGCTAAGAATGATAACTGGATCTCATTTAATTGCAATAAATGTTTACTATATCTTATTTATTGATCATGAATGGTTGCTGGCTTTTAAGATTTGTATTTTTTAGGAAAATGTGCTTTCATCGGTCACGAGTGACCAAGTCGTAGGTCGTAAGTGGCAAAGCAGTTGATAAGGTTTTTGCCTCAAGCTTCTTACTGCAACTTCTGTTAGCTTCTTCTATTGTTGTTCTGCCTTCTTCTCTACAGTCATACGCAAAGTGATTTTCCTTCGTCCAGCAATCCATTTTCCTTTTTACATTCCAAAATATTGATTGACTCGCAACTTCTGATTCATGCTTCTTTAAATTGTGGTCGATTTCTTCCAATTTTTATTCTTTTAATCTCGATGACTTGTTGTCTTGCCATTTTGTATCAGAGTTGGAATCGTCTGATTTGGCGTCGGACGCCACTCGGCGTCGGACATTTTTGGTGTTTTGCCAACTCTGTCTTGTATACAACACAGAATTAATTCCACAAATCTTCCGCAGACATCTAACTTGAAGATAATTAGTAAAAGACTTTGTAACTTTCCAATTTTTACATCACTCTTAAATATAAGTGTCTTATACATCTCCAATTTGGAACGTCTTGAGATTCTTTTGGAAGTAAGTAGATGTCTAATTGAAAAATATGCACGCTGTTCAGTCAAAATCCTTTGCTTAATCTCCAATGTAGTGTCATAATTGTTACTGATGATAGATGCAAGATAAACAAATTCATCCACTACCTCAAACATCTTATCGCCAATTGACAAGTGTGTGCCTATAACACTTTTAGTCCTCTTCGATGCAGCGATCATAAGAAACTTTGTCTTGTCACCCGCAGCCCGATCTTGTTAGCTTCCCTTTCCATTTTGGAGTAAGCGTTGGTAATTTACCTGATGTTTCTTTCAACAATGTCCACATCGTCAGCAAAAACAAGCTACTGAATTGACTTTGTAAAGATTGTTCCATTGCGTTCAAGTCCAGCTCTTCTGAATACTCCTTCAAGTGCGATGTTAAAAAGCTTAGTTGACAGCTCATCACCCTGCCTCAAGCCTATCCTGCATTTAAACATACTCGATGTTGCATCCTGGAACTTCACACAGTACATGACCTTAGACAATGTTGCTTTTAGCAACTTGATTAGATTATGTGGGAAGTGAAACTCTGCCATGATGCTCCACAGCCCATCTTGATCAATTGAGTCGTATGCTGCACGAAAATCGATAAAGAGATGATGTGTCTCAATATTCATCTCATAGCTCTTCTGAGCTATTTGTCTGATGCTGAATATTTGATCAGATTTCTGCCTCCTAAACCCTGCATGGTTTTCATTTAGAAAGTCTTCTGTTAAAGGCTCAAGTCAAGGAGAGAATTTTAAAGAGTATTTTATATGCCGATGGAAGAAGAGAAATTCCACGGTGAGATACTTAGGCTGACTTTTTAAGCTGTTTTGATTTAATAGCTCTTTCATGCTCCTTCTCACATGACTCTATCATTTTTTCTCAGTATCGGTATTTTCTTGACAGAAGCAGCTTACCTGCAGAAATATATACATTGACTTTTTGTTAATTTAAGCATAGAAAAAGAAGTGTTTTTATTCGATATTAAATCATAGCATTGTTAGTTCTTATTACTGAGGGATTAAAGCTGCTGTAATGCGTTGTGTGTTTCATTGGTCACATAGTCTACATGTTGCTTCAGTGTCACTCTCTTGTCGATGATCATTCCTAAATATTTAGCTTCAGTTTTCCATTTATTTGATCTTTTCGTTGAGGAATTTAAAGTTGTTTTATGAAAGTTACTTTTGATATCGATTTATGATGAATAAGGCTTTGTGATGTAAATAAAGGAGATTGAATGAGATCCATGTAATCTTGTGAATGTCCTTAAGATTAGAGACATTTCCATGAAGACACAATCTTGGATACAATCATGGAAAAATACAAGCTGTATAACTAATTCATAT
The DNA here is from genome assembly GCA_026123125.1 of Chironomus striatipennis. NCBI lineage: Eukaryota > Metazoa > Arthropoda > Insecta > Diptera > Chironomidae > Chironomus > Chironomus striatipennis. Next base: position 3,076,193 of record CM047391.1, on the reverse strand, counting down.
TAATTTTCATTCTTAGGGTACAAATATCAGCAAAGCTAATCCTCTAAAACCACCTGAAGTGCATCCAATAATAACTGGAACATTCAAAGTTAAAACACAAGCAGATGCATTAAAGCTTCTCAACAAGCCAGTCACAGATCAAGCATTTCAAGTTCTCAAAATAAATATCAACATTAAGGATGACTTTGATGGACTTGCCACAATCAATTTAAAAGAACTTCGAGAAAAATTCAAAAATCAGGCATTCGTGATCTTCATAACTGCAACTTTAAGTAATGGCACAAGATTCCACATTTATTGGAAGTCAAAAGACAGCCGCAAAGTTTTGTCACTTAAACCTTACAAAGATTGCTTTTCTGAGCCTGACAAGGATCTTTGTCAATTTGTTGTTAACTTCCTGACTAACTGTCTTCAAAATGAACATTCTGGTGAGTCAAGGCTGACTTTCTAGTAACTCAAATGACTAACTTTTGATTTATTTTTGTAGGAATTCAATCAAGTTTGGACATTTGGTCCACAAATCATCAAATTGAGCTTCACAATCTTGTTGATTCCCGAAACTACAACTTGCTGCTCCTCGCATCTGAATCTGGAAATGTCAAACTAGTCGAAGCATTTCTTAAAGACGGAATCGAACCACGAATAAATTTAGAAAAAGAACAAGTCACTGCGCAAGGTCTGGCATGGCAAGAAAGTCATTCAGATGTTTTATTAAAATTGTGTCAAGCAAATTTGCCATTTCCATCCTCAATTGACATCAACAGATGTTCTGCGGAACTAAAAAGCTTCATTGAGACATGCCAGGAATTCCACAAAATGATCAAGGAAAAAAATGAAAACAGACTTGATGAAATCCTGAAACAAAATCCAAAATTGCGATATTTTTATGATTTATCAAACAACTCAGCACTAAAAGCTGCGCTGGATCTGAAGTCATTCGACATGTACGAGTTCCTGATCTCCAAAAATCTGCAATTTGGTCCAAATGAAGACCCAAATGAGATTTGGAAAAATTTTGAAGCAAAAGAAAAACGAAAATTGCGTGAAATTCACCTGAAATATTCAAAGAACATCGAAGAGAAGCACATCTCTGTTCTGGTGCAGAATTCGTGCCTTAGTCATGATGATCCAGATGAAGATGCCAAAAGGAAGTTGATTCTGCGAGCTTATCGAGCACTTAATGCTGATTCACGACTTAAGATCATCCTCAGAATTGTCGCCGCAACAAAAATCTTTAAAATCGTCTTCGACTTCCATCGTGACTCAACAGATAGAATTGATCCAACAACCAGTTCGGGGTCGAAAGGAATCTTTTACTTCTCAGGCAGAATTATTGTCGGTGCCAAACAGCTACTAAATCCAGAAACAGAAAATGACACATTTGGTGTATTGATTCACGAACTTTGTCATTATGCAATGCTTGCTGTGTATCAGAACGAATCAGATCCATTTGCAGCAAACGACCAAGAAGCCAGGGAAGAATTTGACAGAATAATTAAAGTTTGTGAAGAAAAAGCACACGAGGAACCAGTCATCGATTCAGTTTTTGAGCATTATCCAGTAGAACATCAACCATCGGAGCTGATTGTCCGTCCAGCACAGCTGATTGCATTGTACAGCAAGGTACCGGAGTTTTTGGCGGGAGTAATTGAAAGTTTTAATGAACTTTTTAATTATTACATCAATGTTGTTATTCCTGCAATGGAACAAGCACTGCCAGAGATTGAAGGTAGGTTAGTCTATAAGCCAACTCATAATTATGCCAAGTTGTCCGATCAGGACAAGCAGAAAGTCCAAAATGCTATTGTTAAGTATAAAAATGTAGAAATTAAATTTGTTGAATTATTTCCTGAAAATTCTGATATTTTTGAGCTTTTAACTTCCGATCACATTTCATTAATGCTTGATAGTAAGGTTCTAAATTTTGATGATGCACAGTTTCGGTATTTAGAGGAACAGATTAACTTGAAGTGGGAAAATTTGGCGGGAAAATTAAAAGAAAAATTTTTGGCTACAAATTTAAATTTTCAAGGACAAATTGTCAAGTTTAATGATTTATTTGAGTCATGTCCAGTAGCTTTTAATGCTTTGACTTCTCAGCAAATTGTTAATGTTTTGAGTGGGAAAGAACTTAAAATTGGGGAAAAATTTGAATCCGAAAATAAATTTTATGTTGAACGAAAATTCATTCACGAAGATGTAAAATTGATTGCTTTTGAGTACGAATATGGACATGATTATATTTATAATTATGAGACCGAAGCTGAACATGTCAAAAATAGAACAAAAAAGAAAAGTTTTCAAGAATTTTATGAAGAATTTCTCAAAAAAGATTTCAATGAAATTTCACAAATTTATGAAAAAATTCAACAAAATTCTGATTTTAAAACACGTCACTTTAACTTAAATTTAAAAGATTTTTCAATCTTACACAAAACTTCAAAAGAATCCGTCGAAGAAGCTCAAAAAGAAAAAATTTTGATTTTATCATCTGAAGCAGGCGCAGGCAAAACTGTCACTTTTAAGGAGCTTGTGCAGGAAATAAAATCAAAATTTCTAACTTTTTGGGTTTCGTACATCAACTTGCCAAAGTTCACAAACTTATATAAATCAGGCACAACTGCTGAAGATTTATTGAAGCAAATTTTGAGGTTAAGTTCAGAAAAAAATGAACTTGAGGCCAGAATTTTTGAAGAAAGCTTCAAGTCAGGCAATTTGGTTCTTTTGTGGAACGCATTTGATGAAATTTCACCAACTTTTAATGAATTTGTCCTTAATGTCTTTAAATCCATCCACGAGACTTCCAAAAATGTTCAATTTGTATGCACAAGGCCTTTATATTCTGATCAGTTGAATAAGGCATTTAAAGTTAGAACTTGGCAGTTGTTGCCGTTTACTGAGGAAAATAAAAATGAATTTTTGAGGGAATTTTTTAAATTTGAAAATGTTCCGAGCGAGAAAATTGAGGAAAATATTAAAAAAGTTGAGAAAATTGTACAGAAATTTCAGATTGACGATAACTCATTTGAATATAATTTTGAAACTCCTTTGATGCTTCGATTTATCGCTGAAATTCATGAAAATAAAAATCTTTTTGAATCCGCGAATATTTTTGGGATTTTTTTAGCTTTTGTGGAAAAGAAAATTGAAATTTGGTTGGAAAAAAGTAAAAGTTCATTCAGCATTGCCAAAAAATTGCTTCTTGGCGGTTCTTTGAAAATAATTTTGCAGCAATTTGCGTTGTTGAATGAACTTAATTTATTTTCGACCACAACTTTGGGTTTAAAATTGAAAAAATTGCAAATAATGCAAAAAGAAATTCCAAAAGATTTTCCAATTGAAGAAATTTCTCAACTTGGAATTTTATTTATTAACGGAAAAAATAATTTTCAATTTTCTCACAAAACTTTGTCGGAATTTTCCGTTGCGTTTTATTTTATTGAAAATATTTTTGATGTTGACGGTTCTGTGGACAGCGACGAAGCTGAATTGAGACTTGAATTATTTTTTCATTTGACCCAAAATTATGGAAACATTCAGCAAATAATCACAGACTTTATGTCCTCGTACCTTCAAGCACGGCCACAAAAACCCAAAAAATTTAATTCAACAATTTCAAAACTTTTAAGAACAAAATTTAAGAATTTTTTCATTCGATTTTTGGACACAAATTACCCAAAAGTTTTTGACTTTTTATTTGAATTTTTCAAACCTGATCACGACTTGCTTGTTGACTTGCTGCATGTCCACGAACCAGAAACATTTTTCACAGCAATTTTCAATCCAAATCACTTTGCGCTGTTCACAAATCCTGAAGACATCAAAAATTTGGCTCAAAATTCAGGTTTGACGGACGCGGAAATGCAAAAATTCCTGACTGGAAAAAATCAGAAAGGAAAAATTTTGTTCGGAATTCATTTTTATGGTTTGTTGGGTGTCACTAAGGTCCATGACGACCTTACGGATGAAATTGAGGAACTTAAAGACGCTTCTTTTTGGGAATTCTTTCCTAAGGTCAAAGACCAATTGACAGTTGAGGAAGAGAAAGAACTTTTTGTGGCTGCGTTAAGTCCAAAAATTTATTTGTATTATGACAAAAAAATGTTCAGCACTGCTGACTTTTCTGAATATGAAAAACTTTGGACAAATTTTGAAAATTTATTGACAAAAACTGAAATGCAAAATGCACTCGGAGATGCGCTGCTGCTTTATTTTGAGTTAAGTCCAGGTTGGTATAAAGACGCTGAAAAATTCTTAAATTTGTTGATTAAAAAAGTGGAAAAGTTTTTGTCAAATTCGCAAATTTTTGAAATGTTTTTGTCCAAAAATATTTTGCATGAAGCTCATTGGGATGAAGAAAGTTTTAAGATTTTGTGGAACTTCCTCAACAATCACACAAATGAGGAAGAAAGAAGAAAAATTTTGCTTCAAAACGATTTTGATGACAAAAATTTTTATTTCTGGAGTTCAAGAAATGAATTAAAGCAAAGTTATTCGAGTTATGAATATTCTTATTACTATTATGACTTTACATCATTCAAAATATTTCACAGAGCTTTGTTATTTGGTTTTCCTGACACATTTGATTTTACAAAAGAAAATTACGAAAAATATTTCAAAAAATCAGAAATTCAGGAAATAATTTTAAATTCAAATGATTTTCTTTATTATGTAATTTTCTATGAATTTGAAGATCATTTCAAGAAATTTGTTTCATTTTTAGAAGAAATTTTTGAAGGAAATGAAAAAAAGTTGAAAGAATTTTTAGAACGCAAAATTGAGCCAACAAATTTGTCAGTTTTTGAACTTGTTGAAGATTTTCGAGGACTTCCTTATTCTCGGTCAAACTGGTTCAATAATCTTGAAACTCTTACGAAGCTTTTTGAAAAAATTAAGAATAATTAAAAACAATTTTTATATTTTTATTGAAATATTAATTAAAATTAAATTTTTGTCTTATTTTTATATTAAAATTGTCAAAAACTAATGCAAATATTTAAAAATGTTAATAAAGGTTTTTTATATTTTATTCAAAATTTTTTTTATCCTTTCCTGTAAGTTTAACTTAACAAAAACAATTTTACCTTTTAATCACGGAAGTTCAAGCAGGAAGAATTTATTTTTTTGCAAACAAAGTATAAATTAAATTTTTATCATATTTTAGTGAGTTGTGATTATTGATTTCACATGGATTTAATAGAGGAACACTGTGTTTAAGTACTAATTATGAAGGAGAGTTGTTAAAATATCGGTAAAAGTGATTTTTATTAAAATTTATGAAAATTAAAATTTAAAAAAAAATTCTATGGTAATTTTTATTCATGTGGATTTTTATGCATAGATTAAAATAGTGCTACTGATTTGTCCATACACTCGTTATTGCTCATGCTGTTAAAAGTGACATTTAATGCTTAACTCGATCATAAAAAAAATTTATTTTTATTTACAATAGTGTTAGTGAATTCAAGTCAATTTTAAAATCTAAAAGTTCGTTATCTATATAATTACACAATTTATGTGACAAAATATAGTTGATTTTGATTAGTATATGGAATAAAATCATAAGATAATTGACTGATTTATTATTTGGAATAGTTTGCGTTTAATTTTAATATTGATTCTGTGTCATAAGATAATATATCTCATTCAATATGGTTTGCAAATCCTCAAATGATTGTAATTATAACTTCAAAACCTCCGATTTTGATCAGTGTTTATCTAATTCACCTGATACGAGTACAGATCGTTGCAAATCATTCAATTCTGTGGTTGACAGTGCGACTTTAATAAGTGCTCGTAATTTATCTGATGAAATTATTCAGTCAATCAAAGAACTAGACACGTTAAAGTTTAATGTAAAGAAAGATATCTTAAATTTAATGAATTCGGCTAAGAAGGAAGATAATTATGCCCATGCATTCGGTAAGCTATGTGCAATAGTTTTGGATTTGAATGAGAAAATGTTTGCATTACAAAATGACACACAAGAAAAGATATTAAGAGTGTTGGCTTTAAAGCAGGATCAAGAAGTCGATAATGAATTCAGGGATAGGAAGATATCGTCTAATTTAAATTCAGTACAATCAATTGAAATGGCATCTAGCTGTGAAAATGATTTGTGTAAGGTTTTTATCACTTTTACTTGTTCAAAGGAATTGAACAATCTCAAAAGTAGTAAGAATTTAATATCAGATACAAAAGATATTCTTGCCCGTATGAATATTGATGTTGATAAATTTGGAATTATGCCTATTAAAAATGTTAAATTTCAGCATATAAAAGTCTTTAAAAGTTTTGAGCAATCGTTGTGTGTTTCGATCACAAATTCCAATATTGCATCTTTTGTAAGGCATGAAATCACATCTTTTAATAAAGACTTAAATGAAAAAGGCAAGCTTAATGAAATGAGATATTGTTGCAAAGTTTATTGGAGTAAAAATGTTTGGAAAATGCTTAAAATTTGTTATGAATTAAAACGTTTGAAACTTGTCGATCGAGTGAGAGTGTGTCGTGATGGAATTATTGTCAATTATACTGTTATCAGCACATCTAGTGCCGATAAGTCTTTGAAATGGGCTAAAATAAAATGCTTGAATGATATTAATATATTGAGAAGGCAAATAAACGATATATATTCTGATATATCGTGTGAATTTTTGTATGATGATAATTATTTTATGCTGAATGGTGATGAACGCGATTACAGAAGACTACAAGATGGTGACATGTTTAAAATGGCCAGAGATTCATATGATTAAAAAATTATTATTATTATCATTTTTTTTCTTATATTCCTTTTCATAGGTAATGAATTGTAACATGAATGGACCGGATAATGTCGTATCAATTGCATTAAATGATGATATAAATATTAGGCTTCTTTCAACCATGTCATTCATAATTATATATTGTTTGTTAGATGATTAAAAACATATTTTATTGTATATATATTTTCTTCTTCTGCCTTTATGTAAATTCAAATGTATTAACTATAATGATCTTCAACCAGTTTGGTTAATAAATTATCAATTCAATTCAATTATTGAAATTTCTACCAAAAATAATTCTAAACATCAAAATTAATCCTATTACAAATCGTACAACTTTTTTCAGACTTATATATAGCAACTCAACTATAAAGCATACAATTGAAACCGCACAGGCAAAAAGCCACAAAATAAATCCAAAACTCAAACTTTCAATTGTCATAACTTTTGGAACTTTTGTTAAAGATTTTTTAAAATCCAATTCTTCATAAAGTCGCAACAAGTGCTTGATGATTCCCATCGGTGTTTTTTGATTAGTCATCTATCATCTAAATTTCGTCTTTTTTTAAAAATTAATGTTGTAAGTCCTTGGGCGTAGCCAGGGGGGGGGGGCAAGGGAGCCCGGCCCCCCTCTCTGAAAAATAAAATTCCATACAAAAATTGGAAAAATTTTCTGCGGTCTCACTTCACTCGACCGCTATAATAACTACTATTAAAAACTTTATAATTTTAGAGAAAGAATAAAAAATTAAAAGCAAAGTTATTTTTTTGAAGCCCCCCCCCCTCCTCCTCTAAAAAATATGTCTGGCTTCACCTCTGTGTAAAACAGATGATCAAATCAGTAGGGGGACGTTCACTTAGTACAGTGTTGTTCAAACTGTGTGCCGCGGCATACTGGTGTGCCGTAGAAGATGTCTAGGGGTGCCGCGGAAAAATTTTGAAAATCCCAAAAATAGTCTCTTTTTCAAAAATTTTCAAATTTTCATACATTTTTATCGAAAAAACTGAAAAAAACTTATTTTTAGTATCGAAATATCGATAATTTATTAAAATATTTTTGATTTATTTGATCAAGGATAAACTCTTTTTTGTAATTGTTACTATTTTTAACTAAATTAAAATTATAAGTGTGCCGTAGAAAAATTTTCGTGTGCCCTGAAAAAAAATTTTGAGTCAAGGTGTGCCGTGGCCCAAAATAGTTTGGACAACACTAAGTCTTAGTACGTAACGCAAAAAACACGAATTTTTTTTGACCCCCTCTCTGCCCTTGTTACGTTTTGAGACCCCCTCCCACTTAAAAAGCAAACGTACTAAGTGAACGATCCCTGGGTGGTTATAAACTAATAATGGCCAACCGGTGTGTCGCGGCACACTAGTGTAGCGAAACAAATTCAAAAAGGACCAAAGTACCACGAACCGTGTCAAGCGTGCGGTTTTGATCATGAATTACTCAAAAAGTGTGCCGCGGCACCAAAAATGGTTGATCACCACTGTAATTTAAACCAATCAGGCAATGGCATAGCCAGAAGAATATTTTCATCCATGGAAAAAATCAAAATCGCAGTGAGAACACGGCTCAAAATTTTCCCACGGGTGAAAATATCTTCCTGGCTACTCTACTGCAATCAGGTGTCGGTTTCTGGGGCTTTTCTTTTTTGTCTTAGGGTATGATGCAAGTAAAGTGTTAACACTAGGGCAGAGTTAATAAAAAGTGCCTGAGTTTTGGCACTGCCTTTGATCTAGCAGAGTTTTTGCCTTTGCAAAGGCACGAAAAAATTGTCATTTCCAAGATCAATGCTTTTGCCTTTGGGGCCGTTCACTTAGTATATTCGCTTTTTATGGGGGAGAGGGGGGGGGGGGTCTAAGATTTTGTAACAGATTAAAACAAATGAATTTTTATGCAAAAAACGTAACGAGGGGGAAGAGGGGCCTAAAAAGTCATTTTTTTTTTTGCGTAACGTATTTTGTGAACGGACTTCATCGTTCGACTTGCATCGCGAAACACCGACTAAACAATCATCAATGAAAGCAAAATGAATCAATTAAAGCAAATTTAGGATAATAAAGACCATTAAAGTGTCTGACACCCTAAAAATTACAGCTCAACATGTATCTTAACTTTGTACATAATTATATTCTAAATTTAATAAATAAAGTTTAATTAAAAAAAAAAAAAGCTTTGTTTACGGCCCCTTTGCAATCATTAAATTTGAAAATTTTTAAGTTTTATCAATTTTTGGAATTTTTTGGTAATTTTCTTTTTCTTCAAAGGTAAAGATTCAAAGGCACCACGACAAAGCTTTGCCTTTGCAAGGCACATCAAAGGCAAAGGCAATTTTTTTTTGTGCCTTTGATATCAAGTTGCATACACATTGGCCCACCTTTTCAAAGGCATAAACTCTGCCTTATGGTTTATCTTTATTCATATATCTTAAGGTAAATGCTCTTAAGTGGTAAGTATTGTTTATCCTAGAGTAAATTTAATGAACTAAATTCAAGAGGAAATTAAACTCTGTGTAAGTATAACCAGCAAATTTTCAGATAAGATATAATATTTCAAGGATAAAGTTTATAGTAAATTTAAACGAATACACTTTGAGGATATTTTAATAATCAAAAAAATGGTTCCAAATTAGCAAAATGCATTTTTCAGCATAAAAACGTAGTCCAATGTCCAACGATGAGTGTAAGCTGCCATGACAAGTTGAAGGCACTGCGATTCCTATCGAAGACGAGTCTTTAGAAGCAGGTGCAGGTTTGTATAGTATACTTCCAGTGTACAACCCATACCCTAAGGATACAACCTAGGATCTACTCAAGAAACCATCCTCAGAACGAACAGACAAATAATGGAATATGCATGCATTATATTTTACGAATAAGAAGTCGTTCCACTTAGTACGTTCACTTTTTAGGGGGAGAGGAGGGTTGGGTCTAGGAATTTGTAACAGTTTGAACGAAAGATAAATTTTTTATGCAAAAATTGTAACAAGAGGGGGGGCGAGGGGGGTTCTAAATAACTTTTGTCATCGGTTTACGTAATGAACTAAATTATCGGCGTCTAACCTTTAGTTTGAGAAACACTAGCTCATATAATTTAAAAATATATTTTAATTATTATAAAATAAAGTTTTAAAAAATTTATTTTATTTTATCGAATAAGTTTGCAATAATTATGGAATGGAAAATAAAACGAGAATGAAGAAAATTATTTAATTGAGGATAATTTGAAAAGAAAAAATGTTGTTTGACTCCGGAAACACCCCTGACATTTATCCAAAAATATACATAAAGAGTCCACCCCAAACCCCTCCAAATACTTCTTTAATTTTAAATAATTAAAAAACACGACTTACGTAGAAAGTCAATAGCTTCCGCGTTCGACTATCGGGTCAGCAAAGCTTCGCTTTGCATTAGTTTGAAGATTAGGATTCCATCGGGTCAGCAAAGCTTCGCTTTGCATAAGATTGAAAATTAAGTCTCGATCGGGTCAGCAAAGCTTCGCTTTGCATTAGTTTGAAGATTAGGATTCGATCGGGTCAGCAAAGCTTCGCTTTGCATTAGTTTGAAGATTAGGATTCGATCGGGTCAGCAAAGCTTCGCTTTGCATAAGATTGAAGATTAGGATTCGATCGGGTCGCAGATTTAATTTTTTCTTATATTCTTATTTTTTGTTAATTTTACACATTTTAAACTATTTTAATGAAATTTTGATTGAATTTAGATAAATCTGAGACTTTAATTTCATTGTAAATTTTTCAAACCAACTACTCGGATTAAATTTAATTTGAACGCTTAAACCACTAAATCAAGCTCGATTTGTCAAGAAATGTCCAAAAACGTTAAAGTATGTCAAAATATGTCAAAAATGATCAATTCTTAACCAAAAATCTCAAATCAATCGAGTTGGATTAAAATTAAACTTACTGATTTATTAAAATATTAATTAAATCCAACTGCTATCAATCAAAGCTCAAAATAATTTTTTTCTTCAATTTTAGCTTTATTTAGCTATTTTTTAGTCATTTCTAACTATTTTGTAAAAATTTTGAGTGAAAAAAATAAAATTGGTTAAATTTCGAAATTTTAATCCTCACATGGATTAAAATTGAGTTGGGATTAACTCTTAGATGGCTCAATTCGCCTAAAATTTCAAATTTTTGAAAAACTGTTTATTTCATAAAATTTTCCTATTTTTTACCTTCAATTTGATATATAATTCATAAAAAAAGTTTTTGAAAAAAATTTTGAATGAGGGGGTTTTGTGTTAAATCGATGGATTTAAATTTAAGCCAGTTGGATTAAACTCATTTTATGCTCGTTCTCGAAAACAAGGAAGTTTCACGAGTTCCGCCTAAATTTCCCACCTACTAGACCTCCGTAGCTTTCCAACGATGTATAATTCATTATGTTCAATGTTGACCTGTGAGCTGTAGGTTAGGTGACAAAATTTTCGAAGTGTAACTAATAGGAAAGGATTAAAATTAATCCGACGGATTTAAACTTTCAACTAATTTTCCTGACTCACAGTTTAATCAAAGTAGGTCATGTTTGGTATCGTTGGAAAGGTAATTTTAAGGGCTATTTTATAAAAAATATTTCATCCCAAATCTCCTCCACCCATGACCACCAGACCAACCACAAAGTTAATCCCACTTTAAATAATCTCATACATGTTCTGCTGGTTCAGGATGAGATTCTGAAATTTGGTTTTTTGTGCCAAAAAATTCTAAAAAATATTTTAAACATTTAAAGTACCAGAAATTTTCCGTTTTAGTGCTGTTAAAAAAAGTTATAGCAAAAATGAGTTTTGTATGGGTTTTGTATGGAAACATTGTAAGTGGCACCACGGGTGTAAAATAAAATTTCGCGGATTCCGCCTAAATTTCCCACCTACTAGACCAAAATACCTAAATTTTGAGATATGAATCAATACCTCTCGACCAGATAGGTAAGCTGTAGGTTAAGTGACAAAATTTTAAAAGTGTATTAAAACAGCTTCCGAGCTTGCGCGGAAGCTAAAATTCATTTTTATAAACTATTTAATAGCTTTTTATTAAGACTGAAATAATTATGGAATGAATTAGCAACAAAATTAATTGATCGACTAATTATGAATAAAATAATTTGAAACCCAACACTTCTCAATACGTAACGGTTTTCCTTATTTTAGTACAAAATTTGAAATAAGGATTTTTAGTACGCCTTATTTTAGTACAACTTGTCCGTTAAATCTTTATAAGTGAAATTCGATAAAATCTTAATTTCTGCTTATTAAAGTAATGTAACAATTGATTTTTCCGATAGAAAATCTATTTCGCTATTAAATAAGCCTATTTAAAATGTACCAACTATTAGGAAAATTAATTAAATTAACAGAATTAAAATTTATTTTATTATCATGGTGTGTGTGTACACTTGTATTAGTAATGTTAGCAAATGAACCAATCAGAATTGATTTGCGATTTTAACTCAATATTTGAGTTTTTCAAAGAATATTTTAAGCTTGAATTGATAGAATTCTTTTAAAACTTTTTAAATAAGCCTATATGGAAATGGAAAATAATACATTTATTCTAAAAATGACATATCCAAAATTTGCATTGCATTTGTGTTAGTGTAAATTTTTCGTACACATACAGCATTCAAATTCAAATTTTTGTACGAAATAACGGACAATATCTCTATCGAGAAGTGTTGGAATAAAACATATGAATAGATTAATCGAACATAATCAATAAAATTTGATGTGATTTTCAACTCAAAAAAAAAAAAATATTTTTAATACTTTTTTAACAGGATTTTTTTTTTCTTCTAAATTTCATCAAAATTAAACAAAATTTAATTTTTAAATAGCGCAGGACGAAATTTTATTTTTTTCAGCATCAAAATTTCAACTTTACTTTGGTTTTGGTAATTTTGCAATTCTGGCTTAATTGCATAAATGTGCTCTAAAACTTCCATAAATGTATGCCTTTTCTTTGTATTGTGTTTGTATAGGCACACGATGCATTTTCATCGGAATTGTCTAGTTCTAGTATCGGCGTCGCTGACGTCGATTTTGGCAGCTTAGTCAAGACACATTTTGATACTGATAAATTAGGAGCATGTCAAGACATGTGTTTCACGTGCACTTGATCAAGACACATTTTAGTACTTTAAAGTACTGTAGTCAAGACACACATTTTTAGTTAATTTCAACCAAGGATTAACATTTTACAGTATTTAGCCAAGACATAATATTTTTAATGGAGATAAAAATATATTTTATTGCGTGAAAAATCTTCAGAAGAAGAATCTCACACAACGCTTGCAGCAATCAGAACCGAAAGCTAATAATACATCTTTTTAAAAAAAGTAAAAATAATAAACATATTTTTTACAATTATTGATTAGTAACAGAAAAGATGTATGACGTCATCAGTGGAATTTAGTTCAGTTTGGAATAAAAAATTCCATGACAATTCACTTAAATTGTCAAATTTCTTCAGCATATAGCAAAAAAAGTTGAATCAGAATTTAACACTAAAAAAAAGTCGATCCTAAAAGCTCAAAACCTGAAAAAGTCATGATCATCTCTCAAATTTATTTTCCAAACTCTTTTTTTCTGTTTCTCAGCAGCCGCATCTATAATTTTTCGCAAAGTCTGAATTTTTTTTCAGATCATCATTCTAAGTCTGCGTTCAGCTCTCCGCGCGATCAGTTTGGAAAACCTAAGAAAAGAAAAATTATTTTTGTACCGGTGATCAAGAAAAAAGAAGAAAGAAGAAAAAGTTTATTATTGTGGCCTTGAATGTGTTTTGACTCATTTTGATGATTAAACAACGAAAAATTGTGAAAATTATTTAAATATTTGTGATTAAAAAGTCAAGAAAAAAGTTGATTAAAAATATCAAAAGTGAATTTAATTAAATAACCAAGGTTGATAAATTTTAGAAAAAAAGCTAAAATATTTACAAACTAATAAGAAAAAGCAAAATTTAAGAATTTTTGGAAAGATAAAGCAACTTAAGCAATTGATGATGAATATTTTGTGGTTTGATGACTCATTCGATGAATAACTAAAAGTTATCCACAATTATAGACGAGATTGACGTTATATGTTCGCAATTTAATTATGGTGAGTTATTTTTAATTTATTTTGTAGATTTTTTTGTCACTTTATTAGAAAAATTATAAAAATTAAAAAATCAACTTAAAAGTTGCGGTTTTTAAAATTTTAATAATTTTTATTTGAATTAAAATTTTTTAAAAAAATTAAAAAATGATTTTTTGAATTAAAAATTTTTGATTTATGACAATTCTTAGCTTTATTTTTTTGACATTCAGAATGTCAATTAAATTAATCCTCAAATAATATTGAATCCTTAACAGGATTTAGGCACAAAAACTTTTAAAATCTTTGCAATTATTGACAAAATCTTGCATGAATTAATTAAATTCAAATAAATTCCAAGTTCCTCATGAATTCTAATCCAGTTTATAGATTAATAATGAGAAGAATTCATTGAATAACTTTTTTTATCAAAAAACTTTTTTACTTATAAGAAAATGTCGACGATTTGTTTACAATGTTGTGACTTAAATGCTGTGAATGTTTCAATGTTTTGTGTTTCATATGTTTGTTGGCGATCTTGTTGCCATAATGTTCCTGTTAAATGTTTGAGTGAGTGATGCTGTGTGTCTAAATACTTTAGGAGGCAACTGAAAAGTTTTTTTTTGGCTCTCATTTCTTCTTCAGCATTGGTAAGAAAAATTCAAGAATTCAAAAAAAGCTTTCGAGCTTTTAAGCTTTTAAGTCTATTGTCATGAAAAATTATGACAGGAATTAAAAAAATAATAAAAATGTTGACTGATTAGCATAAATCTTTGTAGCGCTTTTCATGTGTTTGTCCGTTCGTCTGTCTGGCTGTCTTTTTACCTTTTCTTCATGATTATTTTTTTTTGATTCAGCTTTTTGTTAAATTGTATGGCATGTCTGTATATGATGATTTATGGACTGGCAATTTGCTTATTTATATTTGCTCGGGATTTTCTTGATTTTTATGTAGATTTGCCGTGTCCTGTAAAAAGCTTAAAATTATATGGTTTAAAAAATAAGAATAATTTTCATTTTAAATAAATTTCATAAAATATAATTTAAATTGTGGTGATCATCTGCGAGTTTTTACAACGGACAATCTCGCATTTTTAAAGACTGACTTTTTCCCGTAATTGCAAATTTGTTCTTATTTTCAAAATTTCATACAAAAATTAATTTTTTATGGAAATTTTTTTAAATTTAAATTTTATGTTTCTTTTTTTATAACTTTTTGTGAAAAATTATCAATTTATCGACAATTTCTCCTCAGGTTTAATAATAATAATAATAATAGTAATTTATTACCGATAATACAAAAATTAAATCTTGAAGTAACAGTGAGTTTTTAGGTAAAAAATTTCAACAGTACAAATAAGCAATTGATCAATTATGGACATAGAGGCATCAAGTTTATTATTATGGACAAAAATCCAAACCGCTAAGTTTATTATTATGGTGTAAATTCTAAGCGCTAGTCGCATCGCAGCACTTTTTCTTCGACGCCATTCAGCTAAAAAGCACCCTCGAGAAGGTGGAACTTTGTGACTGATATTAGGCGCATGCATGTGGTCTTTGATTTCCACTTTGCAGCTTCCCTCATTGCTCATGTATCCACTTAATCAGCCTAGTGAACATTGAGGGTTCCGAGATCTATCGATACGCTGGCTATATAGTCCTTACGCGACATGCACTTAAGAGCACCTTAAAGTCAGGTGTAAGGATAAACCTTTTACCTCAAAAATGACTAGTCACGTTTAAGCTTTTTTGATGTGGTTTTTGATTTAACTTTTTTAATTTTTTTTTTACTGGATCTCATTTTATGGCTAAGAATGATAACTGGATCTCATTTAATTGCAATAAATGTTTACTATATCTTATTTATTGATCATGAATGATTGCTGGCTTTTAAGATTTGTGTTTTTTTAGGAAAATGTGCTTTCATCGGTCACGAGTGACCAATTCGTAGGTCGTCGGTGATAAAGCAGTTGATATGGTTTTTGCCTCAAGCTTCTTACTGCAACTTCTGTTAGCTTCTTCTATTGTTGTTCTGCCTTCTTCTCTACAGTCATACGCAAAGTGATTTTCATTCGTCCAGCAATCCATTTTCCTTTTACATTCCAAAATATTGATTGACTCGCAACTTCTGATTCAAGTTACCTTAAATTGTGGTCGATTCATTCCAATTTTTATTCTTTTAATCTCGATGACTTGTTGTCTTGTCATTTTGTATCAGAGTTGGAATCGTCTGATTTGGCGTCGGACGTTTTTGGTGTTTTGCCAACTCTGTCTTGTATACAACACAGAATTAATGCCACAAATCTTCCGCAGACATCTAACTTGAAGATAATTAGTAAGTGACTTTGTAACTTTCCAATTTTTACATCACTCTTAAATATAAGTGTCTTATACATCTCCAATTTGGCTCATCTTGAGATTCTTTTGGAAGTAAGTAGATGTCTAATTGAAAAATATGCACGCTGTTCAGTCAAAATCCTTTGCTTAATCTCCAATGTAGTGTCATAATTGTTGCTGATGATAGATTCAAGATAAACAAATTCATCCACTACCTCAAACTTCTTATCACCAATTGACAAGTGTGTGCCTATAAGACTCTTAGTCCTCTCAGATGCAGCGGTCATAAGAAGCTTTGTCTTGTCAACTGCAGTTCACCTGCAGCCCGATCTTGTTAGCTTCCCTTTCCATTTTGGAGTAAGCGTTGGTAATTGACCTGATGTTTCTTTCAACAATGTCCACATCGTCAGGAAAAACAAGCTACTGAATTGACTTTGTAAAAATTGTTCCATTACGTTCAAGTCCAGCTCTCCTGAATACTCCTTCAAGTGCGATGTTAAAAAGCTTAGTTGACAGCTCATCACCCTGCCTTAAGCCTATCCTGCATTTAAACATACTCGATGTTGCATCCTGGAACTTCACACAGTACATGACCTTAGACAGTGTTGCTTTTAGCAACCTGATTAGATTATGTGGAAAGTGAAACTCTGCCATGATGCTCCACAGCCCATCTTGATCAATTGAGTCGTATGCTGCACGAAAATCGATAAAGAGATGATGTGTCTCAATATTCATCTCATAGCTCTTCAGAACTATTTGTCTGATGCTGAATATTTGATCAGATTTCTGCATCCTAAACCCTGAATTGTATTCATTTAGAAAGTCTTCTGTTAAAGGCTCAAGTCAAGGAGAGAATTTTTTCTCATGACTCTATAATAAGGGGCATTTCCATGAAGACACAATCTTGGATACAATCATGGAAAAACGCAAGCTGTATAACTAATTCATATTAATTTTCATTCTTAGGGTACAAATATCAGCAAAGCTAATCCTCTAAAACCACCTGAAGTACATCCAATAATAACTGAAACATTCAAAGTTAAAACACAAGCTGATGCATTGAAGCTTCTCAACAAGCCAGTCACAGATCAAGCATTTAAAGTTCTCAAAATATACATCAACATTAAGGATGACTTTGATGGACTTGCCACAATAAATTTAAAAGAACTTCGAGAAAAATTCAAAAATCAGGCATTCGCGATCTTCATAACTGCAACTGGAAGTAATGGCACAAGATTTCACATTTATTGGAAGTCAAAAGACAGTCGAAAAGTTTTGTCACTTAAACCTTACAAAGATTGCTTTTCTGAGCCTGACAAGGATCTTTGTCAATTTGTTGTTAACTTCCTGACTAACTGTCTTCAAAATGGACATTCAGGTGAGTCAAGGCTGACTTTCTAGTAACTCAAATGACTAACTTTTGATTTAATTTTGTAGGAATTCAATCAAGTTTGGACATTTGGTCCACAAATCATCAAATTGAGCTTCATAACCTTGTTGATTCCCGAAACTACAACTTGCTGCTCTTAGCTTCTGAATCTGGAAATGCCAAACTAGTCGAAGCATTTCTTAAAGACGGAATCGAACCACGAATAAATTTAGAAAAAGAACAAGTTACTGCGCAAGGTCTGGCATGGCAAGGAAGTCATTCAGATGTTTTATTAAAATTGTGTCAAGCAAATTTGCCATTTCCATCCCCAATTGACATCAACAGATGTTCTGCGGAACTAAAAAGCTTCATTGAGACATGCCAGGAATTTCACAAAATGATCCAGGAAAAAAATAAGAACAGACTTGATGAAATCCTGAGACAGAATCCAAAATTGCAATACTTTTATGATTTATCAAACAATTCAGCATTAAAAGCTGCACTGGAGCAGAAGTCATTCGACATGTATGAGTTCCTGATTTCCAAAAATCTACAATTTGGTCCAAATGAAGACCCAAATGAGATTTGGAAAAATTTTGAAGCAAAAGAAAAACGAAAATTGCGTGAAATTCACCTGAAATATTCAAAGAACATCGAAGAGAAGCACATCAATGTCCTCATGTCCAATACTTTCCTAAGTCATGATGATCCAGATGAAGATGCCAAAAGGAAATTGATTCTGCGAGCTTATCGAACACTTAATGCTGATCCACGACTTAAGATCATCCTCAGAATTGTCGCAGCAACAAAAATCTTTAAAATCGTCTTCGACTTCCAACGTGACTCAACAGATAGAATTGATCCAACAACCGACTCGGACACTGGAGGAATTTGTTATTTCACAGGCAGAATCATTGTCGGTGCCAAGAAGTTGCTCAATCCAGAGACAGAAAATGAAGCATTTGGTGTTCTGGTCCATGAACTTTGTCATTATGCCATGGTTGCTGTGTACCAGAATAAAGCACGTCCATACACAGCTAGTGATCAACAAGCTAAAGAAGAATTTGACAGAATTGTCGAAAGATGCAAAGAGAATGCAGAAGATGAGGAAATAATTGATTTAGTCTACAAATGTTATGCAGAAGCATCATTTCCAGTTGAGTTGATTGTTCGTCCAGCACACCTGATTGCATTTTACAGCAAGGTACCGGAGTTTTTGGCGGGAGTAATTGAAAGTTTTAATGAACTTTTTAATTATTACATAAATGTTGTGATTCCTGCAATGGAACAAGCACTGCCAGAGATTGAAGGTAGGTTAGTCTATAAGCCAACTCATAATTATGCCAAGTTGTCCGATCAGGACAAGGAAGAAGTCCAAAATGCTATTGTTAAGTATAAAAATGTAGAAATTAAATTTGTTGAATTATTTCCTGAAAATTCTGATATTTTTGAGCTTTTAACTTCCGATCACATTTCATTAATGCTTGCTAGTAAGGTTCTGAATTTTGATGATGCACAGTTTCGGTATTTAGAGGAACAGATTAACTTGAAGTGGGAAAATTTGGCGGAAAAATTAAAAGAAAAATTTTTGGCTTCAAATTTAAATTTTCAAGGTCAAATTATCAAGTTTAATGATTTATTTGAGTCATGTCCAGTAGCTTTTAATGCTTTGACTTCTCAGCAGATTGTTAATGTTTTGAGTGGGAAAGAACTTAAAATTGGGGAAAAATTCGAGTCCGAAAATAAATTTTATGTTGAGCGAAAATTCATTCATGAAGATGCAAAATTGATACGATTTGAGCATCAATATGGACATGATTATGTTGATAATTATGAGACTCGTGATGAACATGTCGAAAATAGAACAAAAAATAAAAGTTTTCAAGAATTTCATGAAGAATTTCTCAAAAAAGATTTCAATGAAATTTCACAAATTTTTGAAAAAATTCAACAAAATTCTGATTTCAAATCTCTATTTACTAATTTAAATCACGAAATATTTAATTTCTTGCACAAAACTTCCACAACAACAGTCGAAGAAGCTCAAAAAGAGAAAATTTTGATTTTATCATCCGAAGCAGGCGCAGGCAAAACTGTCACTTTTGAGAAGCTTGCGCAAGAAATAAAACCAAAATTTCCAACTTTTTGGGTTTCGTACATCGACTTGCCAAAGTTCACAAACTTGTATAAATCAGGCACAACTGCTGAAGATTTATTGAAGCAAATTTTGAGGTTAAGTTCAGAAAAAAATGAATTTGAGGTCAAAATTTTTGAAGAAAGCTTCAAGTCAGGCAATTTGGTTCTTTTGTGGAACGCATTTGATGAAATTTCACCAACTTTTAATGAATTTGTCCTTAATGTCTTTAAATTCATTCGCGATACTTCCAAAAATGTCCAATTTGTATGCACAAGGCCTTTATATTCTAATCAGTTGAATAAGGCATTTAAAGTTAGAACTTGGCAGTTGGTGCCGTTTAATGAGGAAGATAAAAATGAATTTTTGAGGGAATTTTTTAAATTTGAAAATGTTCCGAGCGCGAAAATTGAGAAAAATATTAAAAAAGTTGAGAAAATTGTGAAAAAATTGCAATATCATAATAGAATTGCTTACAACTTTGAAACTCCTTTGATGCTTCGATTAATCGCGGAAATTCATGAAAATAAAAATCTTTTTGAATCCGCGAATATTTTTGGGATTTTTTTAGCTTTTGTGGAAAAGAAAATTGAAATTTGGTTGGAAAAAAGTAAAAGTACATTCAGCATTGCCAGAAAATTGCTTCTTGGCGGTTCTTTGAAAATAATTTTACAGCAATTTGCGTTGTTGAATGAACTTAATTTATTTTCATCCACAACTTTGGGTTTAAAATTGAGAAAATTGCAAATAATGCAAAAAGAAATTCCAAAAGATTTTCCAATTGAAGAAATTTCTCAACTTGGAATTTTATTTCTTAACGGAAAAAAAAATTTTCAATTTTCTCACAAAACTTTGCCAGAATTTTTCGTTGCGTTTTATTTTATTGAAAATATTTTTGATGTTGACGGAGATGTGAACAGCGACGAAGCTGAATTGAGACTTGAATTATTTTTTCATTTGACACAACAGTATGGAGACGTTCAGCAAATAATCACAGACTTTATGTCCTCGTACCTTCAAGCACGGCCACAAAAATCCAAAAAATTTAATCCAACAATTTCAAAACTTTTAAGAACAAAATTTAAGAATTTTTTTATTCGATTTTTGGACACAAATTACCCAAAAGTTTTTGACTTTTTATTTGAATTTTTCAAACCTGATCACGACTTGCTTGTTGACTTGCTGCATGTCCATGAACCAGAAACATTTTTCACAGCAATTTTCAATCCAAATCACTTTGCGCTGTTCACAAATCCTGAAGACATCAAAAATTTGGCTCAAAATTCAGGTTTGACGGACGCGGAAATGCAAAAATTCCTGACTGGAAAAAATCAGAAAGGAAAAATTTTATTCGGAATTCATTTTTATGGTTTGTTGGGTGTCACTAAGTGCCATGATGACTTTAAGGATGAAATTGAGGAAGTTAAAGGCGCTTCTTTTTGGGAATTCTTTCCTAAGGTCAAAGACCAATTGACAGTTAAGGAACAAAAAGAACTTTTTGTGGCTGCGTTAAGTCCAAAAATTTATTTGTATTATGACAAAATGTTCAGCACTGCTGACTTTTCTGAATATGAAAAACTTTGGACAAATTTTGAAAATTTATTGACAAAAACTGAAATGCAAAATGCACTCGGAGATGCACTGCTGCTTTATTTTGAGATTTGTCCTGGTTGGTTTTCCGGCCATGAAAAAT
The DNA here is from genome assembly GCA_026123125.1 of Chironomus striatipennis. NCBI lineage: Eukaryota > Metazoa > Arthropoda > Insecta > Diptera > Chironomidae > Chironomus > Chironomus striatipennis. Next base: position 3,054,797 of record CM047391.1, on the reverse strand, counting down.
TCTTAAATTTGTTGATTAAAAAAGCAGAAAAGTTTTTGTCAAATTCGCAAATTTTTGAAATGTTTTTGTCCAAAAATATTTTGCATGAAGCTCATTGGGATGAAGAAAGTTTTGAGATTTTGTGGAACTTCCTCAACAATCACACAAATGAGGAAGAAAGAAAAAAAATTTTGCTTCAAGACGATTTTGATGACAAAAATTTTTATTTCTGGTTTTCAAGAAATGAATTAAAGGAAAGTTATTCGAGTTATAAATATCGATATTACTATTATGACTTTACACTATTCAAAATATTTCACAGAGCTTTCTTATTTCTTGATCCCGACACATTTGATTTTACAAAAGAAATTTACAAAAAATATTTCAAAAAATCAGAAATTCAGGAAATAATTTTAAATTCAAATGATTTTCTTTATTATGTTGTTGGATATGAAAATGAAGATCATTTCAAGAAATTTGCTTCATTTTTAGAAGAAATTTTTGAAGGAAATGAAAAAAAGTTGAAAGAATTTTTAGAACACAAAATTGAGCCAACAAATTTGTCAGTTTTTGAACTTGTTGAAGATTTTCGAGGTCTTCCTTGGTCTGAGCCAAGATGGTTCAATAATATTGAAACTCTTACGAAGCTTTGTGAAAAAATTTAATTGGGACCCAAAATTACTTCAGGATCGTTAATGCTTTAATCCAATTGCTTCAACACAAATTAAGAATTGTATAATTGTTAATTGTTTTTGAAATACCATTCTGGTAATAAATCATTATTATTATTATTAAGACCATTGGGATTATTTTGCTTTATTTTTGTATTTTTAGCTTTCTTCGCCTTGAAAATTGTTTTTTGTTCTAATTTGATATTTTTTTAAACTTTTAAACAATTTAATACAATCACTTTTTTACGGTACCATAACCTTTATCTGCTAGAGATTTTAAACATTTTTTTTTGTATTATTCAAGAAAAATTATAATTTTAAATAATTCCAAAATTCCTAGCATAAAAATTAGAGCTCTTATTAACCATTCTACGCATCATGATACCAAAAATACCCGTTTTTTATTTCACCATGTTCTCTACTATTTTTTAAGTAGATTCATTATTTGCAGGAGTTTTTAAAATTTAGTCTACAAATGATTACAAATATTATTATCAATGTCATTTCTCGGCCGCGATTTTTTTAAAAAGCAGATTTTACAATTTTAATTTAAAATATTTTTAATATTTTTTTATTTATCATATTCACACCGTTTCACGGCGTGAATATATTGTTTTTACTACACTCTCAAAAACCGTTTTTTGCGTTTTTCTCTTAAATTAAGCATTTTTACGCTTTATACCCTAATTACATAAAAGTTAGGCCTTGGAATTCTCTACAAAATGGCGCAAACCCCGTGAAAATTGGTTGCATTGTTTTCGAGAAAATCGCGAAAAACTGTTGATGTTAGCACTGCTTGGACTATAGTCGGCCAAATTCCGGGAAAACGGAAGCGAGTTAGGACTTCAAATATGGACCAAAATGTGTGTATTGGGCTCCGATGGTGCCACGAAACTTTTGGTAATGATTCATGCAGCGGTTTCGGAGAAATCAACGAAAAACTGAAAAATTATAGCCGATTATTGCATAACACTTTTCCGAAAAAACGTAGAATTTTACGTTACGTAAATTTTTCTTTACGTATACGTATTTTTTTACGTAAAGACATTTTTGTATGAAAATTTCAAGAAAATTTATTAATGATTGATAGTTGCTGAATATCTTTTTATAGTCATAATTTTATAGTTACTGGATCATACTTTATGCTTACTGGAACTGACTTTATGGCCATGAATGCTTATTGGATCTCACTTTATGGCCATGAATGCTTACTGGATCTCACTTTATGGCCATGAATGCTTACTGGATCTCATTTTATGGCCATAAATGTTACTGGATCTCACTTTATGGCCATGAATGCTTACTGGATCTTACTTTATGGCCATGATTGCTTACTGGATCTCATTTTATGGCCATGAATGCTTACTGGATCTAATTTTATGATCATGAATGCTTACTGGAGCTCACTTTATGGCCATGAATGCTTACTGGATCTCATTTTATGGCCATGAATGCTTACTGGATCTCATTTTATGGCCATGAATGCTTACTGGATCTAATTTTATGGCCATAAATCATTACTGGATCTTACTTTATGGCCATGAATGCTTACTGGATCTCATTTTATGGCCATGAATGCTTCCTGGATCTCACTTTATGGCCATTAATGGTTACTGGATCTCATTTTATGGCCATGAATGATTACTGGATCTTACTTTATGGAAATGAATGCTTACTGGATCTCATTTTATGGCCATGAAAACTTAGTAGAACTTATTTTTAAATCATTCTAATCTAACGAAAAGTTTAATAGATAAGAAAATCTTATCTTCTGAATAGACTGACCGTGGAGCAGCAACTGGAGCGAAACGGAAGTTGCAAAACTATCGAGACTGTAATCTATGGTAAAGTCTTATCTAACAAAGATAATCATACATAAAAGTCTGATCTATTGAATAGACTGACCGTGGAGCAGCAACTGGAGCGAAGCGGAAGTTGCAAAACTATCGAGACTGTAATCTATGGTAAAGTCTAATCTAACAAAGATAATCATACATGAAAGTCTGATCTATTGAATAGACTGACTGCGGAGCAGCAACTGGAGCGAAGCGGAAGTTGCAAAACTATCGAGACTGTAATCTATGGTAAAGTCTTATCTAACAAAGATAATCATACATCAAAGTCTGATCTATTGAATAGACTGACCGTGGAGCAGCAACTGGAGCGAAGCGGAAGTTGCAAAACTATCGAGACTGTAATCTATGATAAAATCTGATCTAACAAAAAGACCAACATATATGCTAAAGTCTTATCTAACAAAGATAATCATACATGAAAGTCTGATCTATTGAATTTACTGACCGCGGAGCAGCAACTGGAGCGAAGCGGAAGTTGCAAAACTATCGAAACTGTAATCTATGGTAAAGTCTAATCTAACAAAGATAATCATACATGAAAGTCTGATCTATTGAATTTACCGACCGCGGAGCAGCAACTGGAGCGAAGCGGAAGTTGCAAAACTATCGAGACTGTAATCTATGGTAAAGTCTTATCTAACAAAGATAATCATACATCAAAGTCTGATCTATTGAATTTACTGACCGCGGATCAGCAACTGGAGCGAAGCGGAAATTGCAAAACTATCGATACTGTAATCTATGATAAAATCTGATCTAACAAAAAGACCAACATATATGCTAAAGTCTTATCTAACAAAGATAATCATACATGAAAGTCTGATCTATTGAATTTACTGACCGCGGAGCAGCAACTGGAGCGAAGCGGAAGTTGCAAAACTATCGAAACTGTAATCTATGGTAAAGTCTAATCTAACAAAGATAATCATACATGAAAGTCTGATCTATTGAATAGACTGACTGCGGAGCAGCAACTGGAGCGAAGCGGAAGTTGCAAAACTATCGAGACTGTAATCTATGGTAAAGTCTTATCTAACAAAGATAATCATACATCAAAGTCTGATCTATTGAATAGACTGACCGTGGAGCAGCAACTGGAGCGAAGCGGAAGTTGCAAAACTATCGAGACTGTAATCTATGATAAAATCTGATCTAACAAAAAGACCAACATATATGCTAAAGTCTTATCTAACAAAGATAATCATACATGAAAGTCTGATCTATTGAATTTACTGACCGCGGAGCAGCAACTGGAGCGAAGCGGAAGTTGCAAAACTATCGAAACTGTAATCTATGGTAAAGTCTAATCTAACAAAGATAATCATACATGAAAGTCTGATCTATTGAATTTACCGACCGCGGAGCAGCAACTGGAGCGAAGCGGAAGTTGCAAAACTATCGAGACTGTAATCTATGGTAAAGTCTTATCTAACAAAGATAATCATACATCAAAGTCTGATCTATTGAATTTACTGACCGCGGATCAGCAACTGGAGCGAAGCGGAAGTTGCAAAACTATCGATACTGTAATCTATGATAAAATCTGATCTAACAAAAAGACCAACATATATGCTAAAGTCTTATCTAACAAAGATAATCATACATGAAAGTCTGATCTATTGAATTTACTGACCGCGGAGCAGCAACTGGAGCGAAGCGGAAGTTGCAAAACTATCGAAACTGTAATCTATGGTAAAGTCTTATCTAACAAAGATAATCATACATGAAAGTCTGATCTATTGAATTTACTGACCGCGGAGCAGCAACTGGAGCGAAGCGGAAGTTGCAAAACTATCGAGATTGTAATCTATGGTAAAGTCTTATCTAACAAAGATAATCATACATGAAAGTCTGATCTATTGAATTTACTGACCGCGGAGCAGCAACTGGAGCGAAGCGGAAGTTGCAAAACTATCGAGACTGTAATCTATGGTAAAGTCTAATCTAACAAAGATAATCATACATGAAAGTCTGATCTATTGAATTTACTGACCGCGGAGCAGCAACTGGAGCGAAGCGGAAGTTGCAAAACTATCGAGACTGTAATCTATGGTAAAGCCTAATCTAACAAAGATAATCATACATGAAAGTCTGATCTATTGAATTTACTGACCGCGGAGCAGCAACTGGAGCGAAGCGGAAGTTGCAAAACTATCGAGACTGTAATCTATGGTAAAGTCTTATCAAACAAAGATAATCATACATCAAAGTCTGATCTATTGAATTTACTGACCGCGGAGCAGCAACTGGAGCGAAGCGGAAATTGCAAAACTATCGAGACTGTAATCTATGATAAAATCTGATCTAACAAAAAGACCAACATATATGCTAAAGTCTTATCAAACAAAGATAATCATACATAAAAGTCTGATCTATTGAATAGACTGACCGTGGAGCAGCAACTGGAGCGAAGCGGAAGTTGCAAAACTATCGAGACTGTAATCTATGATAAAATCTGATCTAACAAATAGACCAACATATATGCTAAAGTCTTATCTAACAAAGATAATCATACATGAAAGTCTAATCTATTGAATTTACTGACCGCGGAGCAGCAACTGGAGCGAAGCGGAAGTTGTAAAACTATCGAGACTGTAATCTATGGTAAAGTCTTATCTAACAAAGATAATCATACATAAAAGTCTAATCTTTTGAATTTACTGACCGCGGAGCAGCAACTGGAGCGAAGCGGAAGTTGCAAAACTATCGAGACTGTAATCTATGATAAAATCTGATCTAACAAAAAGACCAACATATATGCTAAAGTCTTATCTAACAAAGATAATCATACATGAAAGTCTAATCTATTGAATTTACTGACCGCGGAGCAGCAACTGGAGCGAAGCGGAAGTTGCAAAACTATCGAGACTGTAATCTATGGTAAAGTCTAATCTAACAAAGATAATCATACATCAAAGTCTGATCTATTGAATTTACTGGATCGCGGAGCAACAACTGGCCTGGAGCGAAGCGGAAGTTGCAAAACTATCGAGACTGTAATCTATGGTAAAGTCTAGTCTAGCAAAAATAATCATACATGAAAGTCTGATCTATTGAATTTACTGACCGCGGAGCAGCAACTGGAGCGAAGCGGAAGTTGCAAAACTATCGAGACTGTAATCTATTGTAAAGTCTTATCTAACAAAGATAATCATACATCAAAGTCTGATCTATTGAATTTACTGACCGTGGAGCAGCAACTGGAGCGAAGCGGAAATTGCAAAACTATCGATACTGTAATCTATGATAAAATCTGATCTAACAAAAAGACCAACATATATGCTAAAGTCTTATCTAACAAAGATAATCATACATGAAAGTCTAATCTATTGAATTTACTGACCGCGGAGCAGCAACTGGAGCGAAGCGGAAGTTGCAAAACTATCGAGACTGTAATCTATGGTAAAGTCTAATCTAACAAAGATAATCATACATGAAAGTCTGATCTATTGAATTTACTGACCGCGGAGCAGCAACTGGAGCGAAGCGGAAGTTGCAAAACTATCGAGACTGTAATCTATGGTAAAGTCTAGTCTAGCAAAATAATCATACATGAAAGTCTGATCTATTGAATTTACTGACCGCGGAGCAGCAACTGGAGCGAAGCGGAAGTTGCAAAACTATCGAGACTGTAATCTATGGTAAAGTCTTATCTAACAAAGATAATCATACATAAAAGTCTGATCTATTGAATTTACTGACCGTGGAGCAGCAACTGGAGCGAAGCGGAAGTTGCAAAACTATCGAGACTGTAATCTATGATAAAATCTGATCTAACAAAAAGACCAACATATATGCTAAAGTCTTATCTAACAAAGATAATCATACATGAAAGTCTGATCTATTGAATTTACTGACCGCGGAGCAGCAACTGGAGCGAAGCGGAAGTTGCAAAACTATCGAGACTGTAATATATGGTAAAGTCTAGTCTAACAAAGATAATCATACATGAAAGTCTGATCTATTGAATTTACTGACCGCGGAGCAGCAACTGGAGCGAAGCGGAAGTTGCAAAACTATCGAGACTGTAATCTATGGTAAAGTCTAATCTAACAAAGATAATCATACATAAAAGTCTGATCTATTGAATAGACTGACTGCGGAGCAGCAACTGGAGCGAAGCGGAAGTTGCAAAACTATCGAGACTGTAATCTATGGTAAAGTCTTATCAAACAAAGATAATCATACATAAAAGTCTGATCTATTGAATAGACTGACCGTGGAGCAGCAACTGGAGCGAAGCGGAAGTTGCAAAACTATCGAGACTGTAATCTATGATAGTCTTATCTAACAAAGATAATCATACATAAAAGTCTGATCTATTGAATAGACTGACCGCGGAGCAGCAACTGGAGCGAAGCGGAAGTTGCAAAACTATCGAGACTGTAATCTATGATAAAGTCTGATCTAACAAAAAGACCAACATATATGATAAAGTCTTATCTAACAAAGATAATCATACATAAAAGTCTGATCTGTTGAATTTACTGAAAAAATTTTAAAAATTTTTGCTCTAATCTTCTGTTTTTATCAGTTTTATAACGCAGAAAAGATATTTTCGAATTAATCAGCGTCGTTTGGAAACGGTGTGAATATCTCCATGAAGCGTGATCCGCTTCATAACTAGTTTAAATATAAAATTATGCTTTATGCAGCCTGAAACAGTTTAAGTACTTTTCGAACTGCTTTTCCTCAATTAAATGGTAACCGAAAGAGAAAAAAAAAGGAAAAGTAAAGGTTCTTTAATTATTAATACGGACCATAATAAAAATAAAAATAATAAAATAATAATAATAAAATTATGCTTATAAGGGAAGTAATGGATGTGGTAGAAGGGTCAAAATGTAAAAACGCATCATGATGCTTAATATTCAGATTTTTTTGGGATTATTGGACTATTAAACTTTTATTAAAAATAATCTACACCAATTAATTTTATTTATTAATAATTATTATCGAAAAAGACTTAGAAAGTAAAGTCTGTAGTTACTTATTTATTAGTTTAAAAATATTTCAAGAGTTTCCGACAAAAGTATCGGAATTATTTTGTATTAATCCTAATGTCAACATTTTAAAAATAATTAAGAATAATTAAAATCAATTTTTATAATTTTTTGAAACATTAATTAAATTTTAAACTTTTTTTTATGTTTTATTCAAATTGTCAAAAACTAATGCACATATTTAAATATATAAATAAAGATTTTTATATTTTATTCAGAAATTTATCTGTTTTGTCTTTTTTTTAAAATTTTTATTGAATCTTTTTTCTCTAAATTTCAGATTTTAGAAAATTTCATGAAAAACGCAATTAACAAACTTTCAAGTATAGGAATAATAATTTAGAATGTAATAAGGGGCCATTCACTTATTACGTAAAGCAAAAATTCGGGTTTTTTACCCCCCCCCCCCTCTGCCCTCTGCGTAACGTTTTTAACAAAAGAATCAGGTGCGAAAACAATAGACCGTAACAAACTCTCGACCCCCCCCTTCCCCCTCAGAGCGTTACGTAATAAGTGAACGGTCCCTAACAAAATATTGAATTATTGTCAATTTTTTAGTAGTAAATAAAAGCCTATTTAGGCGCTAATTTTGAAAAAAGAAAATAGGTTGTAAAAAAAATTATGTTGATCTGCTGAAGGATTTGCGTGATGCTTTTAGAATCCATTTTGACAAAATTCTCTTAAATAATTAATTAATTAATAAATGAATTATTGTTTTTTATTGATTAATATTTTATTTCTGAGAATTATTATTTAATACTAATAATTAAATTAATTCATATTGCGAGTAAGAAAGTCGGAAAATAATTCTAAATATTTTTGTGTATCATGACATAGCTTTTATATGTAAAAAAATTCTCTGTACATTACTTTAAAAATATTAAGAATAGTAAATTTCTTAATGTCACAAAGAATCACATTAAAATTATTTTAGGCTCGGAAATAAAAATTTGATGCAAATAATTGAGTTGATGTTCTTCGAATTAAGAATTTGCTAGCATTTAGTGTGTTATGAGTATTAAATTATTTCTTGTATAAAATTGGAAAATTTAATTTTGTTGATTTTTTTTTGAAAATTAAAAAAAAAATTGCAACAAAATTGCATGACAGGCGAATTGCGCAAGCCAAATGGAATTTTTTTTGATAATTTGAATGATTTTGTTACTAAAAAAATCTTCCAAGATATCAAATAATTGTTTGGTTCTTGTCTGCGTAAGTTGCCTGCCATGCAAATCTGAACTATAGATCATGTCTATAATTATGGAAGTAAGAACACAAAAAAAAAATAAAATGTTCAATTAATAAATTTTTATTTCACTTTTATTTTACATATTTTAACATCCTTCGATTTTACCGAAAGATTAAAAATTCCAAATTCTTTTTATAATTTTTCTGAGCCGAATTAAATTCTACAAAATTTTCTACAATTTTAATTTAATTTATTTTTCATTTTTGTATCAGAATAAAAAGCCACAAAAGTCTCTGACTGATCATCAGTCCACAAATATTATAAAAATAAAAATTAAATGTTAAGTAATAATCTCGTTCCATGAAAAATAGCTAATATTTAATCAAGATTCGTAACGAAGACGTTCATAGTGCGGTCTAATAAAACTTGTAGGTACATGAAGGCTGAACTCGAGTGCAACAAGGACTGCAAATTCTGATGATAAAAGTTCTTTGCGATTTATTCTGAAGATATTTTCAATTTTCTGTGTTAAAAAAATCAAATTTTGTGATTAAAATTTCAATTTAAGACCAAATCCACAACTTACCTCAATCAATCCTTTCAAAACTTCTCCTTTAACATCATTAAGTTTAGCACTCAACAACAAACACGCACCAGCACACAACTTTCTATTAATCTTATTAATCAATCCCGCCAAGATGAGCTTCTCAAAATAAACATAAGCTTGTGCAACAGTAAGTAAATCAATCCTTGAATCGAGCTTATTTATTCGTCTCATATCTCTCTTAATTGACCTCAATTTACTCAATGTCAACTGAATATGAGGATATTTTTCTCGAAATTTATCATTTAATTCCTTTTTAAGGTCCGCTTGTCGAACATAATCAATGACACTTGTAAGGTAGCTCGTGAAGGTAAGAAGTGTACGATGTCGTCCAGCTGACAATTCTGGATCATCTAGCAGATCAGCTGAATAAGGTTCATCATCAACTTCATCAACATGACTAATGTAACGGATCATTCCATGATTTCTCAGAACTAATGTGTCTAAATGTTCGTGGTGATGTCGCTAAAAAAAATTACTTAATAAATTAAAAATTATCAAAATTATTCATTCTTACCGGAACTTTAGCTCCACTTCCACTATTAGGCTTTGACGGTACCAAAAGATGACCATAAGACACTTCAGCTTGTCCATCTAATCTCCTTTCAATTCCTAACAAATTAAATGGATCAAATGGTTGATTTTCAGCAGTACTTGACATTGGTCTCGATGTTGATGTCTGACGTCTTCGTCCACCACTTCCACGTACATCTAATTTTGCATTACTTCTTGTTATTGCACTTGATGTTCTTTTACGGAACGGAATTATTGAAAATATATGCAATGGCTTCTGATGTGTTGTTATAATGCAACGAGTTTCCTCGATTGTTAGGCAATGTCCGTTACGTAATGGCGGTGTTGGTTCGTGAATGTGAACACATTTCATACGGGATAAGGATTCGGTGCTGGATGTGGCATTGTTGAAATTGTGTGGTGCTGTACAAGTACATAAAGCCTTTTTAAGTAGTAATGCTTGACGACGTTCGGCAATTGTTTCATTCGAGCTGCTGATGGTTCTGCAAAGAATATTAAATGTGATTGTATTGGTGGTATTATATTACTTTGTTAAAACACATTATAGTACTTAGTCAAGACACATTATAGTACTTAGTCAAGACACATTATAGTACTTAGCCAAGACACATTGTAGTACTTAGCCAAGACACATTATAGTACTTAGCCAAGACACATTGTAGTACTTAGCCAAGACACATTATAGTACTTAGCCAAGACACATTATAGTACTTAGCCAAGACACATTATAGTACTTAGCCAAGACTCATTATAGTACTTAGCCAAGACTCATTATAGTACTTAGCCAAGACACATTATAGTACTTAGCCAAGACACATTATAGTACTTAGCCAATACACATTATAGTACTTAGCCAATACACATTAAAGTACTTAGCCAATACACATTAAAGTACTTAGCCAATACACATTATAGTACTTAGCCAAGACACATTATAGTACTTAGCCAAGACACATTATAGTACTTAGCCAAGACACATTATAGTACTTAGCCAAGACACATTATAGTACTTAGCCAAGACACATTTTAGTACTTAGCCAAGACACATTATAGTACTTAGCCAAGACACATTATAGTACTTAGCCAAGACACATTATAGTACTTAGCCAAGACACATTATAGTACTTAGCCAAGACACATTATAGTACTTAGGGGCCGTTCACTTATTACGTAACGCGAAAATTCGGGTTTTTACCTGCGTAACGTTTTTAACAAAAGAATCAGGTGCTAGAACAATAGACCGTAACAAACTCTCGACCCCCCCCCCCTCAGAGCGTTACGTAATAAGTGAACGGCCCCTTAGCCAAGATACAATATTTTTAATGGAAATTAAGTATTTTATTGCGTGAAAAATCTGCAGGAAATTCACACAACGGCAATTAGAACCAAATCTAATAATAATCTCTAAAAAATTAAAAATAATTATTATATATTTTTTACAATTTTTGATTAATAACAGAAAAGTTGTGACGTCATCAGTAATGAATCCAGTTTGAAATAAAATTCATGAAATTCCTTAAATTACCAAATTTCGTCAGCATTAGCACCAAAAAGTTGAATCAACTTACTAAAAATCGATCCTAAAAGCTCAAAACTGAAAAAGTCGCGATCACCTCTCAAAATTTATTACAAACTCTTTTTTTTTATTTCTCACAGCCGCTCATAATTTTTTTGTGTCTCTGATTTTTTTTTCAGATCATCATTCAGTCTGCGTTCAGCTCTCCGTGCGATCAGTTTGGAAAATAAAAACGAAAATTATATTTTGCCGGTGATAAAAAAAAAAGAAGAAGAAAAAAAGTTTTCATTGTGTGAATGTTTTTGACTCATTTTGATGATTAAACAACGGAAATTGTGAAATTATTTTAATATTTTGTGATTAAAGTCAGAAAAAGTTTATTAAAATTATCAAAAAAGTGAAATTAATTAAAAAAAAATTATAAATTTTGAAAAAAAGCTAAAAAAATTTTTAAAAAATAAGAAAAAAAGCAAAAAGAAGAATTTTTGAAGATAAAATTTAAGCAATTGAGTGAATATTTTGTGGTTTGATGACTCATTCGATGAATAACTAAAAGTTATCCACAATTATAGACGAGATTGACGTTATATGTTCGGAATTTAATTATGGTGAGTTATTTTTAATTTATTTTGTAGATTTTTTTGTCATTTTATTAGAAAAATTATAAAAGTCATAAAAATACGCTTGAAAGTTGCGATTTTTAAAATTTTATTTGAATTAAAAATTTTTAAAAAGGATTAAAAAAATGATTTTTAAGTCATTTTCGGGTCAAATTATTCAATTTTTGATTTATGACAATTCTTAGCTTTATTTTTTTGACAGTCAGAATGTAAATTAAATTAATCCTCAAATAAAGTTGAATCCTTGACAGGATTTAGGCACAAAAACTTTTAAATTCTTTCCAATTATTGACAAAATCTTGCATGAATTAATTAAATTTAAATAAATTCCAAATTCCTCATGATTCAATCAGTTTATAGATTAATAATAAGAAGAATAAAATTTGAATAACTTTATTAATACTTTTATAAGAAAATGTCGACGATCGTTACAATGTTGTGTCTTAAATGCTTTGTGAATGTTTCAATGTTTTGTGTTTCAATGTTTTTTGGCGATCTTGTTGCAATGTTCTGTGAATGTTTGAGTGAGTGATGCTGTGTCAATCTTTAGAGAACTGAAAAAGTTTTTTTGGCTCTCATTTTTCAACTGTTGGTAGAAAAAATTCAAAAAAAAAGCTTTCGAGCTTTTAAGCTTTTGAGTCTATTGTCATGAAAAATTATGACAGGAGTTAAAAAATAAGTAAAAATGTTGATTGATCAGCATAAATCTTTGTAGCGCTTTTCATGTGTTTGTCCGTTCGTCTGTCTGGCTGTCTTTTCACCTTTTCTTCATGATTATTTTTTTTTGATTCAGCTTTTTGCTTAAATTGTATGGCATGTCTGTCTATGATGATTTATGGGCTGCCAATTTGCTTGTTTTTCTCTCGGGATTGTCTTAGATTTCATGTAGATTTGCCGTGTACTGTAAAAAGCTTAAAATGTCCTGGTTTGTAAAAAATCAGACTAAATTTTCATTTTAAATAAATTTCATAAAATCTAATTTAATTTTGTGTAATCATCTGCGAGTATTTACAACGGACAGTCCCGCATTATTTAAAGACTTACTTTTTCCCGTAATTGCAAATTTGTCCTTTTTTTTCAAAAATTTCATACAAAAATTATTTTTTATGGAAATTTTTTTTAAATTTAAATTTTATGTTTCTTTTTCACAAAAAGTCCTTCAATTTATCGACAATTTCTCCTCAGGTTTAAGCTTTTTTAATGTGGTTTTTGATTTAACTTTTTTAATTCTTTTTGACTGGATCTCATTTTATGGCTAAGAATGATAACTGGATCTCATTTAATTGCAATAAATGTTTACTATATCTTATTTATTGATCATGAATGGTTGCTGGCTTTTAAGATTTGTATTCTTTAGGAAAATGTGCTTTCATCAGTCACGAGTGACCAAGTCGTAGGTCGTGGTCGTAGGTCATAGGTGGTAAGACAGTTGATATGGTTTTTGCCTCAAGCTTCTTACTGCAACTTCTGTTAGCTTCTTCTATTGTTGTTCTGCCTTCTTCTCTACAGTCATACGCAAAATGATTTTCCTTTGTCCAGCAATCCATTTTCCTTTTTACATTCCAAAATATTGTATATACAAATTCATCCACTACCTCAAATCTCTTATCACTGATTGACAAGTGTATGCCTATAAGACTCTTAGTCCTCTTCGATGCAGTGACCATAAGAAACTTTGTCTTATCAACTGCAGTTCACCTGCAGCCCGATCTTGTTAGCTTCCCTTTCCATTTTGGAGTAAGCGTTGGTAATTGACCTGATGTTTCTTTCAACAATGTCCACATCGTCAGCAAAAACAAGCTACTGAATTGACTTTGTAAAGATTGTTCCATTACGTTCCAGTTCAGCTCTTCTGAATACTCCTTCAAGTGTGATGTTAAAAAGCTTAGTTGACAGCTCATCACCCTGCCTCAAACCTATCCTGCATTCAAACATACTCGATCTTGCATCCTGGAACTTCACACAGTACATGACCTTAGACAGTGTTGCTTTTAGCAACCTGATTAGCTTATGTGGAAAGTGAAACTCTGCCATGATGCTCCACAGCCCATTCTGATCAATTGAGTCGTATGCTGCACGAAATTCGATTAAGAGATGATGTGTCTCAATATTCATCTCATAGCTCTTCAGAACTATTTGTCTGATGCTGAATATTTGATCAGATTTCTGCCTCCTAAACCCTGCTTGGTTTTCATTTAGAAAGTCTTCTGTTAAAGACTCAAGTCATGGAGAGAATTTTAGGAGAGAATTTTAAAGAGTATTTTATATGCCGATGGAACAAGAGAAATTCCACGGTGAGATACTTAGGCTGACTTTTTAAGCTGTTTTGATTTAATAGCTCTTTCATGCTCCTTTTCACATGACTCTATCATTTTTTCTCAGTATCGGTATTTTTTTGATAGTAGCAGTTTAGCTGCAGACGATGTTGCGTCCGTTTGTTCGTATATTTATATATATACAAATTTGGATCAATTTTATAATTTCTGTTCTGGATCAATTTGTCGATAAATTATATATATTGACTTTTTGTTAATTTAAGCATAGAAAAAGAAGTGTTTTTATTCGATATTAAATCATAGCATTGTTAGTTCTTATTGGTGAGGGGTTCAAGCTGCCGTAATGCGTTGTGTGTTTCATTGGTCACATAGTCTACATGTTGCTTCAGTGTCACTCTCTTGTCGATGATCATTCCTAAATATTTAGCTTCAGTTTTCCATTTATTTGATCTTTTCGTTGAGGAATTCAAAGTTGTTTTATGAAAGTTACTTTTGATATCGATTTATGATGAATAAGACTTTGTGATGTAAATAAAGGAGATTATTTGAAATCCATGTAATCTTGTGAATGTCCTTATGAAAAAGGACATTTCCATCAAGACGCAATCTTGGATACGATCATGGAAAAACGCAAGCTGTATAACTAATTCATATTAATTTTCATTCTTAGGGTACAAATATCAGCAAAGCTAATCCTCTAAAACCACCTGAAGTACATCCAATAATAACTGAAACATTCAAAGTTAAAACACAAGCTGATGCATTAAAGCTTCTCAACAAGCCAGTCACAGATCAAGCATTTAAAGTTCTCAAAATATACATCAACATTAAGGATGACTTTGATGGACTTGCCACAATCAATTTAAAAGAACTTCGAGAAAAATTCAAAAATCAGGCATTCGTGATCTTCATAACTGCAACTGGAAGTAATGGCACAAGATTTCACATTTATTGGAAGTCAAAAGACAGCCGCAAAGTTTTGTCACTTAAACCTTACAAAGATTGCTTTTCTGAGCCTGACAAGGATCTTTGTCAATTTGTTGTTAACTTCCTGACTAACTGCCTTCAAAATGGACATTCAGGTGAGTCAAGGCTGACTTTCTAGTAACTCAAATGACTAACTTTTGATTTATTTTTGTAGGAATTCAATCAAGTTTGGACATTTGGTCCACAAATCATCAAATTGAGCTTCACAATCTTGTTGATTCCCGAAACTACAACTTACTGCTCCTTGCATCTGAATCTGGAAATGCCAAACTAGTCGAAGCATTTCTTAAGGACGGAATCGAACCACGAATAAATTTAGAAAAAGAACAAGTCACTGCGCAAGGTCTGGCATGGCAAAAAAGTCATTCAGATGTTTTATTAAAATTATGTCAATCAAATTTGCCATTTCCATCCCCAATTGACATCAACAAATGTTCTGCGGAACTAAAAACCTTCATTGAGACATGCCAGGAATTCCACAAAATGATCCAGGAAAAAAATGAAAACAGACTTGATGAAATCCTGAAACAAAATCCAAAATTGCAATACTTTTATGATTTATCAAACAATTCAGCACTAAAAGCTGCGCTGGATCTGAAGTCATTCGACATGTACGAGTTCCTGATCTCCAAAAATCTGCAATTTGGTCCAAATGAAGACCCAAATGAGATTTGGAAAAATTTTGAAGCAAAAGAAAAACGAAAATTGCGTGAAATTCATCTGAAATATTCAAAGAACATCGAAGAGAAGCACATCAATGTCCTCATGTCCAATACTTTCCTAAGTCATGATGATCCAGATGAAGATGCCAAAAGAAAGTTGATTCTGCGAGCTTATCGAGCACTTAATGCTGATCCACGACTTAAGATCATCCTCAGAATTGTCGCAGCAACAAAAATCTTCAAAATCGTCTTCGACTTCCAACGCGACTCAACAGACAGAATTGATCCAACAACTAGTTCGGAGACTGGAGGAATTTGTTATTTCACAGGCAGAATCATTGTCGGTGCTAAGAAGTTGCTCAATCCAGACACAGAAAATGAAGCATTTGGTGTTTTGGTCCATGAACTTTGTCATTATGCCATGGTTGCTGTGTACCAGAACGAATCAGATCCATTTGCAGCAAACGACCAAGGAGCCAAGGAAGAATTCGCAAGAATAATTGAAGTTTGCAAAGAAAAAGCACAAGAAGAACCAGTCATCGATTCAGTTTTTGAGCATTATCCAGTAGAACATCAACCATCGGAACTGATTGTCCGTCCAGCACAGCTGATTGCATTGTACAGCAAGGTACCGGAGCTTTTGGCGGGAGTAATTGAAAGTTTTAATGAACTTTTTAATTATTACTTAAATGTTGTTATTCCTGCAATGGAACAAGCACTGCCAGAGATTGAAGGTAGGTTAGTCTATAAGCCAACTCATAATTATGCCAAGTTGTCCGATCAGGACAAGCAGAAAGTTCAAAATGCTATTGTTAAGTATAAAAATGTAGAAATTAAATTTGTTGAATTATTTCCTGAAAATTCTGATATTTTTGAGCTTTTAACTTCCGATCACATTTCATTAATGCTTGATAGTAAGGTTCTGAATTTTGATGATGCACAATTTCGGTATTTAGAGGAACAGATTAACTTGAAGTGGGAAAATTTGGCGGGAAAATTAAAAGAAAAATTTTTGACTTCAAATTTAAATTTTCAAGGTCAAATTATCAAGTTTAATGATTTATTTGAGTCATGTCCAGTAGCTTTTAATGCTTTGACTTCTCAGCAGATTGTTAATGTTTTGAGTGGGAAAGAACTTAAAATTGGGGAAAAATTCGAGTCGGAAAATAAATTTTATGTTGAACGAAAATTCATTCATGAAGATGCAAAATTGATTTGGTTTGAGTACAAATATGGACATGATTATGTTGATAATTATGAGACTCGTGCTGAACATGTCAAAAATAGAACAAAAAATAAAAGTTTTCAAGAATTTTATGAAAAATTTATCAAAAAAGATTTCAATGAAATTTCACAAATTTTTGACAAAGTTCAACAAAATTCTTATTTTAAAACACTTTACTTTAACCTAAATTCAAAAGATTTTTCAATCTTACATAAAACTTCCACAGAATCAGTCGAAGAAGCTCAAAAAGAGAAAATTTTGATTTTATCTTCCGAAGCAGGCGCAGGCAAAACTGTCACTTTTGAGGAGCTTGCGCAAGAAATAAAATCAAAATTTCCAACTTTTTGGGTTTCGTACATCGACTTGCCAAATTTCACAAACTTGTATAAATCAGGCACAACTGCTGAAGATTTATTGAAGCAAATTTTGAGGTTAAGTTCAGAAAAAAATGAATTCGAGGCCAAAATTTTTGAAGAAAGCTTCAAGTCAGGCAATTTGGTTCTTTTGTGGAACGCATTTGATGAAATTTCACCAACTTTTAATGAATTTGTCCTTAATGTCTTTAAATTCATCCACGAGACTTCCAAAAATGTCCCATTTGTATGCACAAGGCCTTTATATTCTAATCAGTTGAGTAAGGCATTTAAAGTTAGAACTTGGCAGTTGCTGCCGTTTAATGAGAAAGATAAAAATGAATTTTTGAGGGAATTTTTTAAATTTGAAAATGTTCCGAGCAAGAAAATTGAGGAAAATATTAAAAAAGTTGAGAAAATTGTGGAAAAACTGCAATATAATAAAATGCCCCTTACCTACAAATTACAAACACCATTAATGCTTCGATTAATCGCTGAAATTCATGAAAATAAAAATCTTTTTGAATCCGCGAATATTTTTGGGATTTTTTTAGCTTTTGTGGAAAAGAAAATTGAAATTTGGTTGGAAAAAAGTAAAAGTACATTCAGCATTGCCAAAAAATTGCTTCTTGGCGGTTCTTTGAAAATAATTTTGCAGCAATTTGCGTTGTTGAATGAACTTAATTTATTTTCGACCACAACTTTGGGTTTAAAATTGAGAAAATTGCAAATAATGCAAAAAGAAATTTCAAAAGATTTTCCAATTGAAGAAATTTCTCAACTTGGAATTTTATTTATTAACGGAAAAAATAATTTTCAATTTACTCACGCAACTTTGTCAGAATTTTCCGTTGCGTTTTATTTTATTGAAAATATTTTTGATGTTGACGGTTCTGTGGACAGCGACGAAGCTGAATTGAGACTTGAGTTATTTTTTAAATTCACACAGTCTTATGGAAACACTCAGCAAATAATCACAGACTTTATGTCCTCGTACCTTCAAGCACGGCCACAAAAACCCAAAAAATTTAATCCAACAATTTCAAAACTTTTAAGAACAAAATTTAAGAATTTTTTCATTCGATTTTTGGACACAAATTACCCAAAAATTTTTGACTTTTTATTTGAATTTTTCAAACCTGATCACGACTTGCTTGTTGACTTGCTGCATGTCCACAAACCAGAAACATTTTTCACAGAAATTTTCAATCCAAATCACTTTGCGCTGTTCACAAATCCTGAATACATCAAAAATTTGGCTCAAAATTCAGGATTGACGGACGCGGAAATGCAAAAATTCCTGACTGGAAAAAATCAGAAAGGAAAAATTTTATTCGGAATTCATTTTTATGGTTTGTTGGGTGTCACTAAGTGCCATGATGACTTTAAAGGTGGAATTGAGGAACTTAAAGGCGCTTCTTTTTGGGAATTCTTTCCAAAATATTTAAAACCTAAAAAAATTTCCTCAAAAAGCTTTTTACTAAGAATGAGGAACAAAAATTGACAGTTGAGGAACAGAAAGAACTTTTTGTGGCTGCGTTAAGTCCTAAAATTTATTTGTATTATGACAAAAAAATGTTCAGCACTGCTGACTTTTCTGAATATGAAAAATTTTGGACAAATTTTGAAAATTTATTGACAAAAACTGAAATGCAAAATGCACTCGGAGATGCGCTGCTGCTTTATTTTGAGACAGCTCCTTTTCGATTTAAAGACGCTGAAAAATTCTTAAATTTGTTGATTAAAAAAGCAGAAAAGTTTTTGTCAAATTCGGTAATTTTTGAAATGTTTTTGTCCAAAAATATTTTGCATGAAGCTCATTGGCATTCTCCAAGTTTTGAGATTTTGTGGAACTTCCTCAACAATCACACAAATGAGGAAGAAAGAAAAAAAATTTTGCTTCAGGACGATTTTGATGACAAAAATTTTTATTTCTGGTTTTCATATAATGAATTGAAGGAAAATTATTCGAGTTATAAGTATCGATATTACTATTATGACTTTACACCATTCAAAATATTTCACAGAGCTCTGCTTTTTCCTAATCCCGACACATGTGATTTTACAAAAGAAATTTACGAAAAATATTTCAAAAAATCAGAAATTCAGGAAATAATTTTAAATTCAAATGATTTTCTTTATTATGTAATTTTCTATGAAAAAGAAGAACCTCTTAAAAAATTTGCTTCATTTTTAGAAGAAATTTTTGAAGGAAATGAAAAAAAGTTGAAAGAATTTTTAGAACGCAAAATTGAGCCAACAAATTTGTCAGTTTTTGAACTTGTTGAAGATTTTCGAGGACTTCCTTGGTCTGAGCCAAGATGGTTCAATAATATTGAAACTCTTACGAAGCTTTGTGAAAAAATTAAGAATAATTAAAATCAAATTTTTATATTTTTATTGAAATATTAATTAAAATTAAATTTTTGTCTTATTTTTATATTAAAATTGTCAAAAACTAATGCAAATATTTAAAAATGTTAATAAAGGTTTTTTATATTTTATTCAAAAATTTTTACATTTTTCTGTAAGTTTAACTTAACAAAAACAATTTTACCTTTTAGTGATTGAAATTTCTACCAAAAATAATTCTAAACATCAAAATTAATCCTATTACAAATCGTACAACTTTTTTCAGACTTATATATAGCAACTCAACTATAAAGCTTACAATTGAAACCGCACAGGTTAAAAAGCCACAAAATAAATCCAAAACTTAAACTTTCAATTGTCATAACTTTTGGAACTTTTGTTAAAGATTTTTTGAAATCCAATTCTTCATAAAGTTGTAACAAGTGCTTGATGATTCCCATCGATATTAACTTTCTCATCATATCTTCACATAAGCTATACATGAAATTATTTGATGCAAAACCGAATCCAAAATTGAGTGTAATTAGATTTTCTTCTACTTTAGATGGCTGAACTTTAAACTCATTTATTAATTCTTGTACTTCAAAAGTAGATTTTTGTGACACCATTTGTGTTTTTTGATTAGTCATTTATCATCTAAATTTTGTCTT
This sequence comes from Chironomus striatipennis, assembly GCA_026123125.1. Lineage (NCBI taxonomy): Eukaryota > Metazoa > Arthropoda > Insecta > Diptera > Chironomidae > Chironomus > Chironomus striatipennis. The sequence continues at coordinate 3,034,299 of CM047391.1, read as the reverse complement.
TTTTAAAAATTAATGTTGTAAAACCTTGGGCGTAGCCAGAGGGGGGGGTGGGGCAAGGGAGCCCGGCCCCCCTCTCTGAAAAATAAAATTCCATACAAAAATTGGAAAAATTTTCTGCGGTCTCACTTCACTCGACCGCTATAATAACTACTATTAAAAACTTTATAATTTTAGAGAAAGAATAAAAAATTAAAAGCAAAGTTATTTTTTTGAACCCCCCCCCCCCTCCTCCTCTAAAAAATATGTCTGGCTTCACCTCTGTGTAAAACAGATGATCAAATCAGTAGGGGGACGTTCACTTAGTACAGTGTTGTTCAAACTGTGTGCCGCGGCATACTGGTGTGCCGTAGAAGATGTCTAGGGGTGCCGCGGAAAAATTTTTAAAATCCCAAAAATAGTCTGTTTTTCAAAAATTTTCAAATTTTCATACATTTTTATCGAAAAAACTGGAAAAAAACTTATTTTTTGTATCGAAATATCGATAATTTATTAAAATAATTTGATCAAGGATAAACTCTTTTTTGTAATTGTTACTATTTTTAACTAAATTAAAATTATAAGTGTGCCGTAGAAAAATTTTCGTGTGCCGCGAAAAAAAATTTTGAGTCAAGGTGTGCCGTGGCCCAAAATAGTTTGGATAACACTGACTTAGTACGTAACGCAAAAAACACGAATTTTTTTTGACCCCCTCTCTGCCCTTGTTACGTTTTGAGACCCCCCTCCCACATAAAAAGCAAACGTACTAAGTGAACGTCTTTTTGGTAATTATAAACTAGTGAAGGCCAACCGGTGTGTCGCGGCACACTAGTGTAGCGAAACAAATTCAAAAAGGACCAAAGTACCACGAACCGTGTTACGCGTGCGGTTTTGATCATGAATTACTCACAAGTTGTGCCGCGGCACAAAAATGGTTGATCACCACTGTAATTTAAACCAATCAGGCAGTGGCATAGCCAGAAGAATATTTTCATCCATGTTCATGAAAAAATCAAAACCGCAGTGAGAACACGCCTCAAAATTTTCCCACGGGTGAAAATACCTTCCTGGCTACTCTACTGAAATTAGGTGTCGGTTTCTGGGGTTTTTCTTTTTTGTCTTAGGGTATGATGCAAGTATAGTGCTTACATTAGGGCAGAGTTAATAAAAAGTGTCTGAGTTTTGGCACTGCCTTTGATCTAGCAGAGTTTTTGCCTTTGCAAAGTCACGAAAAAATTGTCATTTGCATGATTGATGCTTTTGCCTTTGAGTTTTCCTACATTTGCTTTTTGGGCCGTTCACTTAGTACGTTCGCTTTTTATAGGAGGAGGGGGGGGGGGTCTAAGATTTTGTAACAGATTATGCAAAAAAAAGAATTTTTATGCAAAAAACGTAACGAGGGGGGAAAGGGGCCTAAAAAGTCTTTTTTTTGCGTAACGTATTTTGTGAACGGACTTTATCGTTCGACTTGCATCGCTAAACACCGACTAAACAATCATCAATGAAAGCAAAATGAATCAATTAAAGCAAATTTAGGATAATAAAGACCATTAAAGTGTCTGACACCCTAAAAATTATAGCTCAACATGTATCTTAACTTTGTACATAATTATATTCTAAATTTAATAAATAAAGTTTAATTAAAAAAAAAAAACTTTGTGAACGGCCTCTTTGCAATCATTAAATTTGAAAATTTTTAAGTTTTATCAATTTTTGGAATTTTTTGGTAATTTTCTTTTTTTTTCAAAGGTAAAGATTCAAAGGCACCACGACAAAGCTTTGCCTTTGCAAGGCACATTAAAGGCAAAGGCAATTTTTTCTATGCCTTTGATATCAAGTTGCATACACCTTGGCCCACCTTTTCAAAGGCATAAACTCTGCCTAATGGTTTATCTTTATTCATATATCTTGAGATAAATGCTCTTAAGTAGTAAGTATTGTTTATCCTAGAGTAAATTTAATGGAATAAATTTAAGAGGAAATTAAACTCTGTGTAAGTATAACCAGCAAATTTTCAGATAAGATATAATATTTCAAGGATAGAGTTTATAGTAAATTTAAACGAATACACTTTGGGTGTATTTTAATAATCAAAAAATGGTTCCAAATTAGCAAAATGCATTTTTCAGCATAAAAACGTAGTCCAATGTCCAACGATGAGTGTAAGCTGCCATGACAAGTTGAAGGCACTGCGATTCCTATCGAAGACGAGTCTTTAGAAGCAGGTGCAGGTTTCTAGAGTATACCTCCAGTGTACAACCCATACCCTAAGGGTACAACCTAGGATCTACTCAAGAAACCAACCTCAGAACGAACAGACAAATGATGGAATATGCATGCATTATATTTTACGAATAAGGGGTCGTTCCACTTAGTACGTTCGCTTTTTAAGGGGAGAGGAGGGTGGGGTCTAGGAATTTGAAACAGTTTGAACGAAAGATAAATTTTTTATGCAAAAATTGTAACAAGAAGGAACGAGGGGTGTTCTAAATAACTTTTTGTTGTTCTGCCATCAAAATTGCTAGATAGAATAACTGCTTTTACTTAAATAAATTTACTTTTACTAAGTAAATACTATTCCTTCCTGTTTGGCTGTCCAAAAACAACTGACTTTATTCAATTTTCTTTTGCTATTTATATATAATTTTGGGTGCATATAGAATTCTAGATTATTCTTAAAATAGACGATTACATCATTATTATGATTCACTCTTCAAGATTAAGATTAGCATTCTACATTGAATTTGTAATAGGTCAATAGGTTATCATATTTACATTTATGATTCATAATTCTTCAAAATGTGCTTGTCATTTCCTACTGATAACATATTAGTTTCTTATCGCTCTTAACATTCGCATTCTAATAAGTTTCTCTTAAATGTTAGATACATATTTTAACACTTTTGTCATTAGTTTACGTAATGAACTAAATTATCGGCGTCTAACCTTTAGTTTTAGAAACACTAGTTCATATAATTTAAAAATAAATTTTAATTATTATAAAATAAAGTTTTAAAAAAATTTTATTTCATTGATTTTTAATAAGTTTGCAATAATTATGGAATGGAAAATAAAACGAGAATGAAGAAAAATATTTAATTGAGGATAATTTGAAAAAAAAAATGTTGTTTGACTCCGGCTACACCCCTGACATTTATCCAAAAATATACGTAAAGAGCCCACCCCAAACCTCTCTAAATACTTCTTTAATTTTAAATAATTAAAAACTAATTTTTTAAACTATTTAATAGCTTTTTATTAAGACTGAAATAATTATGGAATGAATTAGCAACAAAATTAATTGATCGACTAATTATGAATAAAATAATTTGATACAATAAAACATATGAATAGATTAATCGAACATAATCAATAAAATTTGATGTGATTTTCAATTCAAAAAAAATATTTTTAATACTTTTTTAACAGGAATTTTTTTTTTCTTCAAAATGTCATCAAAATTAAACAAAATTTAATGTTTAAGTAGCGCAGGACGAAATTTTATTTTTTCAGCACCAAAATTTCAACTTTTTACTTTGGTTTTTGGTAATTTTTGTGCAATTCTGGCTTAATTGCATAAATGTGCTCTAAAACTTCCATTATGACCTTTTCTTTGTGTGTTTGTAAGGCACGATGCATTTCATCAATTCTAGTTCTCGTATCGGCTTCGATTTGGCAGCTTAGCCAAGACACAATATGGTGCTTAGTCAAGACACATTTTATTATTTAGCCAAGACACATTTTATTATTTAGCCAAGACACATTTTATTATTTAGCCAAGACACATTTTATTATTTAGCCAAGACATATTTTATTTAGCCAAGACACATTTTATTGTTTAGTCAAGACACATTTTATTATTTAGCCAAGACACATTTTATTATTTAGCCAAGACACATTTTATTATTTAACCAAAACACATTTTATTATTTAGCCAAGACACATTTTATTATTTAGCCAAGACACATTTTATTATTTAGCCAAAACACATTATAGTATTTAGTCGAGGCACATTTTTGTTACTTAGCCAAGACACATTATGGATATTTAGCCAAGGCACATTTTTAGTATTTAGACAAGACACATTATATTACTTAGCCAAGACACTATTTGGTAATTAGCCAAAACATATTGTAGTATTTAGCCAAGACATAATATTTTTGAAGGAGATGAAATATTTTTTGCGTGAAATGCTCCAAAAAATCCTCACAGCGGCAATTAGAACCAAAGATAATAATAATCTCTAAAAAATTAAAAATAATTATTATATATTTTTTACTATTATTGATTAATAACAGAAAAGTTGTGACGTCATCAGTAATGAATACAGTTTGAAATAAAATTTCATGAAATTCCTTAAATTGTCAAATTTCGTCAGCATTAGCACCAAAAAGTTAAATCAACTTACTAAAAATCGATCCTAAAAGCTAAAAACTGAAAAAGTCACGATCGTCTCTCAAAATTTATTTCAAACTCTTTTTTTTTTGTTTCTCACAGCCGCTCATAATTTTTTGTGTCTCTGAATTTTTTTTCTGATCATCTTTCAGTCTGCGTTCAGCTCTCCGTGCGATCAGTTTGGAAAATAGAAACGAAAATTATTTTTTGCCGGTGATAAGAAAAGAAGAAGAAGAGAAAAAGTTTTTATTGTGTGAATGTTTTTGACTCATTTTGATGATTAAACAACAAAAATTGTGAAATTATTTAAATATTTTGTGATTAAAGTCAGAAAAAGTTGATTAAAATTATCAAAAAGTGAAATTAATTAAAATAAAATTGATAAATTTTGAAAAAAAGCTAAAAAATTTACAAAAAATAAGAAAAAAAAGGCAAAAGTAAAAATTTAAGCAATTGAGTGAATATTTTGTGGTTTGATGACTCATTCGATGAATAACTAAAAGTTATCCACAATTATAGACGAGATTGACGTTATATGTTCGGAATTTAATTATGGTGAGTTATTTTTAATTTATTTTGTAGATTTTTTGGACATTTTATTTGAAAAATTATAAAAGTCATAAAATCAACTTAAAAGTTGCAATTTTTAAAATTATAATAAATTTTGTTTGAATTAAAAATTTTTGAAAAGTTAAAAAAATGATTTTTAAGTCATTTTCGGGTCAAATTATAAAATTTTTGATTTATGACAATTCTTAGCTTTATTTTTTTGACAGTCAGAATGTAAATTAAATTAATCCTTAAATAAAGTTGAATCCTTAACAGGATTTAGGCACAAAAACTTTTAAATTCTTTCCAATTATTGACAAAATCTTGCATGGATTAATTAAATTTAAATAAATTCCAAGTTCCTCATGATTCAATTAGTTTATAGATTAATAATAAGAAGAATAAAATTTGAATAAATTTATTAATACTTTTATAAGAAAATGTCGACGATCGTTACAATGTTGTGTCTTAAATGCTTTGTGAATGTTTCAATGTTTTGTGTTTCAATGTTTTTGGCGATCTTGTTGCAATGTTCTGTGAATGTTTGAGTGAGTGATGCTGTGTCAATCTTTAGAGAACTGAAGAAGTTTTTTTGGCTCTCATTTTTCAACTGTTGGTAGAAAAAATTCAAAAAAAAAGCTTTCGAGCTTTTAAGCTTTTGAGTCTATTGTCATGAAAAATTATGACAGGAGTTAAAAAATAAGTAAAAATGTTGATTGATTAGCATAAATCTTTGTAGCGCTTTTCATGTGTTTGTCCGTTCGTCGGTCTGGCTGTCTTTTCACCTTTTCTTCATGATTATTTTTTTTTTGATTCAGCTTTTTGCTCAAATTGTATGGCATGTCTGTCTATGATCATTTATAAGCTGGCAATTTGCTTGTTTATATTTGCTCGGGATTGTCTTGGTTTTTTTTGTAAATTTGCCATGTCTTGTAAAAAGCTTAAAATGTCCTGGTTTTTAAAAAATAAGAATAATTTTCATTTTAACTAAATTTCATAAAATCTAATTTAATTTTGTGTAATCATCTGCGAATATTTTAAGCCCCCCATTACTTAAAGACTGTCTTTTTCCCGTAATTGCAAATTTTTCTTTTATTTTCAAAAATTTCATACAAAAATTACTTTTTTATGGAATTTTTTTTTAATTTAAATTTTATGTTTCTTTTTCACAAAAATTCCTTCAATTTATCGACAATTTCTCCTCAGGTTTAAGCTTTTTTGATGTGGTTTTTGATTTAATTTTTTTAATTTTTTTTTTGACTGGATCTCATTTTATGGCTAAGAATGATAACTGGTTCTCATTTAATTCTCTTATTTATTGATCATGAATGGTTGCTGGCTTTTAAGATTTTTGTTTTTTAGAAAATGTGCTTTGATCGGTCACGAGTGACCAAGTCGTAGGTCGTCGGTGGTAAAGCAGTTGATCTGGTCTTTGTCTCAAGCTTCTTACTGCAACTTCTGTTAACTTCTTCTATTGTTGTTCTGCCTTCTTCTCTACAGTCATACGCAAAGTGATTTTCCTTCGTCCAGCAATCCATTTTCCTTTTACATTCCAAAATATTGATTGACTCGCAACTTCTGATTCATGTTACCTTAAATTGTGGTCGATTCATTCCAATTTTTGTTCTTTCAATCTCGATAACTTGTTGTCTTGTCATTTTGTATCAGAGTTGGAATCGTCTGATTTGGCGTCGGACGCCACTCGGCGTCGGACATTTTTGGTGTTTTGCCAACTCTGTCTTGTATACAACACAGAATTAATGCCACAAATCTTCCGCAGACATCTAACTTGAAGATAATTAGTAAAAGACTTTGTTACTTTCCAATTTTTACATCACTCTTAAATATAAGTGTCTTATACATCTCCAATTTGGCTCATCTTGAGATTCTTTTGGAAGTAAGTAGATGTCTAATTGAAAAATATGCACGCTGTTTAGTCAAAATCCTTCGCTTAATCTCCAATGTAGTGTCATAATTGTTGCTGATGATAGATTCAAGATATACAAATTCATCCACTACCTTAAATCTCTTATCACCAATTGACAAGTGTGTGCCTATAAGACTCTTAGTCCTCTTCGATGCAGCGACCATAAGAAATTTTGTCTTGTCAACATTCACCTGCAGCCCGATCTTGTTAGCTTCCCTTTCCATTTTGGAGTAAGCGTTGGTAATTGACCTGATGTTTCTTTCAACAATGTCCACATCGTCAGCAAAATCAAGCAACTGAAGTGACTTTGTAAAGATTGTTCCATTGCGTTCCAGTTCAGCTCTTCTGAATACTCCTTCAAGTGTGATGTTAAAAAGCTTAGTTGAAAGCTCATCACCCTGCCTTAAGCCTATCCTGCATTTAAACATACTCGATTTTGCATCCTGGAACTTCACACAGTACATGACCTTAGACAGTGTTGCTTTTAGCAACTTGATTAGATTATGTGGAAAGTGAAACTCTGTCATGATGCTCCACAGCCCATTCTGATCAATTGAGTCGTATGCTGCACGAAAATCGATAAAGAGATGATGTGTCTCAATGTTCATCTCATAGTTTTTCAGAGCTATTTGTCTGATGCTGAATATTTGATCAGATTTCTGCCTCCTAAACCCTGCATTGTATTCATTTAGAAAGTCATCTGTTAAAGGCTCAAGTCAAGGAGAGAATTTTAAAGAGTATTTTATATGCCGATGGAAGAAGAGAAATTCCACGGTGAGATACTTAGGCTGACTTTTTAAGCTGTTTTGATTTAAAACCCTTTCATGCTCCATCTCTCATGACTCTATCCTTTTTTCTCAGTATTGGAATTTTTTTGATAGTAGCAGTTTAGCTGCAGACGATGTTGCGTCCGTTTGTGCGTCCGTTTGTGCTTTTTGTTAATTTAAGCATAGAAAAAGAAGTGTTTTTATTCGATATTAAATCATAGCATTGTTACTTCTTATTGATGAAAGATTAAAGCTGCCGTAATGCGTTGTGTTTCATTGGTCACATAGTCTACATGTTGCTTCAGTGTCACTCTCTTGTCGATGATCATTCCTAGATATTTAGCTTCAGTTTTCCATTTATTTAATCTTTTCGTTGAGGAATTCAAAGTTGTTTTATGAAAGTTACTTTGGATATCAGTTTGTGATTAATAAGGCTTTGTGATGTAAATAAAGGAGATTATTTCAGATCCATGTAATCTTGTGAATGTCCTTATGATTAGAGACATTTCCATGAAGACGCAATCTTGGATACAATCATGGAAAAACGCAAGCTGTATAACTAATTCATATTAATTTTCATTCTTAGGGTACAAATATCAGCAAAGCTAATCCTCTAAAACCACCTGAAGTACATCCAATAATAACTGAAACATTCAAAGTTAAAACACAAGCTGATGCATTAAAGCTTCTCAACAAGCCAGTCACAGATCAAGCATTTAAAGTTCTCAAAATATACATCAACATTAAGGATGACTTTGATGGACTTGGCACAATAAATTTGAAAGAACTTCGAGAAAAATTCAAAAATCAGGCATTTGTGATCTTCATAACTGCAACTGGAAGTAATGGCACAAGATTCCACATTTATTGGAAGTCAAAAGACAGTCGAAAAGTTTTGTCACTTAAACCTTACAAAGATTGCTTTTCTGAGCCTGACAAGGATCTTTGTCAATTTGTTGTTAACTTCCTGACTAACTGTCTTCAAAATGAACATTCAGGTGAGTCAAGGCTGACTTTCTTGTAACTCAAATGACTAACTTTTGATTTATTTTTGTAGGAATTCAATCAAGTTTGGACATTTGGTCCACAAATCATCAAATTGAGCTTCACAACCTTGTTGACTCCCGAAACTACAACTTGCTGCTCCTCGCATCTGAATCTGGAAATGCCAAACTAGTCGAAGCATTTCTTAAAGACGGAATCGAACCACGAATGAATTTGGAAACAGAACAAGTCACTGCACAAGGTCTGGCATGGCAAGGAAGTCATTCAGATGTTTTATTAAAATTGTGTCAAGCAAATTTACAATTTCCATCCCCAATTGACATCAACAGATGTTCTGCGGAACTAAAAACCTTCATTGAGACATGCCAGGAATTCCACAAAATGATCCAGGAAAAAAATAAGAACAGACTTGATGAAATCCTGAAACAGAATCAAAAATTGCGATACTTTTATGATTTATCAAACAATTCAGCACTAAAAGCTGCGCTGGATCTGAAGTCATTCGACATGTACGAGTTCCTGATCTCCAAAAATCTACAATTTGGTCCAAATGAAGACCCAAATGAGATTTGGAAAAATTTTGAAGCAAAAGAAAAGCGAAAATTGCGTGAAATTCATCTGAAATATTCAAAGAACATCGAAGAGAAGCACATCAATGTCCTCATGTCCAATACTTTCCTTAGTCATGATGATCCAGATGAAGATGCCAAAAGGAAATTGATTCTGCGAGCTTATCGAGCACTTAATGCTGATCCACGACTTAAGATCATTCTCACAGAATTGTCGCTTAGCAACAAAAATCTTCAAAATCGTCTTCGACTTCAATCGTGACTCAACAGATAGAATTGATCCAACAACCAACTCGGGGACTGGGAGAGAATTTGTTACTTATCGAGGCAGAATCATTGTCGGTGCTAAGAAGTTGCTCAATCCAGAGACAGAAAATGAAGCATTTGGCGTTTTAATCCATGAACTTTGTCATTATGCCATGGTTGCTGTGTACCAGAACGAATCAGATCCATTTGCAGCAAACGACCAAGAAGTCAGGGAAGAATTTGACATAATAATGAAAGTTTGTGAAGAAAAAAGCACAAAGAGGAACCAGTCATCGAGTCAGTTTTGAACATTATCCAGTAGGGCAACATCAACCATCGGAGCTGATTGTACGTCCAGCACACCTGATTGCATTATACAGCAAGGTACCGGAGTTTTTGGCGGGAGTAATTGAAAAGTTTTAATGAACTTTTTAATTATTACATAAATGTTGTTATTCCTGCCAATGGAACCAAGCACTGCCAGAGATTGAAGGTAGGTTGAGTCTATGAAAGCCAACCTCATAATGTCACATGCCAAGATTGTCCGATCAGGACAAGCAAAAAAGTCCAAAATGCTATTATTAAGTATAAAAATGTAGAAATTAAATTTGTTGAATTATTTCCTGAAAATTCTGATATTTTTTGAGCTTTTTAACTTCCGATCACATTTCATTAATGCTTGCTAGTAAGGTTCCTGAATTTTGATGATGCACACAGTTTCGGTATTTAGAGGAACAGATTAACTTGAAGTGGGATAATTTGGCGGGAAAATTAAAAGAAAAATTTTTGGCTTCAAATTTAAATTTTCAAGGTGAAATTGTCAAGTTTAATGATTTACTTGAGTCATGTCCAGGAGCTTTTAATGCTTTAACTTCTCAGCAGATTGTTAATGTTTTGAGTGGGAAAGAACTTAAAATTGGGGAAAAATTCGAGTCCGAAAATAAATTTTATGTTGAGCGAACTTTCATTCACGAAGATGCGAAAATGATTATTTTTGAGTACGCATATGGACATGATTATGTTTATAATTATAAGACAAGTGCTGAACATGTCAAAAATAGAACAAAAAATAAAAGCTTTCAAGA